>JASPKZ010001950.1:1212500-1726908 GCA_030220185.1 Diploptera punctata | reverse complement strand
ACCCCCTTAGAAACATTGGATAAACCGTGAAACTTTGTATACTTGTAAAGGACCCGTGGACCAATGCAATAATTTTACATTTATTTTCTAAATCCTGGCCATAAATCACAGAAATCAAAAAAATGTTTTTGTATTGATGAACGGAATCTTTGAACACGATTTTCACCCACGGAAAACTTGGATCGACTGAAACTTTGTATACTTGTAAAGAACCGGGGACACTAAAATAATTTTCACATATTTTGTTTTCTAAATCCTGGCCAGAATCTTCAGAAAATAAAAAATATGAAAACTGGTGTAATAGGTGCCGACTTGTCGACTTTTAGCCAATCATGTAAGCTCAGTTGGTAGAGCGGGAATTAGTGGCCAATATAGTTTCAGTAATACGTAGTCGCAGGTTCGAAACCGGTGGCGAGAATTTTTTTTAGAAAGTAATACTTTTAGCTCATACTACAATAGTATCGATTTAAAGATATTTACATTTTTATCTTATTCTGTAAAATATTAAAACAAAAAATAAAAAATAATAAATTTTTAAAAAAAAAAACTAAAGAACAACGCTTTCAAAACCGAATTAAAAAATGAAAAATAATTAATTCCAACACCTTGGGAAAATAATTTTTACCAGTAAAAGCGGGGGTGCTCATATCAATTAAATAGTTGATAATAAACAGAATTGGAAAAGTAAATCTCTAAGAAAATAAAAATTCAATAAAAGCACCCACGCTTTTCATGGTAAAATTAATTATCCCAAGCGTGTTGAAAATTAAAATTATTTTTCATTTTTTAATTCGGTTTTAATGCGTGTTCGTTTAGTTTTTTTAAAACTACTATTTATTTTTATGGATACGAAGCAACCTATTTTCCTTTAAAGATGAAAAAGATAAGAGTATTTGAGAAAAAATCAATAGGAAAGTTTTTTGACCAAATAGAAGATACAACAGCAATGAAACGACTGCATAGAACGGGCTACGGATCTCCTAGAGAAACTAGATGTAAGAAGATTAATAATAATAATATATATAATAATCTCTGAAATAGGCAGTAATATATGGCGCGAACGACGAGTGGAAGAGAAGGAAGAAAACAACCTTGTAGGAAAATTAGAAGGAATACACCCAATGGGGATGCCAAGAATGAGGTAGTAGTTTAACAAAATCATAATCTGAACGAAGTGAATTATACAGGAGATTTTTGGGGAAAAAAATCAGGATAGAGATGTATGGAGATTTATGCCCTTGCGACAATGAATCGTTGACTGCGATAGTAGAAGTAAGTTAGTTGGGAGAAGAGAGGTTAAGGTTTAAGATTGTTTGTGGTCAAGTTAATTCGCTATTCAAGGTAATTTGGTAGGTATATTACAGGATTCATAGATGTGTTCCCACCAATTAAGTGTAACATATCGTCTTAGAAATCAAATGGATATAAGCTAAATTCACAAACTTATGTTATCAAATTAATTTAATTGAAATACATGATAAATTTCCACTGAGATCCTAGTTACAATACAAAATTGTAAATTGAATTCCATAAAAAAAAAAACCTTCTTCCATCTGAAGTTGGAATTGATTCCGAAAGACATTATTTTAAATCGTTAAGCAAATTAGGGATCTGAACATTAGAGGTATTCAATTTATAGTATGGCTTTTAAGGATAAATCCGCTCTTTAAAAAAAGGTTATTCCAACTTCAATTTTAATTGCTTTTAGGAGTACTCAGCTACAATATTATAATGATATTGTGGAAAGAAAAATTAATGTCTGAACCAGGAATCGAACCGTGGACCTCTAGTTTTCCAGACATTAATTTTTCTTTTCACAATATCATTATAATATTATAATATGATCAATTATTGAACTGTGTTAAAATAACGGTATTGGAAAATGCTAAATACTCAGCTACGTTTTGGGTAATATCTAATTCATAATATGTGCTGATTTCGGGAAAGTGTTTTAGCACTTTTTGATCACAAAATATTATATGTTGTGCGTAAAACTGATACAAGGGTTAGAATTTAATGAATACAGAAGTTGTTTTAAGTGGAGTTACATTAACCTGATTATAATTGGGCTAAATCTGATTGTAACATTTTATTGTAATTTTATAGATAAAAAACACAATTAGCAATTGTTTGAAAATTTTTACTAATAATTCGTAGGATGCTCTGGGAAGAAGGTTCCAATCTTACATAGAAGTTAATGTTATAAAAAATCATAAAGTTCCATGAACTGAATATCTTGAATTATGCTGTTATTTTCTGCTTTCCACTCGCTCCTTGCCAACATACAAATGAGGAAACACATAGCTGTTTGTTACGATAAAATAGCACAAATATTAGATCACGTGACCCTACTGTTAAAATAGAAGAATGTACGTAGCATCTTCTCTGTACTAAACTAATACAATTCTACTATCATAATCTTGTATTAGCCATAAATCCAAAACAATTGTTTTGTGTTTAAATAAACATTTTATTACTTCGTTTACGATTTTTATTGAAGTATTTACGAAATTGAAAAATGTTTCCTTCCTCTGCACTGTCATTGCCTGTAACTATATATGTATATATATATTATTTATTAAGGGAAATAATTTATTTCATATATTTATCTTTAAAATTATAATTATATAAATTAAACTGATTGTTCGGCATTGCAATTAATTTTGTCACCAATCACCTTGGTTACCACGAAAGTTCTCGATGCAACATTAATCTGGGTCAAACACAATAACTGTTAACCATTGCGTGCCGAAACGTATCTTCAAATTTCTTAAAAAGAGAATAATTACGATGTAAAAAGTACATATCCAATTATAACTGCAATTCACTAAAATCCAGTGCCAAATATCGAATTTAAACTAAAGGGAAATAACTCATCGCCTGAATTTTGTAGCTTGGATATACCTCGCTACTTGCCGCATCCCGTCTCACTTCACTCTCTTTTACTCATGCAGGGAGTCCATTAGGTCCTTATTGTGGGATGACATTGCTGAATTATGTCTTTGATTTATGTACCTCTCAGTTTGAAACGCCAGATATTTTTTTACACTGGCCTGGTACATCACAACGATTATCTTCCAGAAATTTCAAGGTAGGTTTTGGCATGCAGTGGGTGACAGGTTCATTGTAAAAAAAAGCTTAATTCTTATAATGGAGTTATATAAACAAGGACTGAAATATTACTCTTGTGTCTTAAGCATTGAATTGTATGCTATTTGAATTCAGTTAGACCACATTTACCTGGTATAAAAGATTGCGTCTATTATGCATAAGAGGACCTATTGACATCCCAATTCGTCTACAATAAAAAATGTGTATTTTCTATTTTCACCAACTGGAATTGACGTGGTTACGTTTGTGCGCTGGGGGTATAGATGGGATTAATGTGGTATGTTTTCAATGTATGAACCACTTCGCGAAACATTCATCATATCTGGCATTTGTATGGCAAGCGCAGGCCTATTCTTTATTTATTTGTAGGGAATTGCAAAATTTTAAATTCGTTAAATTACCAAAAATAACGATGTTTATCTAGTATTGTATCAATCAAATGAAGATTTAGTTCGTAATTACTAGACAACAAATCCAATACCTTATATTGTAACAGTCCACCGCCGTGGTCTGGAGGTAGCGCGCTACCTTGTCACGCAGCAGGCCCGGGTTTGATCCCCGGTCGGCGCAGTTTTTCTGGGTGAGGTTTTTATCGGGGTTTTTCCTCACCTGTAAGACAAATGTCAGGAAAACTTTAAGGCCCAAACTGTCCCCGAAATCTTATGACCATAATTATCGTCCCTTTCACCAGTGTGGAAAGCAACGGAAATCTACCACACCTACAATTCCCTAGTAAAGCTACAAGCATAGCATGAAAATGCTATGATTGCCGTGAAGGACCTGCCTTCGGGCAGAATTACTATGGATGTATGTTCTAACAAAACACAAAATATTCTATCAAAACGTACAATAAAGTCTGAGCAAAACATATAATAAATTTGAATGTTGATTGATTGTTATTGCAGAATGTAATAAAATGCATGTTGTTCCATCGTATTTTTTTTATAAACCTACAACCTCTTTCAGTAATCAAATCATTTCCGCAGTACGTAGATTTCATTACATATTCTAAATATGCAACATATACTAAAGTACTATGACCGTAGATAAAATATTATAAACAACACGTTACAAAATTAGGTTTAGTAACACTCTGTTCTTAGGACACTCCCTTCGGTTGTGTTCCAACTTCTGCATCTTGTCACTAAAACTATGCTTTTGTATTTAGTCGTCCAAATAACAATCATTTTCTTCATATTTTATCCAATTTACTAATTGTTTTTATTTTGTTTGCTCTGCATTATCTTGTATTGTGCCTGTATTACAAAAGTGAAGTTTTATTTTAAGGATTTTAGAACAAACTCTCTAAGATTACTCTCTGGTTTGTGCTTGTTACATTAGGAGGAAAGTCAACACTGTGAAGGAATCAACCAGCTTTATTGAATATTACAATAATAGCCTATTGTAGTTTTTATCCTCGCGACTTATTGAATTTATATGAGGATAGATTCTGATATATGAAGGTAGGTTCTATTTTGAGTAACGATGCACTTTACCAAATAACTAATGGTAATTAATTCATTTGTTTCAACGTTTGATGAAGTGGCTTAATTCAAATATGTATAACCATAATTATAACATGGAATGAGCAGCATAAATAATTTTAAATGGGCTTAACTTGGAAATGCTTGCTGTTATATATTACCGGGGCTTTTGTGTTCCATCTTCTACAAAACGAAAAACGTAAAATTATGCAATATAAAACTATTGTTCTTCCAATTATATGGATGCGAAACGTGGACTCTTACTTTAATGATGACGAAAATAATAAGTATGATAAATTATACATTGAATACCAACTAATACATGTACCATATGCCATGCAATGTTTATTCTGTCTGTTCTTATAGTATTAGGCCTAATCACTGCTTCATAAATTATAATATTCATTTCCTTATTTAAATATTTGTTCTTCCTAACATTCTTGATTCCTACTATACTGGCAGTCTTATTACCTTTGAAATTATAATTTCATTTTGCAGTGATCCCTAACAAGTTACGTCTATCCCTAGACAATAAAAAACCAAGAGCTTCTCAATCATCCCAACCTTGAATTATAATAACAATAATAAAAATAATAATATAATTTCTATTATTGATCTCTTATATTTTAGCAATTCCGATCTTCAGAAATATACTAATACAGTTATATTCTATATATTTGCAAACGTCATAGTTCTTGCTCCATAATTCAACCATTTAAATCTAGGTCGATACTATAACATTACTTTTAAGTATATATTTAATTAATATAAAATTATAGAATATTCACCTGAAAGGTCCGTCTCCTCAACTTAATTATCATTTAACTGTAGCGCTTTTATGCTGTTGTTAACCCACAAACAATGCTCTGGCCATAAACAAAAATTCTACACACCCTTTTCAACAGAAAATTAGTACATTTAATAGCTTAGTCAGTAGAATGTTGAAACTCCCATTAAGCAAAGACAATTATATCCAAGAACTCAACTACATTAAGTATATGGCAAAAACCAATGGCTATAATGAAGAATTCATAGATAAGCTCGTAAAAAAAAACAAAAAAGGAAGAACAACATAACCAACATAACTAAACTAGAAAAAGAATCTGACAACAACAAGAAAACATGGATAACACTTACATACACAGGAAAAGAAACAACAAAATTAGCCAATGCACTAAAGAAAGCCGATAAAAACGTAAAAATAGCATACAGAACCAATAACAAATTAAACAACATAATAAACAATAACATTGAAGAAAATAACATTTTCAACAGCAAAGGAGTTTATAAACTGACATGCAAGGACTGCAACAAATTTTATATAGGAAGGACAAACAGAAGTTTTAACATCAGATTCAAAGAACATTTTCGAGACTTCATTCACGCAGAAGGTAAATCAAGCTATGCAAAACACGTTATCCATGAAGGACATCGCATGTTAAATATTGAAAACACCCTAACAGTAATGCACAGAGAAAATAATCCAGCGAAGATAAACGTACTCGAAGAGATGGAAATCATAAAAGCAGCTCACAACGACAGCCTGATAAACGAAAACGAACCAAATACATGCAACCCCCTCTACCAGATCTTCAGTGAAACACCAGTTTTGAATCCTGCCGATGATGGGACAAGTCCCGAAAGCGCTACAGTTAAATGATAATTAAGTTGAGGAGACGGACCTTTCAGGTGAATATTCTATAATTTTATATTAATTTTGAATAAACCTCAACGGAACACATCATGAATCTTATAAAAGTTGATATATTTAATTATAATACTATTAGTGTTGGAAATTATAGCTGTATTTTGAATCTCTAACTTCTAACAAAGTTGCGGGTTATGTAATCACTCTCCACACCGGAATGTGTAATATAAACATTGTTTATTTTTGTTCATTTCAAATGTTTATTTGCTTATTTGAAATATATACATTTTATCTTTGAAATAATTTAGTGGGTAATCTCTAATTTAGTGGCTTCCTCTTCTTTTATATATTTTTTTTTTTACTTCCTCAGGTCTATTTACTTTATATAAGTTATCATTACAAGTATAAATATTTGGTTCTACAAATAAAATGTCACAGTACCCAATTTCCATAATATAGTTAGGTTCATAAGTTAGCCTCTATTGAACTAGTTAAATAGGTTATAGTATAAAATAATAACTCTACAAAAAGTGTCTAGCTGAATTCGTTTAGTAGATCGCCACGGATTTGTTCATATTAGTCCAGTAAATGATTGTTTTTATATTTTATTCCTTTTATCAACTTTAATGATGGTTACATCACGCTTAGCAATTTCGCATGTATTATAGTTGTTGAGAATTTGGTACTGGACGTCGCCAGTTTTCCAAAATTTCATAGCTGCGCTAAAAAAAGATTTTAACTTTTGTAAGTAGAATGAACAGTTTAATAACTTGGGACTTAATTAATTGAACTAGTAAAATAGGGCGATGAAGCAAATGTCTTAATGGAAAGTTAGCCGTGAATATATCTATCTTGCAAGCTGTAACTAAATACAATAGCATTCCTTCTAAGGATGTCAGTATAGAACATAACAAAAACTTTTTGTTTTATTACAACGCGTCTGAAACAATTATTGAATGAGTAAGCCGTGAAATGTGCAAAACTGTAAACCAAAATATTACAGTTGTAACATTATTTATAACTAGAGAGCGGAATTTGTTCCACAACGCGGATGGCTTGTCTGTACTGTAATTGACTGTATTGGATCGATCTGGAAGGGATGGGATGGGGAGTATTACTCTTCTGCATACCTTTCGGTCGGCCCTTTTCTAATACAAATATTAGGAGGCAATATTAGGTGCATACTACAATAAAATATTATTCTATACATTGCTTACAAGGTACGAACGTTTTAAGACAGAGATTGTGATATTGCATGCACAATTGTTTTCGTTTTGTATGGTTTTTTACTACACGTATGGTCAGGAACGCTTAATATCAACTACCGTCATACTCTATAACTACTATTTTTTTAATAAATCAAGCGTTGTTTACTGCGTCTGTCTTTCTACATGACAGAGCTCTCTTCCTAGCTACGCCATACACACTTCCCACCTCCTTGCTCGCGTTATACCAATACAAGTGAGCCTTGGGCATTTTGGAACAGATTCTGCTCTCTATTTATAACATTAAAGCTTCAAAACTATGTCACTTTGCAATTCCATATATAAAACTTCGAAATTGCGTCCCACTGTTTAAATATATTATTTGCAATGACATGTTACTGCATCTCGTATACGTTCAGACTTCGGGAATTGCACTGCGATATGATAAGCATTTGCAAGGACCTGAGCGGTGTTCTTGTCTTCCATCGCTTCAGTTGGAGTCAGACATCAGGTTCTTCAAGTGTCTTCTCACTCAAAAGCCAACATAGTGTATAATAGGGAGAATGAGTAGGCTATTAAATGGGCCACTACTGCCAATAATCTTAACATGGAATATTTTCTTATTATTCATACTTTGTAGAATTTTCATCCTGTTTATTTCCAAAATCAATCCTCGGAGGAAAATGTATTGGATATGCATTCGCTGTCAATCCATCTCTAGGCTGGTCTTCCTCTCGTTCTTCTCCCGTCAAAATAGTCTATGTGCTTTAGCACTTATTGCAAGTCTGTTGTCTTCCGCTCTTTTTATATAATCTTTCTAATAATTTCATCTGTCTATAATACATATGCTTATGTCATCAATATGACATTTGTCCCCAATTTTTATGTTGTATATCTTAACAAATAATATTTTCCCCAGGATAGTTCGTAAGATCTTCATTTCAAATGAGCTTATTAATTTAGTTTTTGTTGTACTAGCCCTAGTTTCTGCCCGTATACGAGAAGTAGTCGAACTGTCGTTTTGTAAATTCGAATTTTGCTTTCTATTGACATACGTTTGTTGCGCCAAATTAAGTATTTCATATATCCTGATATATTTATGCTGCTTTATCAGCTTGTTTCTTTACTTATTTCATTACATTTTTAGTATTGTTTATTAATGCACCTAAATAACTAAATGATGATACGTGTTGTATAATTTTTCTTTCCACAGACGCCCTGAAGATAAAACTAAAGTTAATAAAAGTTCAAAAGAACTGAAAAAACTTCTTTTTGATTCAAAGAACGACACTTTTATGAACATATATCAAATCTTAGTCCTAACAATAAAGATGAATATTCACTATGGAAACTTGCCTAGTTATTAAAGCGTTCAAAATAAATAATTCTACATATTAAATAAGAGGATGGTTGGGCTAGAAATAATTTATAAAAAGCATACATTTTTGCAAATCACCTTTCTAAGGTCTTCAAGCCTAACACAGATATTGGCAATGATGAAAAAGAAGAAGAAAATAAAGATTTTCTTAATATTCCACTTCCAATGTCTTTACCGATAAAAGCGTTCACACCCAGTGAAGTCAAAAATGGAATTTAAAATAATTTAAACCTAAAGAAATGCCCTGGTTATGACTTAATAACAGCTAAAATACTTGGAGAAATATCAAGAAAAGCTGTACTATTTTATCACTATACTCTTTAACAGCATTATTAGAACATCCTGCTTTCCTTCATAATGGAAGTTTCTCAAATAATTATGATACTAAAACCAGGAAAACCTCCAAACGAAGTGACCTCATATCGCCCAATAAGCTTGTTACCAATATTATCGAAATTATTTGAAAAACTTCTTTTAAAGAGACTGAAACCAATTCTACTTGAGAGTAATATTTTGCCAGATCGTCAGTTTGGTTTTCGTAACAATCATTGTACAATAGTACAAGTTCGTAGAGTTGTAAATGAAATTGAGAACGCTATAGAAAGTAAGAAACATTGTTCTGCTGTTTTCTTGGATATTCAACAGGCTTTTGATAAAGTGTGGCATGTAGGACTACAGTATAATCTGAAGTTATATCTCCCACAACCATATTACCTGTTACTTTGTTCTTACCTTAGTAATATAATTTTTCAAGTCAAATATGAAGACGAATTATCTGGTTTTACAGAATATTTTCTGGAGTTCCACAAGGCTCTGTATTGGGGCCTATGTTATATACTCTATATACAGCTGATTTTCCGCAAATAAATGGAGTATTGTAGCTACATTTGCTGATGATACTGCCATGCCCTATTCACATGAAAATGCTAGGCAAGCATCTGAACACCTCCAGCAACAACTTAATAATACAGAAGAATGGTTAACCACATGGCGTATACGAACTAGTGAAAATAAATCTATTCATATTACATTTGGAACCAGAACTGGTAACTGTCCTACTGTAACATTAAATAATAAAACTCTTCCAACAGATGATTGCGTCAAGTATTTGGGAGTGCATCTTGATCGTCGTTTAACATGGAAGAAACACATTCAACAAAAACGTACAGAATTAAAACGAAAAACATCAGAACTTAATTGGCTCATAGGTCACAAATCAAAACTGAGTCTAGAAAATAAACTACTAATATATGAAATTATACTCAAGCCTATTTGGACTTATGATATCCAATTATGTGGAACTGCCAGCAATTCCAATATTGAAATTCTACAGATATTTCAGTCTAAGACCCTTCGCTTTATTATTGCTGCTCCATGGTATGTAAACAACGCCACCATTCATCATGATTTAAAAATAGCTACTGATGAAGAAGAAATAGAAAATTACAGCACTCCATATCTAAGGCGACTAGACGTTCACCCTAGTCATCTTGCAATCAATCTTCTAGACAACAGTGAAGAAATAAGAAGACTAAAAATAAATAAAATATTAGAACTTCCTTTCATTTTCACATAAAATGTTGTCTAATGGAGAGCTGTCAATGGGCAGTATTCTCCTAACAAGTTATGTCTTTTTACAAATTTACTTATTGTCTTTTCAAGATAGATCGTAAATTAGCAAGAAAGTTATTAAAAAACTTAAAAATTTACATCATACTTGTTCTTTTAATATTGTTAGGCATTTAGTCTTATTCGTATTAATTTACAAATGGTATTTTTCTGGCATTTATATTAATTTGATGTAAAGATTTTTGTAAATCTCATTCAGATTCAGAAAGAACTACATCATCTGCAGAACATATCAAGTGATGTCTACGGTTTCCCTTTATATACCCCAAACGTTGTGGTATGTTTTCAAGAATTTTTCAATTATAATATTTATTATGTATATTATATTTTTATTATTATGCACAACGTTACTCATTAGAGTATTGCCTCAAGGACATAGTGACAAGAATTGACTTAAAGAGTGACATAAAATCCAGATTATTTTTTGTTGTGTATATAATTACTGGATATAATTATGTCATTCTTGCATTGTCAATTTGTTTCTTTATATCCTGTCCTTAATTTCCATTTTATTTATTCTAAATGTTCCCATATTTTTCGTTGGCCTCCATATATATCATATTCCATATCTTTCGAATATTTTTCCCAATAATCCTGCTTATTTCTCATGTAATTTTAGCGTTTGCTGTATTGCGCTCTGTTGTGTATGCTTTAAAATATACTGGGGCTCTACGTTTAAAAAATTGCAAATATAATACTTTCTTTTTGGCTATTTCCTTTACTTCAGGTACAAACCATGCAGTATTCTTCTTTTCGCTGTTTGTATTTAATTGTCTCAATCCTACAACTTGCTTATATGCACTTAGTATACTCTCCTTTATTTATTGTCATTGTTGATCTACACTGTTTGTTTTGTTGAAAGTTTTGCTTTAATCTTTGCTGGTATTTTGATTATGAATGATTCAATAATATATTTTGTTATATACATTAACATTCGTGTCTTTATGTTAGGAAATCGTATTCTTATTTTCCATAAAAATAATTTGTGGTCACTATCAATGTCAGCGGAATTAAGTGTTCTGACATCAATTATCTGATCAAACTTAATGCATCTAATTATTAAAAATATCAATTACTGACTCCTGACATCTACCGTTATATAAAGTGTATGTTTATTTCATTGGATGATTTAAAAATGCATTATTATTCTTAAGACATTAGTTGCAGCAAATGTAATGAGCATATCTCCATTTATATTTCTGACATCTTCATTGAACCTTTGTGTAATGCCTGGTAAACAGTTTTTGCCTATTCGTCCATTAAAGTCTACGAATATAAGTTTTCCCTGTTGTTTATTTTTGTTAAGACATTTATGAAGAGTTTCATAAAACGCTTCTCTTTGTTGCAAAGTTTCAAAATATATCAGGTGCATATATACATATAAGGTCTATGTTATTATTTTGTAACTTATACATGTAAAATTTTATAATTTTATATAATCAACACCATCAATACTTTCTTCTAACATTTGGAGTAGCAATACGCCTAGTCCAGATTGTGCTCTATTTATTTTCGGTGGACCAGTGTATATAAATATATATTCATCAATTTTTGCCACTACTTTTCCTTTGTATTTTTTTTTTGTTTTTGATAAATGCGCGCGCGCACACACACACACACACACACACACACATATATATATATATATATATATATATATATCTTGTATTATTTTTTTTTTCCTTTTAAAACAGGACAAAACATTACAAGTAGCAATTCTTAATATGTTTTTCTTTTTGCAAATCGTAATCTTTTTTCCCTAGCGTTTGATGTAATTGTTTCCGTCTATGATCCGAGCGTGATTCTTGGAAATCCGAGTATGTGTAACATACACCTAGAAGTGGGTTGCTAGCCCGTTTTGATGGCGGATTTATTATTCGGGTTTTCCTCCCTAGGCCGATTGCCTTCACTCCGCTCCAGTGTTCAGCCTGCCCCGTTTTATTTCGGAGTTGTCTCTCCTAGATGGCTTATCTTACAGGACCAACGAACCCCATTTGCCCATTTAATATCAGATTTTCTGTTAAATTGTTCTATGGTTTCACATGAATCGGGAATTAATAAAATTGCACCTGTAGAAATTGTGTTAACGCTCTAGCGGCAGTCATTTTATTAATCGCCCCAAACTAGACATTTAGCAATAAATTAATAAAAACGTGAGGTGGATTTCGTTACCCAGCGAAGTAGGGAATATACATTCACCTGTAATTAAAACTTAAAAATCTTCTAGATGTCATAATTATAGACATTTTGCAACGAAACTCGATATACGGTATTGCACTAAAACATAGAAGATATATTGCAAATATAGGTGAAATCTGACAACTGGAAGTGGCGATTTACTCTGATATTCGAAATTAAAGTTTCTAGCAGCCACCATGTTTGCTTCGTAATAATATACATAACACAATTGCATTAATATTTAAATTGGTATTGTATCCAATGAGATACATTGGTTTAATTTTATAATCTTAATAAACTAATGGAAAAATTAATCAATATAAATTATTTGAATGTATGCTAAATTACACAACAGTATGAAATAAGCAATAAATTACGATTATGCCCATTGTTTTCATTGCAGTCAGACACGTTTCAATAAGTTGGCATAAGAAGTAGTTATTCCATTTTAGGGATAACAAAATAGGTATATTCCTCAAACCGGGAAAATCAGAACCATAACTTCGACTTGTTGGGAATTTACTTCCATTTCGCAGTTCCTGCTTTAGAGATCAAGTTCTTCAAAACGTGAAACATTTTGAATATCTTGGTACGACGTTGAAAATGAACGGAAAGTGGAAAAAACACATTGATATAGCATTATTTAAAGGGAGGGGACAACTTAACAGTGTACTCGGTATTCTGGGTCGAGTACCTGATATTCCAGTCAGCACATTAGAAAAAATGTATGGAGCGATGGTCAGGCCAGTCATGCACTATAGTAGTGAGATTTGGGGTTTCCAAAGAACGGAAATACTAAATAAGGTATATACGCATTTTCTAAAATATATTACAGGACTTAGTAAGGCCGTTTCTAACTGTGGAATTTTATAAGAATTCGGGTCATTCCAGGACGATATTAACTGTAAAATTCGTGTACTCAAATACTGGTTGCGAGTAATCCAACGTGAACAAACAATGCTTAGAGCAATTTGTTACGACCACCAAATTAAAAACATAGATGTTAAATTTTGGGCAGACGAGGTTAGGAGAGAACTCCAAAAGATTGGGATGGGCTGGATATGGGAAAAAGGGACTGAAAATCGCAAGAACGTGTGGAGAAAAATAAGGAGGAGGTACTTAGATGTAAACCAACAAGATACCTTCGCCGAATGTACAGGAAAACGCTCACTGTGTTTACAAAGAGACCTAAAACACGTCTGGGGAAAAGAATCGTATATACTCAACCTAGGATTTAAGGAGAGATCAGGGCTTGCTTGGTTTAGGCTAGGGGCATGGAAATTTCTAAAAATTAGCGACGATCACGATATGCGAATATGTCCAATGTGCGGGAACTTTGAAGAAGAGATACATATATTAGGAAAATGTAATGATTTAGAATATTGGAGACGTCAGTTATTACCGGAAAGATTTCTAAATTCAAATCGGGAAAGATTGGCATGCTCCGAGTTATTGGTAAATCCAGAAAATTGGATAAACCTCGGTAAATTTCTGGACAAAACGCGAAAAATAAGGACAAAAATGCAATACCATTAATTATTAACAATTATATATAAATTAATTAGTGTATAATGCTGTTGTGTTATTATTTAATTGTAATATCAATGTGTTTTCTTTATGTAATTGTAATGTTAATGTTTTTTTTAGTGTATAATGCTATTGTGTTATTACCTAATTGTAATGTTATTGTGTTTTCTTTATGTAATTGTAATGTTAATGTTTTTAGTGTATAATGCTATTGTGTTATTATTTAATTGTAATATTATTATTGTGTTTTCTTTATGTAATTGTGTTTTCTTTATGTAATTGTAATGTTAATGTTTTTAGTGTATAATGCTATTGTGTTATTATTTAATTGTAATATTATTATTGTGTTTTCTTTATGTAATTGTAATGTTATTGCTATTGTGTTATTACTTAATTGTAATATTATTGTGTTTTCTTTATGTAATTGTAATGTTAATGTTTTTAGTGTATAATGCTATTGTGTTATTATTCAATTGTAATATTTTTATTGTGTTTTCTTTATGTAATTGTAATGTTATTGCTGTTTTTGTTTATTTTTCTTTACGCTAGTACCAATTATTACTTTATTGTAACGGACTGTCAACAGCGCGTACGGCGTACTGCCCGTGCGACCAATATTTGTAAATAATATTGTAAATATCTTACTTTTTTGTCTAATAGAGTCCTACTACTACTTTTATTTTACTCTGTATCTGCTGTCTTTAATGTATATTGTTTCAGGAGTCAGAGATGCCATTACGAAAAGGGATCAACTTGCAAGAAATTCTGCATGACTACATTCGAAATGCTTTAATTTATGTAATTGATAACTGGATTATACAACTGAGACAACTGTCTTATGCAAGCAATGACGTCTGGAGAGGAACATTAGACCAAGTTTGTAAGGAATGTAAACAATTACGACTGTACCTTTCAAATTTTGAGCCACATGCACTAGCTCTACTACTAGGATCAGTAATTCAGAGAACATTACCATTGATTGATGACTTGAAAACGTTTTATGATTCGTTTATATTAAACGAAAATCGATGGGATGATTTGGAACACATCTCTATTTGTATTTTTGGTACCATTTTGTTGCCAAGTTTACTTGATATCAACTTAGATGAATGTACAGCTTTTACGTCTTATGTTGCAGTGAAAACATTGGAAATGAATTGTAATGTAACTTTTCTTAGGATATTACAACGCTTAAATTATTATCCAGGATATCATTTTCAAAAAAGAATATTAATGTTTTCGGATCTGGAAGAATTGTCTTATCCCTATCATTGTTCAATTGAAACAGTAAAAATATTTACCCAATATTGTCCAAAATTAAGAACTTTAAATGTGTCGGGTTCAGAAGAATTAAATGATGATTCAGTTGAATATATCATACAAAATAAAAATTTACAATTTATCGACGTATCAGATACTGAGATTTCCGTGTTTGGTTATCGCACAATCTTAATAAATTTACCTAAACTCTCCAATATTTGCTGGTATTCTCCATTAGAACATTTGGCAGATGGCCTGACTTTAGAATGTACTAGTAAAATAATCACTGTTGAGGCTAAAGTTCTGAGAACTAATATTTTATGCGAGAAATTTCACAATTTATCAATTTTGGTGTTTTCTGCTATCGACGCAGTTGATCTATCACTTCTAGCTGTGTTAACCCATCTTTCTTGCATCACAATGATAGAATTTGATTTTATATCTTCTAATATGGATGGATATTTTAGATCAGGTGGTAGACATTTGAATGTTTTAAACCTTGATTATGTATCAAGATTAGATTATTTAAGTATTATTCGGCATTGTATTAATTTGAAATCGCTTTCAATATCAAATTCTGATTTTCATGATGGCCAATATTGCAGCCTCAAAATACGATAACAAATATCCACATTTCAGAAATTTAAATTCTATAACATTGTGTGAGAACAATAGTGATGCAGAAATTCTTGTATTGATAGGTTTTTACGGAGGTTTGACAGAATTTCATGTGAATAATTTTACAGAGGTTACCTTTGATATTATTTATCTTACTGTAACATGGGAAGGTTTTAGAAATTTGGCTGTTTTCATTGCCCAAGATTGTCCGCTAAATATAAATACTGCTTATATATTGATTGATTTTTGCAATGATTTATGTGTGCTAGGAGATTTAGAATGTTGGACACTTGTTAGAGATCCTGAAGTCTTTGCTCTGATAGAAAGTACATTAAGGAAAAAAATATTGCCCTGAAGTTGAGAATCTGAGGTAATTTTTAATAGTAAAGTTACCTCTGATTAGTAGATAATATTTTACCAAAAATGTCTCATGATGAAAACTTTCATATATATTTTAAATTTGTCAAAATTAGAATATAATTGAGAACGTGAAACCAGACTGAAAACATTTTTTCTGGAATTATCGTCTAAAGATAGAATTAAAATAATTAGGGAAATTATTAACAATGTGGAAGCTATCATGTCATAAACATTATGACGAAAATTGTGGATTTAGAATGTTGGACATATATTTTTTATGATCACAGTTCCATATTCTAAAGCAGATATTTAATTCAATAACCTAGGTTATCATATCTACATTTCTGATGATAATAAGTAACAAAATCTTACCTTGCAATTATTATACTAAGATCCATCCATAGTAATTCTACCCGAGGGCAGATCTTTCACTGCATTCATAGCATTTTCATGCTATGCTTAGCAGCTTTACTAGAGAATTATAGGTGTGGTAGATACCGTTGCATTCCACATATTCAAAGATAATATTTAATAATTAAATTTGCTATGATTAACATCTGAGAATCAAGATAGTCTTCTTCCAAAAAAAAATATATTGACAGCATTTGAATACAAATGGGAAAATGAAATCACAATGAAAATATTGTTCTAAAATTATGAATTCTCGATTACGTTCGAAGGATAATCAAAATTATTAGATAGGAGCTTTTACATTGTAGGCCTGTAATTGTTAATGAGATTGCAGATTAGCATGAGAAACATTTTATTAGTGATCAAAAATATATTAGCTCTGAAAAGTCGAATTATAAAATAAAATCTTATCATTCAATTTTGTACAGTAGCATTATCTCTGATTTATCAAAATAAAAAATGTTTAGTGATAAAGGCTTTCATATGCTTTATGAAATTTGTCAAAATTTAAATGTATATAATAATATTAATCCGGAATAATATTAATTCGGGGAATCGTAACTCCGCCTTCTAGGCGCCCCAACTTCAGAATTGGGTTACTATTAAGCCAGTGCCAGGAGAGAATACTAGAAATGTAGAAATGATAACCTTGAACATCGAATAAAAAATTTAATACGGAATGAAAGCATTGTCCCTGAACCTGTAATTAAAGATGAAAATGAAAAGATAATACAAAACTCTTGAAGAGATGGATGCATACTTAAATGTGGATTTTTTAAGTCGACCAATTTATGAATGAGTTATGACAAAAATATTTTAATACTTAAGCAACCATTAATATTTGATAAAAATCACGTAATATAAAAGCATGTAGGTTATGTTATTTAATTTGAAATGGAGAGAAAACACTTGCTCAGTACAAGAGATTGATGAAACATATTGTGTAGTGAAAATTGATAGTAAGTGACAAATGAGGAAAATGTTGAAGAAGCGGCTGAATTCAAATACCTAGTAACAATAATTATTACAAACAAGAATGAGGTATAGAATGAAAGTAAATATAGGTTTCATTCTTTAAAAATATGCAATTATGCACTACAGAATCTATTCATGCCATTGTATATAAATGAACGTTAAACTGACAAAAAAAAAATATATATATATATATACAGTATATACACACAACTATTATACTTCCGGTTATTTATATGGGTACGAAGTAACCTATTTTCCTTTAAAAGAGGATAAAAGATAGGAGTACTTGAGAACAAAATCCTTAGGATTTTTTTACCAAAGAGAGAATACAATACGTGTGAATGGAGACGACTGCATAGAACTGGGCTACGTGGTCTCCTAGAGAAACTAGATGTAAGAAGATTAATAATAATAATAATATATAATAAGTCTCTGAAATAGGCAGTGATATATGGCGCGAACGAGGAGTGGACGAGAAGGAAGAAAACAAACTTGTAGTAAATACCAGAAGGAATACACCCATTGGGGATGCCAAGAATGAGGTGGTAGTTTAACATAAATCATAATCTGAGCGAAGTGAATAGTACAGGAGATTTTTGCAAAAAAAGAATTCAGGACAGAGATGCATGGAGATTTATACCCTTGTGACAATGAATCTTCGACTGCGATAGTAGAAGTGAGTTAGTTCGGAGAAGAGAGATTAAGGTTTAAGATTTTTTATGGTCAAATTAATTCGCTATTCAAGGTAATTTCGTAGGTATATGACAGGATTCATAGATGTGTTCCCGCCAGTTAAGTGTAACATATCGACTTAGAAATCAAATCGATGTAACCTAAAATCACAAACTTACGTTATTAAATTAATTTAATTGAAATACATGATAAAATTACACTGATATCCTAGTCACAATACAAAATTCTAAATTGAATTCCCTACAAAAAAAAACTTTTTCCTTCTGAAGTTGGAAATGATTCCGAAAGACAATATTTTAAATCGTTTTAACCAAATTAGGGATCTGATCATTACAGGTATTCAATTTATAGTATGGCTTTTAAGGATAAATCCCTTGTTTAAAAACAAGTTATTGTAACATCATTATAATTGCTTGTAGGAGTACAATATTATAATGATATTGTGAAAAGAAAAATTAATGTCTGAACCAGGAATCGAACCGTAGACCTCTAGTTCTCCAGACATTAATTTTTCTTTTCACAATATCATTATAATATTATAATATGATCCATTATTGAACCGTGTTAAAATAACAGTATTGGAAAATGTTAAATACTCAGCTACGTTTTGGGTAATATCTAATTCACAATTTATTGCTGAATTCGGGAAAGTGTTTTAGCACTTTTTGATCACAAAATATTATATGTTGTGCGTAAAACTGATACAAGGGTTAGAATTTAATGATTACAGAATTGTTTTTAAGTGGGATTACATTACTTTATTATAATGGGGCTAAATCTGATTCTAACATTTTTATTGTAATTTTATAGTTAAAAAAAACAATTCGCATATATTTGAAAATGTATACTAATAATTCGTAGGGTGCTATGGGAAGTTGGGTCCAACGTTACATAGAAGTTAATGTTTTAAAAAATCATAAAGTTTCATGAACTGAATATCTTCAATTATGCTGTTATTTTCTACTTTCCACTCGTTCTTTGCCAATAAACAAATGAGGAAACATTTAAATAGCTGTTTGTTACTATAAAAAGCACAAATTTTAGATCACATGACGCTACTGTTGAAATTGAAAAATGTACGGAGAATCTTCTCTGTACGAAACTAAACTAATAACATTTTACTATGATAATAATCTTGTGTTATCCATAAATCGAAAAAAAAAATTGTATTTAAATAAACGTTTTATTACTTCGTTTACGATTTGTATTGAAGTATTTACCAAATTGAAAAATGTTTCTTTCCTCTACACTGTCATTGCCTGTAACTATATATATTGGTCTTTTATTAAGGGGAAATAATTTGTTTAATAAATTTATCTTTAAAATTATAATTATTGAAAGTAAATTGATTGTTCGGCGTTGCAATTGCTTTTGTCACCAATCACCTTGGTTACCACGAAAGCTCTCGATGCAACATTAATCTCGGTCTCACACAAGAACTGTCAACCATTGTTTGCCGAAACGTACCTTGAAATTATTTAAAGAGAATAATTACGATGTAAAAAGTACATATCCCGTTTTAACTGTAATTCACTAAAATCCAGTGCCAAATATCGAATTTAAACTAAAGGGAAATAACTCATCACCTGAACTTATAGCTTTGATATGCCTCACTACTTGCCGCATCCCGACTCACTTCACTCTTTTTTACTCGTGCAGGGAGTCCATCTGGTCGTTATTGTGAGATGACGTTGCTGGATTCAGGCTTTGATTTATGTACCTCTCAGTTTGAAGCGCTAGATATTTTTTACACTGCCCTAGTACATCACAACGATTATCTTGGAGAAATTGCAAGGTAGGTTTTGGCATGCAGTGGGTGATAGGTTTATTGTAAAAATTGGCTTAATTGTTATAATGGAGTTATATAATCAAGGACTGAAATATTACTCATGTGTCTTAAGCATTGAATTGCATGATATTTGAACTGAGTTAGACCTCGTTTACCTGGTATAAAATATTGCATCTATTATGGATAAGAGGAACTCTTGACACCCCAATTCGTCTACAATAAAAAGTGTGTATTTTCTATTCCCACCAACTGGAATTGAGTGGTTACGTTTCTCCGCTGGGCGTATAGATCGGATTAATGTAGTATGTTTTCAATGTATGAACCACTTCGGCAAACATTCCTCCTGTTCGACATTTGTATGGCAAACGCTGGCCTATTCATTGATGCTATAAGGAGAAATTGAGGCTCCGGAGATAGGAAATGTTAAAATCTCAGTCCTGTTGTATGCAGATAATTTAATTATCTGTTCCAAGACAATCAAGGGATTGCAAAGAGGTCTTGACCTACTGGAAATATACTGTAGGAATTGGGGATTGATTGTAAATGTTAGACAAAAACAATGACCTTTAAAAATGGGACAGTTAATGGTAGAGCAGAGGAATGGAAATACAAAGATCAAGTACTTCAAAACGTGAAACATTTTGAATATCTTGGTACGACGTTGAAAATGAACGGGAAGTGGAAAAAAACATATTGATATAGCATTATTTAAAGGGAGGGGACAACTTAACAGTGTACTCTGTATTCTGGGTCGAGTGCCTGATATTCCAGTCAGCACATTAGAAAAAATGTATGGAGCGATGGTCAGGCCAGTAATGCACTATGGTAGTGAGATTTGGGGTTTCCAAAGAACAGAAATACTAAATAAGGTATATACACGTTTTCTAAAATATATTACAGGGCTTAGTAAGGCCGTTTCTAACTGTGGAATTCTATATGAATTTGGGTTATTCCAGGACGACATAAACTGTAAAATTCGTGTACTCAAATACTGGTTGCGAGTAATCCAAGGTGAACAAACAATGCTTAGAGCAATTTGTTACGACCACCAAATTAAAAACATAGATGTTAAATTTTGGGCAGACGAGGTTAGGAGAGAACTCCAAAAGATTGGGATGGGCTGGATATGGGAAAAAGGGACTGAAAATTGGAAGAACGTGTGGACAAAAATAAGGAGGAGGTACTTAGATATAAACCAACAAGATACTTTCGCCGAATGTACAGGAAAACGCTCACTGTGTTTACAAAGAGACCTAAAACACGTCTTGGGAAAAGAATCGTATATACTCAACATAGGATTTAAAGAGAGATCAGGGCTTGCTTGGTTTAGGCTAGGGGCATGGAAATTTAAAAAAATTAGCGACGATCACGATATGCGAATATATCCAATGTGCGGGAAATTTGAAGATGAGATACATATATTAGGACAATGTAATGAATTAGAATATTGGAGACGTCAGTTATTACCGAAAATATTTCTAAATTCAAATCGGGAAAGATTGGCATGCTACGAGTTATTGGTAAATCCATAAAATTGGATAAACTTGGGTAAATTTCTGGACAAAACGCGGAAAATAAGAACAACACTCATTCATGAATAAATATGTTATCAAAATGCAATAACATTAATTCTTAATAATTATATATAAATTAATTAATGTATGATGCTATTGTGTTATTATTTAATTGTAATATCATTGCGTTTTCTTTATGTAATTGTAATGGTATTATTTTTTTTTTGTTTATTTTTTTTTCACACTAGTAGCAATTGTTACTTTATTGTAACGGACTGTCAACAGCACGTACGGCTTACTGCCCGTGCGACCCATATTTGTAAATAATATTGTAAATATCTTACTTTTTGTCTAATAAAGTCCTACTACTACTATTTATTTCCATGTAATTACAATTTTTTAAATTCGTAAAATTTCCAAGAAATAACGGTTTTAATCTAGTATTGTATCAATCAATGAAGATTTAGTTCGTTATTACTGGGCAACAGATTCTATACCTTATATTCTAACAAACACAAAATATTCTATCAAAACATACAATACAAGTGAAACATGCAATATAGGCCTATTTGAATGTTGATTGATAGTTATTGCAGAATTTAATAACAATGTATGTTGTTCCATCGTTTTTTTTTCCTAAGTTTACATCCTCTTTCAGTAAACATATCGTTTCCGCAATAAATAGATTTCATTAAATATTCTAAATATATAACATATACTAAAGTGATATGGCTGTAGATAAAATATTATAGACAACACGTTATAAAATTAGGTTTCGAAACACACTGTTGTTAGGACACTCCCTTCCGTTGTGTCCTGACTTCTACATCTCGTTACTAATCCTATGCTTTTGTAATTAGTCGTCTAAATTAAAATTGTTTTCTTCATATTTTGTCCAATTTACTAATTATTTTTATTTTGTTTGCATGCACTATCTTCTGTGTTGAGTCTGGATTCCGAAAGTGAAGTTTTATTTTAAGGATTTTAGAACAAACTCTCTAAGATTGCTGACTGGTTAGGTTCCGGTTTGTGCTTGTTACATTAGTAAGGAAGTCAACATTGTGAAGGAATCAACCAGCTACATGGAAACTTACAATTTTACAATAATAGCCTATTGTAGTTTTTATTTTCGCGATTTGTTGAATTTATATGAGGATAGATTCTAGTATATAAAGGTAGGTTCTATTTTGAATAAAGATGCGCTTTACCAAATAAGTAATGTTAATTAATTTATTTACTTCAAAGTTTGGAGAAGTGTCTTAATTCAAATATGTAGAACCATAATTACATCCTGGATTGAGGAGCATAAATACTTTAAAATGGGCCCAACTTTGGGAATGCTTGCTATTATATATTATGGGGGCATTTGTATATCATCTTCTCCAAAAAGAAAAACGTAAAATTATGCAATTTAAAACTTTCGTTCTTCCAATTATATGCGTGCGAAACGTGGACTCTCAGGGTTAAGGGGGACGAGAAGAAGAAGAAGAAGAAGAAGAAGAAGAAGAAGAAGAAGAAGAAGAAGGAGAGAGGGAGGAGAGGAGGAGGAGGAGGAGAAGGAGGAGGAGGAGGAGGAGAAGGAGGAGGAGGAGGAGGAGGAGAAGGAGGAGGAGGAGGAGGAGAAGGAGGAGGAGGAGGAGGAGAAGGAGGAGGAGGAGGAGGAGGAGAAGGAGGAGGAGGAGGAGGAGGAGAAGGAGGAGGAGGAGGAGGAGAAGGAGGAGGAGGAGGGAGGAGGAGAAGGAGGAGGAGGAGGAGGAGAGAAGGAGGAGGAGGAGGAGGAGGAGAAGGAGGAGGAGGAGGAGGAGGAGAAGGAGGAGGAGGAGGAGGAGAAGGAGGAGGAGGAGGAGAAGGAGGAGGAGGAGAAGGAGAAGGAGGAGGAGGAGGAGAAGGAGGAGAAGGAGGAGAAGGAGGAGGAAGGAGGAGAAGGAGGAGGAGGAGGAGAAGGAGGAGGAGGAGGAGGAGGAGAAGGAGGAGGAGGAGGAGAAGGAGGAGGAGGAGGAGGAGAAGGAGGAGGAGGAGGAGGAGAAGGAGGAGGAGGAGAAGGAGGAGGAGGAGGAGGAGAAGGAGGAGGAGGAGGAGAAGGAGGAGGAGGAGGAGAAGGAGGAGGAGGAGGAGGAGGAGAAGGAGGAGGAGGAGGAGGAGGAGGAGGAGGAGGAGGAGGAGGAGAAGGAGGAGGAGGAGGAGGAGAAGGAGGAGGAGGAGGAGAAGGAGGAGGAGGAGGAGGAGAAGGAGGAGGAGAAGGAGGAGGAGGAGGAGAAGGAGGAGGAGGAGGAGAAGGAGGAGGAGGAGGAGAAGGAGGAGGAGGAGGAGAAGGAGGAGGAGGAGGAGAAGGAGGAGGAGGAGGAGAAGGAGGAGGAGGAGGAGAAGGAGGAGGAGGAGGAGAAGGAGGAGGAGGAGGAGCAGGAGGAGGAGGAGCGAGCAGGAGGAGGAGGAGGAGAAGGAGGAGAGAGGGAAGAGGAGGAGGAGGGAGAGGAGGAGGAGTAGGAGAAGGAGGAGGATGAGGAGTAGGATGAGGAGTAGGAGGATGATTATTAGTATATGATTATAATTAGTATTATTATAATTATTATTATTATAATTAGTATTATGATAATTATTATTATTATAATATTATTATTATAATTATTATATGATTAATTATTATTATTATAATTATTATTATAATTATTATTATTATTATTATAATTATTATTATTATAATTATTATTATTATAATTATTATAATTATTATTATTATAATTATTATTATTATTATTATTATTATTATTATATATTATGATCTCTTATATTTTAGCAAGTACGTTCTTCAGAATGATACTAATACAGTTAGATTGTATTTATTTGAAAAAGCCATAGTTCTTGCTCCATAATTCAACCATTTAAATCTGGTTTGATACTATAACAGTACTTTTAAGTATATATTTAACTGTAATACTATTAGTTTTGGAAATTATGTTTTAAGCGTCCAACTTAAATGGCCAAATAGCGGCAGGCTGCCCGGGTTTAAATGATTTTTAACTCCTGGCTTTGACTACAACTTTGCTAATTTTATTAACTTATATTTTAAAATTTGTAGGGGTCACAAATATCAAAAAACGTTTATAGTGTTAAATACGATTATAAAATCGGTGGTATTTAGGGCAAAATCCGGTAGTAATATTTTATACCATAGTGAGAGTGAGAAGTTCTAAATTCACGATAGTTACCAAATAACTTAGGGCTTTTGAGTGTTGTGAATCAGGTTGGAAGTGAAAAACTATATATATTTGGTATATTCCAACCCTCCAGTATCATTTTGTTTAGAATTGGTGTTATAAGTGTATCCGGTCAGTTTTCACCCTAAGCTGAATAACCTATGAACAAAAAATTAGTCACATTCCAACACATCCCTCATTCATTCATAGTTTTGTGACCTCAGAGTGAAGTTTAACGTATTTAATTTGTTTAATATGTTTAATACTTTTAGGGAACTATTAAGTAATGCAATTCCACGATAATTTTCTGGTTTAGTTTTGTCACCCTTTTTAAATGTTGGAATAGTTATACTAGATTTCCATTATAGTGGGGTTGTACCGCTTGTTACGATATTTTGGAATAGCTTCTGTAGTTCGTTTATCAGTTGTATTCCCCATATTTCAACATTTACTTTGTTATAGTCTCAGGACCTGCAGCCCTTAGATTTTTCAATCTCCTTACTATATCAGTTACTTTACCTATTGTTATTGCAATTATTTTTGTATGACTTTGATGTTCATACACATCCTGACTACTTTCTTATTGTGTATATAGTTGCTGGAAATAATTATGCCATCCTTGCATTATCAATTTGTTTGTATACTATCCCTAATTTCTATTGTATTTATTCTTAATGTTCCCCATGTTTTTCGTTTGCCTCCATATACTGTATATCATATTCCATATCTTTCTAATATTTTTCCCAATTATCCTGCTTAATTTTTTCTAATTTAAGCGTTTGCTTTATTACGCTCTGTTCTCTATGTTTTACACGATAGAGGTGTTCTATTTTTGAAAAATTGCAAATATAACTTTTTTCTTTTTGGCTATTTACTTAATTTCAAGTACAAACCATGGAGTATTCTTCTTATTGCTGTTTACATTTACTTGTCTCATTCCTATTACTTCCTTAGGTGCATTTAATATACTGTCCTTTACTTGTTGCTGTTGTTGGTCTACACAGTTTTTTTTTTTTTTTGTATATGTTAGATTTTGTTGAAATTTTTGCTTTAATCTCTGCTGGTACAATTGTCTTGCGATTTTGTTTATGAATGATATAATAATACATTTTGTTATATACATTGACAATCGTCTCTTTATGTTTGATAATCGGTTTCTTATTTTGCATAAAAATAATTTATGGTTACTGCCTACATCAGCGGAGTTAACTGTTCTGGCAACAATTATCTGATCAAAATGAATTCATGTAATTATTAAAATATGTGCAATTACTGGCTCCTGTGATCTACCGTTATGGAATGTGTATGTTTATTTCATTGGATGATCAAAAAATGTACTATTAATTCTTGAGGCATTAGTTGCAGCAAATGTAATTAACATTTACAATTCTGAAATCTTGATAAAAACTTCGTGTAATACGTGGTAAACAGTTTTTCCCTATTCTTACATTGAAGTCTCCGAATGCAATAAGATTTCCATATTGTTTTTTTTTGTTACGATATTTATGAAGAATTTCATAGAACGCTTCTCTTTGTTGCAAAGGTTTAATTACATCTGGTGCATATAAACTTATAAAGTATATAATGTTATTTTGTAACTTTTACATATAACATTTTATCATTTATATAACCAACACCTTCAATACTTTCTTCTAACTTCTGGTGTAGCAATATGCCTGGTCCAGATTGTGCTCTATTTATTTTTGGTGGACCACTGTATATAAATATATATTCATCAATTTTGCCACAACTTTTCCTTTCTTTTTTATTTCTGATAATGCACACACACACACATATTATTTCTCGTGTTTACTTTTTTTTAACCAGGACATAACATTCCAAGTAGCAATTCTTAATATGTTTTTCTTTTGCAAAACGTAGTATTTTTTTTCGTAGCATTAGAATGTAATTGTTTCCGTCTTCTATCCGAGCGTGATTCTTGGGACTCCGAGTAATGTATAAATACACTTTGAAGTGGGTTGCTACTTATTTTCACGGCGGGTTTATTATTCGGGTTTTCCTCCCTAGGCCGATTGCCTTCACTCCGCTCTTGAGTTCAGCCTGCCCCGTTTTACTTCGGAGTTCTCTCTCCTAGATGGCTTATCTCAGAGGACCAACGAACCCCATTTGCCCGCTTAACATCAAATTTGCGGTTAAAATTGTTCTATGGTTTCACATGATTCGATAATTAAAAATTTGCAACTGTAGTATTTGTGTTCTAGCGGCAGTAACTTTATTAATCGCCCCAAAATAGCCATATAGCTTTTAAATTAATAAAAATATGTGGTCGATTTCGTTACCCAGCAAAGTAGGGAATATTCATTCACCTGTAATTACAACTTACAAATCTTCTAGATGTCATAATTTTAGACATTTTACAACGAAACGCGATATACGGTGTTGCACTAAAGCGTAGAAGCCATACTTCAAATATCGGCGATATGCGACCACTAGAATGGACGATTTACCTGAAATTCGAAATTAAAGTTTCTAGCAGCCGCCATGTTTGCTTCGTAACACTGTACATAACACAATTGCAATAATCTTTAAATTGGTATTGTATCCAATGAGATACATTCCTTTAATTTTATTATTTTTAATAAAGTAATAGAAAATTATTCAATATAAATTATTTGAATGTATGCTAAATTATACAACAGTATGCAATAAGCAATAACTAACGATTATGCACATTGTTTTCATTGCAGTCAGACAAGTTTAAATAAGTTGGCATAAGAAATGGTTATTCCATTTTAGGGTTAACAAAATAGATACATTCCTTAAACGAGGAAAATCAAACCATAACTTAGACTTGTTGGGGAATTTACTTCTATTGCACAGTTCCTCCGTTACTTTTGCTTTACTCTGTATGTGTTGCTTTTAAATGCATATTGTTACAGGAGTCAGAGATGCCGTTACGAAAAGGAATCAACTTGAAAGAAATGCTGCATGACTACAATAAAAAAGCATTAATTAATGGCATTGGAAAGGTGATTATACAACTGGGACAATTGCCTCATGCAACCAAGGACGGCTGGAAAGACACATTAGGCAAAGTTAGTCAGGAATGTGAACAATTACGAGTATACCTTTCAAAACTTAAGCCGCGTGTACTAGCTCCACTAGCAGGTTCAGTGTTTGTGAGAACATTATCATTGATTGGCAACTTCAGAACAACGTTTTTTGGTCGTTTTAGACTCCCATTAAGCATAAATCAATGGAAGGATTTAGAACACATCTCTATGTGTATTGTTGGTTCCATTTTGTTCCCATGTCTACGTGATATCAACATAGGAGGATATACAGATTCTACATCTTCCATTGTACTGAAAACATTGCAAATGAGTTGCAATTTAAGTTTTCGCCGGATATTAGTGCGTTTAAATTATCCGGGATATCATTTCCAAAAACGAATAATAATGTTTTCGGATCTAGAAGAATTTACTTATCCCAATTATTGTTCAATTAAAATGGTAAAATTATTAACTCAATGTTGTCCAAAATTAAGATATTTAAATGTGTCGGGTTCACAATTATTAAATGATGATTCAGTTGATTTTATCATACAAAATATAAATTTGCAAATTCTGGACGTAACAGTTACTGGAATTTCCGTTTTTGGTTATCGCAGAATCTTAATAAATTTATCTAAACTCTCCAATATTTGCTGCTATTCTCCATTAGATGATTTGGCAGATGGTCTGACTTTAGAATGTACTAGTAAAATAATCACTGTTGAAGCTAAAGTTCTGAGTGCTAATATTTTATGCGAGAAATTTCGTAATGTATCAACTTTGGTGTTATCTACTAATGAAGCGGTTGATCTATCACTTCTAGCTATGCTAACCCATCTTTCTTCCTTCACAATGATGAATTTTGATTTTATATCTTGTAATATGGGTATATATTTTAGATCAGCTGGTAGAAATTTGACTGTTTTAATCCTTGAACGTGTATCGAGATTAGATTATTTAAGTATTGTTCTACATTGTATTAATTTAAAATCTCTCGCAATATCAAATTCTATTCTGCAGTTGGCCCACAATGCAAACACACGTTACGTTAATG
Source organism: Diploptera punctata (assembly GCA_030220185.1). NCBI lineage: Eukaryota > Metazoa > Arthropoda > Insecta > Blattodea > Blaberidae > Diploptera > Diploptera punctata. Next base: position 1,697,866 of record JASPKZ010001950.1, on the reverse strand, counting down.
ATAGCCCACATTTCAGAAATTTAAATTATATAAAATTATGTACAAATAGAGGTGCATATATTCATGAATATATGACATTTTACAGAGGGTTGAGAGAATTGCGTCTGAATTGCTCTATAGACTCTACCAATGGCTTTGTATATTTTGCTCTAAGAGAGGGATGTTTTAGAAATTTGACTGTTTTCATTGCCCGAGATTGCCCTCTAGGTTTAAATACTGCTTATATATTGATTGATTTTTGCAATTATTTATGTTTACTAGGAGATATAGCTCATTGGGCAGATATTAGTCGTCGTGCAGTCTTAACCCTGAAAAAATACATTAAGGAAAATAATCTTGGTGTGCAACTGAAAATCTGAGATAATTTTTAATACGCAAGTTTTCTCTGATTAGCATATGATATTTACCAACACTGCCTCATGATGAAAGCTTTCATGCATATTTTAAATTTGACAAAATTTGATTACAATTGAGAACATGTAACCATAATGAAAACATTTTTTTCTGGAATTATCGTCTAAAGACAGCATTAGAATGATTAGGAAAATTACTAACAATGTGGAAGCTATCTAATAATAGGAATTTAGACCAGAATTGTGGTTCGGAATGTTGGACACTTTTTTATGATCACAGTTCCATATTCTAAAGCAGATATTTAATTCAGTGCCCCAGGTTGTCATTTCTATATTTCTGATGATATTAAGTAAAAAATCTTACCTTGCAGTTATTATTCTAATATCCATCCATCCACAGTAATTCTACCCGAGGGCAGGTCTTTCAATGCAATCATAGCATTTTCATGCTATGCTTTGCAGCTTTACTAGGGAATTATAGGTGTGGTAGCTTCCCGTTACTTTCCACATATTCAAAGATAATATTTAATAATTGAATTTGCTATGATTAACAGCTGAGATTCAAGATTGTCTTCTTCCAAAAAAAAAATATTGACAGTTTTGAATTCAAATCTGAAAATGAAATCAGAATCAAAATACTGTTCTAAAATTATGAATTCTTGATTAAGTTCGAAAGATAATCAAAATTATTAGATAGAAGCTTTCACATTATAGGCCTATAGTTGTTGATGAGATTGCAGATTAGCATGAGAAACATTTTATTAATGATGAAAGAATATATTAGCTCTGAAAAGTCGAATTATGAAATAAAATATTATCCTTCATTGGTAATTAGAGGCAATTTTGTATTGTTGCATTATATCTGATTTATCAAAATAAAAAGCGTTTTATGATAAAAACTTTCATATGCTTTATAACATTTGTCAATATTTACATGTATATAATAATATTAATCCGGAATAATATTAATTCAGTGAAAAATAACTCCGCCTTTTAGGCGCCCCAACTTCAGAAGTGGATTACTATTAAGCCAGTGCCAGGAGAGAATACTAGAAATGTAGAAATGACAACCTTGGACATCGAATAAAAAAAAATTAATACGGAATGAAAACATTGCCATGGAATCAGTAATTAAAGTAAAAGTAAAGTATTCCCACTACAGGCCTCAGGAGGCCCTTTGGGGTAGTGGGAGGTTAAGGCTCTCACTTTTTCTGGACAATCGGCACTTGATGTCAGCCGGGTTGTCAGCCCTGCGTGACGGCCGCCTTTACCCCAGAACAAGCGTCTGGTACCCATAATACAACACTCTTGAGGAGGTGAATGCATACTTAAATATAGGTCTTGTTAACTCGATTAAGTTATGAATGAGTTATGACAAAAATATTTTTATACTTAAGCAACCAATGATGTTTGATAATAATCACGAAATATAAAAACATGTAGGCTACGTTAATTAATTTGAAATGGAGAGAATACACTTGCTCAGTACAAGAGATTGATGAAAAACATTTTGTAGTGAAAATCGAGGGTACATGACAGATGAGGAAAATTTTGAAGAAGAGGCTGAATTCAAATACCTGGTAACAATAATTATTACAAACAAGAATGAGATATAGAAAGAAAATAAATATAAGTTTCATACTGTAAGAGTATGCTATTATGCATTACATAATCTATTCATACTGACGTATCTAAAATAACGTTAAACTGACAAAAATTATATATATATATATATATATGGCATGAACTGAAGACTCTCCTACGTGTCCTGATAGCTCAGAGGTAAAGCATGCGGTTTCTGTTAATGAAGATCGCAGGTTCGCGTCTTCAATTACGCAGTTTTTTTCGTGGCATTTGTATTAAAACGTTTTATGAATTAAATATATTTTATTTCGACATTTGAATTAATCTATACTTTTTAAGTTCATAATTGTGTTTTATACCGTTGAGGTTATAACAACGTTAAATTATATACATTTTTTACCTTGTATACTACCGTCTTCCTCAACTATTTAAAATGTTCGTTGATTTCACTCTAGGCCTTTCGATGCATGCTTCATCTTCTGGAGTTGTTTTAGTAGTGTTGAATTAACTGTATGCCTAATAGAGGGTTTTGCTCATTAGGCATATTTTCTTTGAGAATATTTGTATTCTTGGCCTTTTTGATAATTTGGATTTTTTCTAAAATATTAATTTTATGTGTGTTATTTTCACTGTGTAGAATTGACATTGTATTATCGATATTGTTGAAACTGTGGCCGCTTTCTGAAATGTGTTTAGCGAAATTTTATTTTAGTGTTAAAGGAGAAGGCAAATCAAATTTCGGTGTTCACCATATTTGAGTCCAATCGAAAATGTGTGGGCTAAGATAAAAATAGAGATGAACCCTAATTGGCCTGCAGATGCACGAAAGGCTAAAAATGACTTATGGGCACAAATTCAAGACGCCTGGGATGCTCTAGCCAATCGTCCACATGCCTGTAGAAATTTTATTGCATCAATGTCCCGCAGATTGAGGGCGGTAATAGATTCTGAAGATTCATACACCCGATATTGATTTTGTTTTTGTTAAAGTTTTCATTTTCGAATATATTATTTTCTTTCCTCATTTACTTATTAGAAGAAGGTTTTAATTTATGTTTTTGTGTGTGCATTAAAGCCATAAAACTCAAATATAAAATTAAATATGAAACTACATTAGAGGCAAAATGCTATTCTAACATTCCGTTAAAACAGGTAGAACGGGAATCGAACCCATGAGGTTACAAACGCAGACGATGTCTATTAAATCGCTCGACCACGGAAACACACTAATCCAAACTCTCTCTTAAATATTGCTTCAGTGTGCACTGCATTAACTAGCAAACAACCCAGTACAATTATTGAAAACGTGTTGTTTTGAATACGGCTTTTGCGAGCGCTCACGAAGTTCCCCGATCGATTCATAGTATCAGCGGATGACTCTTTTTTTTTTGTCTAAGTGCCTGCCAAGCCTTGAGTTACCGTTAACCACTGTATAACAACAGCTTATTGTGTGGTCCCAAATTAATTTTAATTCTAGGAAGTACCCCTGCTACAAGTGAAAATACAAAATTGTAAATTATATTCCCTCCCCCCAAAAGAACACCTTCTTTGTGAAGTTGGAGCTGATTCCGAAAAACATTATTTTAAAATGTTTACCAAATTAGGGATCTGAACGTTCGAGGTATTCAATTTATAGTATTGAGTTTTAAGGATAAATCGCCTCTTTGAAAACAGGTTATTCTGTATTTAATACACAATTGATCTTCTTGGTGATACAATATTAAAATATATATACAGTCAATATGCCCATTTCACCAATAAATGTTTAAAATGGTCAACAAGTTTCTACAGCCAAGCTGTCATTCTCAAGACCAGATATTGACTGAAGACAATATAGATAAAAAATAAAGATACAAATTCAGTTAAAAACAAACTACGTCACATGACGCAATCATTCACAAGTGAAAGTAAAACATAATAAAACTAATCCTCTTTTTTATCAATTAGAGAAAAGAGGGGGCTGTACGGAATAGGGCCTTTGTCTTTGTTCATTATTTTATCCTTATTTTTATAAATTTCCAAACTTTCAAGGACGTTAAGGAATTTGAAATCCCTGACCGAACGAACCAGCCTAAGATTACTTTTGTTGATAGCGTGACCGTATTCAGAAATATGCTGGGCAACTCCAGATTTTTCAATTCTGTTGAGTCCGAAATGGGCAATATGTTCATTAAATCTAGTTAAAATGGATCTTCTGGTTTGCCCAACATATTTCAAGTCACAGTCATTGCATGCAATTTCATAAATCCCGGATTTCTCTATACAATCGACTTTATCTTTAGGGTTTCCAAGTAAACTATTTAATGTCAAAGTGGAAGTGAAAATCAATTTAGTATCTAGTCCTTTGAATATCTTGTTCAAACCTCTAGTTAAAGAGGGAACATACGGCATAATAGCAAAATTAGCTTTATTAATAGGAGGATGGAAAGCTGTGGAATCCATAACAAGTTTTCTAAATTCAAATTTACGAATCAACTTATCAATAATATTTCCATTGAAACCATTACACTTAGCTATATCTTTAATGGTTTGTAATTCCTTATTATATCTATTTTTACTTAACGGAAAAGTGATAAGACGGTGAACTAAAAAATTGAAACTGGCCATTTTATGTTGATTACAATGGTGAGAATCTGCCGGGATATATCTAAATGTACTGGTATCTTTTCTATAAATATCAAATTCCAATCTATAATTGTTTCTAATTATTATCATATCTAAAAAAGGCAGCCTTCCATTCTCTTCCTCTTCAAATGAACATATTGCCCATTTCAGACTCAACAGAATTGAAAAATCTGGAGTTGCCCAGCATATTTCTGAATACGGTCACGCTATCAACAAAAGTAATCTTAGGCTGGTTCGTTCGGTCAGGGATTTCAAATTCCTTAACGTCCTTGAAAGTTTGGAAATTTATAAAAATAAGGATAAAATAATGAACAAAGACAAAGGCCCTATTCCGTACAGCCCCCTCTTTTCTCTAATTGATAAAAAAGAGGATTAGTTTTATTATGTTTTACTTTCACTTGTGAATGATTGCGTCATGTGACGTAGTTTGTTTTTAACTGAATTTGTATCTTTATTTTTTATCTATATTGTCTTCAGTCAATATCTGGTCTTGAGAATGACAGCTTGGCTGTAGAAACTTGTTGACCATTTTAAACATTTATTGGTGAAATGGGCATATTGACTGTATATATATTTTAAGGTTATTCTGACTTCAATCTTAATTGCTTTCAGGAGTGCTTGGCTACGTTTTGGGTAATATCTAATTCACAATATATGGCTGATTTCGGGAAAGTGTTTTGACACTTTCTTCTTCTTCCTCCTTCCAAGTATTAGGCCAAGGCCTGTTAAGATCCTATAGAAAATTTTCCCTCCAGCGTTTCATAGGACGGCCCAGTAATCTTCGTCCTCTTGGTATATAATTATAAACAAGTTTGGTGATCCGATTTGAACTCATTCTTTCAAGATGGTGTTTCCAATTTAGTTGGTACTGTTTAATATATTCCAAAATTGGCATAGTCTTCAATTCTTTTAAGATATTGGTGTTACTTTTTCCGATCCCATCTGGTGTAACCTGCTGTTCTGCGCATGAATCTCATTTCACAAGCCGTTATTCTGCTTTCATGTTGTCTTTTTAGTGTCCATGCTTCACTACCATAGGTCAATACTGGTCTAGCCAAAGTGTTATATAATTTGACACTTTTTGATCACAAAATATTATATTTTGTGTATAAAACCGATACAAGGGTTAGAATTTAATGAATAGAGAAGTTTTTTCTTTAATTGGGTAGAGTTACATTAACCTGACTATAATAGGGCTAAATCTCATTGTAACATCGTTATTTTAATATTATAGATAAAAAATCACAATTTGTATTTGTTTGAAAATTTATATTAATAATTCATAGGGTGCTCTGGGAAGAAGGTTCCAATGTTACATAGAAGTTAATGTTTTAAAAAATCGTAAAAAAAGTTTCATGAACTGAATATCTTGAATTATGCTGTTATTTTGTCTACGTTCCACTCGTTCTTTACCAATAAACAAATGAGGAAACACTTAAATAGCTGTTTGTTACTATGAAATAGTACAAATTTTAGATCACGTGACGCTACTTTTAAAATTGAAGAATGTACGGAGCATCTTCTCTGTACGAAACTAAACTAATAAAATTATAATATGATGACTATTTAACTCATGCCCCAAATGGGAGTCAATGACCAATCACGTTTCAATGATTTCTGTATTACAACCAATCAGAGACGTGTTTCACGAAATAATTATCAACGTTAGGATTATCATATATTAAGCAAAGCTCCTCCTTTTTAATATTCTGAACAGGTCTGACCGTTATTTTGCAGTGACTGAGCCTATAACAAATACGGCTACCAGATTGTATATAATAGTGCTTACATGTCAACATTTGTAGCAATTGATTATACCACCAAAAAAAGAAACCACTGTTTGCACTTTCTTAAATGTATACGACATCAAAAATGAATTAATATACAGATTGATGTGTTTTCATTTTTTCTCCACTAGAGAGCATTCTTACAATATTGCGTTCCTTTGGCAATAAATAGTATGATCTGGTTGCAGTGATAAACAAAAGAAGCAGTAGAAGCGTAGGCTACCTATCGTTTCTCATTAGTTTTCAAACATCACCGTTTACTTTAAATATAAAAATATTTTTAAATAACTGTAGTTAAATAATGATTTGTGAGTAAACAGCTTTATTTTATTCGTTAAATAGTCCTAACAAATGCCACTCTTGATTTCCAAATTCTCTAGATAAATTCACTCCTCACTTCGTGAGTCGTGAATTTATCGATAATTTGGAAATCACTCGTGGCATTACTTATGATAATCTTGTATTAGCCATAAATCGAAAACAATTGTATTGTATTAAAATAAACATTTTATTTCTTCGTTTACGATTTTTATTGAAGTGTTTACGAAATTGAAAAATGTCTCCTCCTCCTTCACTGTCATTGCCTCTAACTATATATATATATATATATATATATATATATATATATATATATTTTATCTCTTAATAAAAAAACAATATATATTTTTTTTTATTAAGGGATATAATTTAATATATTTATCTTTAAAATTATAATTATTTAATGTAAACTGATTGTTGCAATTTGTTGTCACCAATCACATTGTAGCGTGGCAATACCTCGCTACTTGCTGCATCCCGTATCACTTCACTCGCTTTTGTTCATGCAGGGAGTCTATTTGCTCCTTACTGTGGGATGACATTGCTATATTCTGGCTTCGATTTCTGTCCCATTGAGTTAAATACGGCAGATATTTTTTTAGACGCCCCTGTTACATCACAACCATTATTTTGGAGACATTTTAAGGTCGGTTTTGGCATGCAATGGTTTATAGTTCGATTCTAAGCACTGGATTAATTTTTATAATGGCGTTACATAATCATGGACCGAAATATTAAAGTTGGGTATTAAGAATTGAATTATATATAATTGTAGGCTTTCACGGCCGGCGTCTTGATCCGTATTCGCTTCGCCTTCCGGGCTATAAAATAGAGAGTTTCCAACGACCAGCAGTCTGCAGTCGACTGTTGACGAGTTCACAGAGAGCACGCAGTATCTCCTGATGATGTCTACCGCAGCAGTAAACGAAACGTCGAGTAAGAAGACCAGATCACGGCCTATAAGCCCGGAAGACGAACCAAATATGGATCAAGAATTGAATTGTGTGATATTTGAGTTCAGTTAAACTACAGTTACTTGGTATAAAATTTGCATTAAATATACATTATAGGGGTTCTTGTCATCACAATTTCTCTAAAAAGAAAATGTGTGTTTTAATGCAACCTACTGGAATTGACGTGTTTCGCGCTGGGTTTAACCTTTTGAACGCCATGCCCGGCGTGCGCCGGTGAAAGTGTGTGTACAGCTGTACGCCACGCCCGGCAGGCTCCGGTTTTCAATCTTATTACTTTAAATATTTTTTCCCCGAAATTTTTACTTCAATAAACTAAAATTATTGTTCGTTCTATGTTTGTACATCCTTTCTTAGCAATACTTTGGACATCCCTTAAAGAATAACGGTACAGGCTGGTTGTAAATCGGTTTTCTAAAGGAGGGTGTACATTCATGTTTCAAGGCCTTTTTTTTTTGCTATGGAATATTGCAATTTCAGGATTTTCTCTTTATTTATTTTATTTTTAGTTGAAAAGATACCTGAGCAAGGGATAGGTCGTGCTGTGGAATACAGTGATTCATGTCTCGAAGTTGACGAAAATACAATACGCGAGTTTATTGTGACAGTTTTATCAGAAGATGAGAGTGACAGTAACAGTTCATCAAATGGTTATTCGTTTGACGAATGTGATAGTAGTCCTGTTTCTAAGAGAATATTATTACAATCTAAGCCTGTAAATAGTAAAGCAAGTGATGTAGACCTAAATGAACAGAGTGTGACTGACAGTGGTGGGCGTGTCGCGCCAAACGAAATACGTGGCATAAAACAGCTGTTTGACTGGAATTGATTCGAACCCAGGACCACAAAAAATGTTCAACAATATTTAATATTATAAGTGTTTAGTGATAACACCATCAAAATTATTCAGTAGAATAAATGTTTTAGTGATAGTGATAACAAATTTCAATAAAGTCACCGTGCTGAATTCGAACCTGGGATCTTTACAAGTGGAAGCAACACCGCCTAACCTTCAAATAAATGTAAAATAGTGAGTTAAAAATTTAATTTACCATGGCATGTAGATAGTTAAATATACTTTATATAGGTTTGTATTACTCGTATATAGGTTTGGCGTAGTACTTTAAATTTAAAAAACCTGGCAACCACAGCCCAGCTGGCAAAAGGAAAACTCGGCAGTCAAAAGGTTAATGCGGTATATTTTCAATGTATGCACCACTTCGGCAAACCTTCGACATATTTGGTATTTGTATAACAAGGAGGCTATATTGTTTATTTTTCTAAATACATTAAGATCGCAAAAGTCTTTCTCTAGCCTACTCTGCCATCATCATGGCTACTTAGATTATTCGATCGGAGAAAAAGTGATTGCGTCATCATAGTCAACATGGTAACGGATGTTACCGCTACGGTCAAGTGAATAACTAGTTTACCGATATATAGTTGAATTTTTATCGCACATTTTAAACTACTGTTGAGAAAGTTTACTCTAACAATTCACTTTTCTCGTAAATATGAAAAAAAGTGAAACTATTTCTTGTTAGTGCCACTCTAATATCTCTGTTTTGGCGTGTCTCTTTCGGTAACAGGTTTCAACAACACAGCTCAGTCGATAACAGTGCGTCTCTGTTGATAACAAATTGTTTAATGAACATAGCTCTGTCGATAACAATGATTTATATCCGTATTTTACGACGTTTACGTCAGTATTTTACCCTCTATGTTTCTTAATTTTATTGGATAGAGTAATTTAATTACCACAGGTTTGTTTTTAGATATTAAATTCTACACATTCGTTGCAATGGAATCGATGGGATCGGGGCAGATTTTTTTTAGCGTGTTTCATTTAAGTGATTTTTTGTGATTCAAGAGTCGATTTTTAATATTAAGTTTTCTTGTTTGTTAGCGTTTTTTGTGATAAGATGACTACTTTGTTCGAGCAATGTACAACATAATATATTTGTAAACATCGTAATTTTAAGTTTGAGTTCAACTTCTCGCTTTATTTAAAGACATTTCTGTGATTATTTTTGAAAGAAATCAATATATATATTCTCAGGTAATTATATACACCGTATCCCATTCAAACCTCCCACAGTTTAATTAATCATAACTCTCTCAAAGTATGCGGAATTATGAAATGATGTTGGCATTAAAAGAAAGAGAAACTCGTAGAACTTTTGTTTTCATTGTTGCAGTTAATTCATCTGTCGCACGTTGGACAATAATGACATAAAACCACGTTCGCCAGACATCACTCCACTGGACTTCTTCCTCTGGGGATATGTAAAAGACCGTGTGTTTGCGACACCAGTACAAGATCTTCATGTTTTACGAACCTGTATTCTTGACACAAACGCAACAGTACCAGTGTACTTGTTGGACAGAACGTGGCACGAAATCGAATACAGATTTGATATTGTTCGTGCTACTAATGGTGTACATATAGAAGTGTTTTAGTGTGTAGCAAGGAAAATTCTTGAGTTTCTGTTTCGTTTAATACCAGCCTCATTTCATAATTCCGCATGCTTTGTTAGTCGTGATTAATTTTAATGTGGGAGGTTTGAATAGGACACCCTGTATATCTATATCATTTTAGGTAATTATTCAAATAATGTAGCTATGAAAGTGTTTCTTTTCTTTTTTATGTTTAAATGTATGCTGGTGGCATGGTGGGCTAGAACCCCCTAAAAAGTATTTTTTTCTTTAAATTTTATCCAGTGTTACTATTGTTTTTATTTTGTTTCCGCTACACTATATTGTGTGTTGAGCCTGGATAATTTTAGAACTAACTCTCTAACATTGCTGACTGATTAGTTTCGGTTTGTGGTCGTTACATTAATAGGCAAGTCAACATTGTGAAGGAATCAACCAGCTGCAATGAATAGTACAATTTTACAGTAAATACCTACTGATTGTAGTTTTTATCCACGCGACTTGTTGAATTTTTATGAGGATAGATTATAGTATCTAGAGGTAGGGAAAAACTGCACTTAAACTAGCGTGAAATATTTTCAAAGTCCTATAGAACAACAGTGCACATGCGCCAGAGTTTATAGAACAAGCGATAACCCACAATCGAACCACATATCGATTATCATCCTCGATTACTATCCGCCACTATGAAATTTAAATGACCAATATTTGCAATAAATCCCCAAATCTATGTTAAAGAAATATATTAATAATATTAAAATTAACAGACGTTTATTAAAAATGGATGTACACTTACGTATCACGCCCTAACGCTGATCCAACCAGCGATAACACAAAACAGCGATATAAAAATCATAGACTAAGTAATATACTCTGTGGAGAAAATAGCAGTTAGCATCACAATATTATCTAACAGTGTCATAATATTGTGATTTACATATTTAAATAAATACTTCAAAATTGTCTAATAATGTTATAAAAATTGTTTGAAAAAGTTTAAAATATTAAATAATGTCAGTAAATACAGAAGAAGAGTTATAGTTTACAACAATATAACTGAAATATCAAGCGCTAGTAGAAGTGCAGTTGAGCCAAGGTAGGTACTATTTTATTTAAAAATGCACTTTATCAAATCAGTAATATTAATTAATTAATTTCAAATTTTCATGATGGGGCTGAATTCATATACTTGGAAAAATAATTACAACCAGGAGTGAGAAGGATTAATAAATTAAAAGTTGGCTCTTACTTGAAGGGCGGAGAAAAGATTTCAAGTGTTTGAGAATAAAGTTTTTAGGAACATTTTTGGACCAAAGAGAGATGAACATATACGTGACTCCAAAAGACTACATCACAGTGGGACGAATCGGGAATGAGAGAGGAAAATAGGAACTCCTTGTATGAAAACTAGAGCGAAATCGTATCAGTAGGTGGGTCAAAAAGATAATCCATGATTTGAGGGAGATAAATTATACAAGGAAGACTGAACAAAATGATCAGTATAATAATATTAACTCATCATCATCATCATAGTACATTCACGAATTTAGGCCATTTGTTGACCTGTTTCGGTTTCAAGAGAAACACCATCCAAAAGTCTTTTCAGTGGACGTCCTGGTCTTCTTCTTCCTGCAGGTTGATATCTTAACATTTGTTTGGGTATTCTGTGATCTTCCATTCGATGAACATGTTGCATCCATCTTGACTTATAATCAGAAATTTTGTTTTCTAAAGGTTCCATGTGTAATTCTTCTAAGATGTCTTCATCTTTTTTGTGATCTAGTAGTGTGTATCCTGCAGTCCTCCGAAGGTATCTCATTTCAGCAGATCTAAGTCTCTGTATATCCTTCTGTTTCAACGTCCATACTTCGCTACCATACAAAAGAGTAGGAAGAGCCAGTGTTTTATACACTTTTAATCTTGAATGATTTTGGACTAACTGTGGCTTGAAGATAGAATTTATTAACCCTAAAATTCTTAAAAATTTAGATATTTTTGCATTTACATCCTTTTCTGCTTCATATGACATATTTCAATTCCTTCTGGATTTTTCATGTTGAGACTTGAAAGTAGTTTTGAAGTTCCTTAGGACAGGTTACTGGCCCGACGCTAAGTAGTCCAATGGTAGGGCTGCTACCTTTTAGTCTCTGGACAGACATTAATAATAATTTTATTGCAGCCAAATAGCCAGGATTAAAGTAGAATACATTTTAAATTTACATATTTGCATATTCACACATCGCCATCTTGGATCTATTTATCACTGGACAGACATTAGGATACCGCATTTACTCAGTACCCGATGGAACGGTTATACCGCCGTGACTCGGTCCTCAGAGCATCGTTTGTAAAAACTGGTTGTACCACGAGAAGGTGAGGATGAGAATTGGGTAGGAGAGGTTATACACACGTCACTACCCCTTACAACCCTAATATTAACAGTAATAATTAAAATTATTAAAAAATTATCAGTGTAATAATATTAATAATAATAATATTAATAATAATTAAAATTAATGTATTATTTAATCTGGTAGAGTTAAGGTCGTAAGGCCTTCTCCTTCACTCAACGAGCACACATTACAAATGCATGTTTATAGTATAGATATATACTAATTACAAAGAGTTATAAAGTAGTAAAACTTGCAATATAAATTTCACGTGGAACGAACATTTCATAGGATAAATAAATAAATAATAATAATAATAATAATAATGAAGATTATGATGGCGATTGTGATATTGTGATGATTATGATGATGACGATCATCCGGTAACACGGCAGCTGCCGCCGTCTTCCGGAAACCAAACGCCATTCCTCTCTGTCCATCCATTGATCTTCCTCCAATCCTCTGGTATTCACAGCCCCTTGTAGCCCTTCTATCCAAGTTTTCTTCGGTCTTCCTCTCTTCCTCCTTTCCATTGGGATCCATTCAATTACAATTTTAGGCAATCTTTGCTCTGGCATTCTTTTAACATGGCCATACCACTGTAAATAACAATAATAATAATATAATAATAATAATTATTATATTATTAATACTTATTAATACTTATTAATACATATGTTTTAATACTTATTAATACTTATATTATTATTATTAATAATAATACTGGTAATAATATTGATAATAATGAGGAAGGCCATGACTGATGTTTATTGGTGATTACATCCTCCTGTATTTCTTCACTTTATTTATGGTATCTTCTGATATTACTGCGTGGATTATTGCTGTTTGTGAAGTGTTTGGTGTTTAACTATTTACGAATATTAGCAGCTCTTCATATTTCATTATATTTCATAGTAAGTTCAGTTTTAAACATTTTCATTGGACTTGTTTATTGTGCTTAGCATCCACATATCTTTGATTTTGTTTATCAATTTGTTTATATATAAGCAAGATTGTAAAACATTTACACATAAATTTGTATCGTTATGGACGGCGACCAATGAGACACTTTCGAGCAGTGCCTTGAGACCCTGTAAACAGTAATGGAAGAAAGTGGAAAGATGAGAAAAGACCTAAAACAGAAAATACTAAATACTGTGACAAAGCTAAGGGGGATTTTCAATTCAATGGCAAATGAGACTTTAGTAAAGAAAAGAAAATTGCTGATTTAAACAAAAAATTAACTGATGCACAAAACAACGCTACTGCGAAGACATCTTCAGAGGGAAAAATGAAGTATTCCGAAATTGTGATGAACATACCCCAAAAACACAAGGAAACGAGAACTTTCAAAATAATTGTAAAGTCTAAGAAGAATGACAGTACAGATAATATGAAAACTCTAATTAAACAAAAAGTTAACCCAACTGAGATTAAGGCTGGAGTATGCACCTTTAAATCCCTAACAAATGGAAAATATTAATGGAGTTTCTTTTGATGTAAAGAATCTGTTTCCCAGTATACCTACTATTGATGTAATAGAGATTATTAATATAATGTTACTAACTAATAACGTGAATGGTTTTGTAGTTGAAGAAATATTACACACTCTTAAAACATACCTATCTCAAAATTATTTTGAATTTAATACCAAATTGTACATGGCTAAAGATGGTTTGATTATGGGTGATCCGTTGAGCCCTCTTTTGGCAGAGATTTTTATGGATGATTTAGAACAAACCATACATAAGAATGTATTAGCTAAAAATGTTCTATTTTGGTATCGTTATGAAGATGATGTCATAGCAGGCTTCATAGAAACTAAAAGACAATTGAATTCCTTTTTAAATTTTATCAATAACATTCACAGAAGTATTAATTTCACAATGGAATTAGAAACAAATAATAGTATAAATTTCTTGGATTTATCAATAAAACTCATTGATAATAAGTTTGAGTTTGGTATCTTTCACAAACCATCTCATACTGATACCATTATACATAGTTCTTCTCTTCACCCATATACTCATAAGATGGCAGCCATTAATAGTTACGTTCATAGACTTTTAAATATCCCTCTTTCACCCTTGGAATATACTAATGAATTGAATATTATTAAACAATTAGCTATTAATAATAACTACGACCCTAATATTATAGAATATTTAATTAAGAAAGTTCATTACAAAAAAGCAATTAACAAAGTTTTTCCTTTGCCCAAAGAAAACATAAAGAAATATGTCGTAATGTTATACATAGGCCCACTTTCAAATAAAATACCTAAACACTTTAAAAAGTTCAACATTAATGTGGCATTTAAAACTAATTAAACTTTACAAAATATAATAAAAAACAACAAAACCAAAATAAAAAAGAAAGAATATCAGGTGTATATAAATCGAAGTGTGGCACATGTGACAATGTCTATATAGGACAAACTAATAGACTTTTATCTCTCGGATAAAGGAACACATGAGAGCATATAACAGAAATTTAGAATATTCAAAATATGCTAACCACCTATTCCAATTTAAGCATTGTTTCGATCCAAATTTTGAAATTTTACATGTTTGGGATAAGGGTAAGAAGTTAGATCTTTTGAAGGCTGTAGAAATTAATAAATTGAAGAGCAGTAACAAACTGTTAAATTCTCAACTTGATTTGAATGAATCCATTTTGTTAAATTTAAAAATTTAAATAAATATTGTTGTATTGTTGCTTAGATCAGTTGATATGTAATATAATAACACAATTCATAATTTGTTAACATGTCTGAAGAAGGTACAGTGTACCGAAACAGCTGCCACTGAATTATATAATAAATATGAAAATCAAATAAAACTACGTTTTATTTTTATTTAATCAATAGATATGGATTTTCATCAAGTAAACTCCAACTCAATTGATTATTATTATTATTATTATTATTATTATTATTATTATTATAAATAGTGTAATTACCATTATTGATCTCTATCTGATTTAGCAAGTACCATCTTCAGAATGATACTACTTCAGTTAGGTTATTTTTATTGCCAATCCCAGTAGTTCATATTTCATAATTATAGGGATAAGAAAATACGAATATAGGTCAACACTATAACACTACTTTTAAGAATATATTAAACTGTAACACTATTACTGTAGCTAATTATAGATGAATTTTGAATCTCGCACCACTGAGAAAGATGCGGGTTACATAATCACTTGCCCACGGCGGAATCTTTATATAAACCTTTGTTTATTTTACATGCCATATCAATTCTATCTGTGAAATAGTTTAGTGGGTAATCTGTAATTTAATGGCTTGATGTCATTTTATCATTTGGTACTTCCTCAGGCCTACTTACATATGTTTTCATAATAAGCATAAATATGTTTGGTTTCATCAATAAAATGCCAAAGTACCCAATATGCATAATATAAATGGCCATAAGAAAAATTAATTTAATTAGTGAAGTAGGTTATAGTATACAAAAATACCTCTACAAACTCACAGAATGTTTTTTTGTTTTTTTTTTCAAATGCCCCAGGTTTGTCTTTCGACATTCCTGGTTTCTCTCCTGTAATGGCGTACTTGTAACCCACGTCTGAGGTTGGGGCACCTGGAAGGCGGGGTTACGTTGCCCCGATGATATGATGGGTGATGATGATGATGATAGTGGTGCGCCAGGAGAGTCCCTAATCCTAATCCTAAACTTAATCTAAGATGAATATGAATGATGATGATTGCGATGGCCATATGATTTCGGGGACCGTTTGGGCCTTTAAAGTTTTCCTAACATTTGGCTTACAGGTGAGGAAAAACCCCGATAAAAACCTCACCCAGAAAAACTGTCCCGACCGGGGATCGAACCCGGGCCCGCTGCGTGACAAGGCAGCACGCTACCACGAGACCACAGCGGTGGATACTCTCAGAATGTGTCTTGCTGAATTCTTCATTTTTTTAGTAGTTCGCCGCGTTTTTGTTTGTATCAGTCCAGTAGACATTTGTTTTTACAGTATTTTCCTCTTTTTTAAACTTAAATATGACATCGCGCTTAGCAATTTGACATGTGTAGGAGTTGTTGATGAGTATATTAGACTGGACTTCGCTGGTTTCCCAGAACTTCTGAGCTGCACTAAATAAAGTTTTAACCATTGTCGATATCAAATAGTTTCAAGAACAGAACTCTGTCGATAACAAAGATTTATCTCCGTATTTTACCACGTTTTTGTCACTATTTTTCCCTTCATATTTATTAATTTCACAGGTTACATTATTTTAATTATGTTAGGTTATATTTTAGATACCGATAAAATTCTACAAACATTCGTTGCGAATGAGTCAATGTGATTGGCGCAGATCATTTTTAGCATTTTTTATTTGTGTTTTTTCTTGCGTCATTCATAAGTTGATTTTTGTGATTACGTTTTCTTGATTGTTAGCTTCTTTTTGAGATACATTGGTTACTTTGTTTGAGCAATGAACGATACAAATTTTACATTGTAAATATGGTAATTATAGGTTAGTTTGAGCTGAACGTGTCATTCATTTTAAGGAATTTTGGAAAAATATATACAATCTCAGGATTACCGGCGCAAGAAGTGGACATCCGAATTTCGAGATAATTTTGGTTTTAAAATGAAGCTTAGAAACGTCGAAGATAAAAACATGAAAAAAAAATTGTGGAACATCCAGAATCAAAGTTGGAAAATAATTTATAAAGCACTATTGGAGAAACAGCACTTTAGGTTACCTGATATATTTTTTAAAGTCCTATAGAACAACAGTGCGCATGCGCCAGAGTTTATAGAGCCAGCGATAACCCAGCATCGAACCGCATATCGATTATCATCCTTTCCACATATCGTTTATTATCGAAATCGTACTAAAGTTTATACAGCTTCAGCTAAATGGCAGAACGTCGCTCTGAAATTTACATGATCGATCTTTGCAATAAACTTACGTATCATTTCCTAACGCCGTTCTAATCAGCGATAACCTAAACTAGTGATCGAAAAACCACAGACTATGTAATACAGGCTTACTCTGTGGAGAAAAATAGCGGTCAGCATCACAATATTCTCTGATACTGTCATAATGTTGTGATTATCAAATAATGTTATAAAAATTGTTTCAAAAAGTTTAAAATATTAAACAAATGTTGGTAGATAGAGAAGAAGAGATATAATTTACAACAAACTGAAAAAGCAAAGGTTTGCTAAAGTGCTGTTCAGCAGCACTATTTCCTATATTACATGAAGGAAGTGGCTGCCATTATGGTCGTGACATCAGATTCGATATTTAGTTGTTAGTCCAGGGTGAAAACATGTTTTCTTCATTAGAGATGCGAAAACAGAATAAATATTTTATTGCAATGAAAGTGCACTGCTATATTATCCAATGCTGTATATCTAAAATTACATAGCAAAGAGTTTGAAATTCAATAAAAATCACATCCTCACGTAGTTTCTCAATAAAAAATGGTTTAACTGTATCGATTGTCGATAATAATAGATGCGTCATCGTACATATTGCTCAAAAATGAACAACGCAAAATTAGCCCTTACAATATATTCAGTAAATAGATGCTACTTATTTATAACAAAATATTCGACATTTGTAATATAATTTAATAGAATACAATGTTTAAGAATCTGAAAACTAACCTAATTTATATCAGTTACTCTAACTGTGAAAGTAATAAATAGAATGGCATTTCGACAATATTAAATTACAGGTATGTAAATAAATTATACTATATATATATATATAAAGAAACTAAAAGCTCATCATCATCATCATCATAGTACATTCACGAATTTAGGCCATTTGTTGACCTGTTTCGGCCTCAAGAGAAACACCATCCAGAAGTCTTTTGAGTGGACGTCCTGGTCTTCTTCTTCCTGCAGGTTGATATCTTAACATTAGTTTGGGTATTCTGTGATCTTCCATTCGATGAACATGTTGTATCCATCTTGACTTATAATCAGAAATTTTGTTTTCTAAAGATTCCATGTGTAATTCTTCTAAGATGTCTTCATTTTTTTGTGATCTAGTAGTGTGTATCCTGCAGTCCTCCGAAGATATCTCATTTCAGTAGATCTAAGTCTCTGTATATCCTTCTGTTTCAACGTCCATACTTCGCTACCATACAAAAGAGTTGGAAGAGCCAGTGTTTTATACACTTTCAGTCTTGAATGCTTTTGGACTAACTGTGGCTTGAAGATAGAATTTATTAACCCTAAAATTCTTAAAAATTTAGATATTTTTGCATTTACATCCTTTTCTTCTTCATATGAGATATTGCATCCTAGATATGTAAAATTATTCACCTGCTCCAAAATTTTATTGTCCAGTACAATTTTACTTCTGACAGGATCTACACCTTGAAATGCCATAATTTTTGTTAAACTAAAAGCTAACCTAACCTAATTATGTTTAGGAAATAATTACTCTCACCTAGTTTCTTTAGTGTTGGTCCGCAGAGTTTCTTCGTATTTTCAGCTATGGTGGTCCTAAGCTTCATTTTAATACCAAATGTATATCGAAATTGGGATGTCTCGTACAGTAAACTAGTGAAATGTGTATTTTGTAGTGCTCATGAGATGCTATTTTACTACGTTGTTTCTGGATGATCAGCATTTTGTTTTTGTGTGTTTTCATGGTTAGCGGTCCTAAGCTCCGTTTTAAAACAAAAATTATCTCGAAATTCGGATGTCCACTTTTTGCGCCGTAACCAAATCTCAGGAATATTATTAAAATAATTAAGCTATAAAACGTGCGGTTTTTCCTTTTTTTATTTAAATGCTTGCTGTGGGCTAGAATCCTCCATAAAATAACATTATTTCTTGAAATTTTATCCAGTGTCCCTATTGTTTTTATTTCGTTTTGCTCTCTACTGTCTTCTATTTTGAGTCTGGATTTCGAAAGTGAAGTTTTATTTTAAGGATTTTAGAACTAACTCTCTAAGATTGCTGACTGGTTAGGTTCCGGTTTGTGCTTGTTACATTCGTAGGCAAGTCAACATTGTGAAGGAGTCAAACAGCTAAGATAAATACTACAATGTTACAATAAATTCCTATTGTATTTTTATCCATGAGACTTGTTGAATTTTTATGAGTTTACATTCTAGTATAGAGAGGTATGTAGTATTTTAACAATGCACTTTATCAAATAAGTAATATTAATTAATTAATGTATTTATTTATTTCAAATTTTCATGAAGTGGCTAAATTCAAATACTTAGAACAATAATTACAACCAGGAATGAGAAGCAAAAATAAATTAAACATGGACTCAGCTCTGGAAATTGCTTGCTATAATACAAGGACTTCGTCGTCCATCTTCTCACAAAAAAATAAAAAAATAGTAAAATTGAAAATATAAAAGTATTACTCTAATTATGGTTGCGCAACGTGGACTCTTACTTTAAGCGAGGATACAATATTATATATATATATATATATATATATATGTCCCAACTCCTTTCAAAAAAGTTAAGCTGAAAATATATAAAACTATTATTCTACCAGTTATATTATATGGGTGCGAAACATGGACTCTTACTTTAAGGGAGGAAAGGAGATTACGAGTATTTGAGAATAAAGTTCTTAGGAAAATTTTTGGACCAAAGAGAGATGAACAGACAGGTGAATGGAGAAGACTACATAACAATGAACTACATGGTCTTTATAGGAAGCCAGATATAATAAGAACAGTTAAATCCCCGTAGACTGCGATGGGCAGGACATGTTGCGCGTATGGGGAATGAAAGACGTGCATGGAAACTTCTTGTAGGAAAGCCAGAAGGAAAACGCCCAGTTGGTAGACCAAGAATGAGGTGGGAGAACAACATTAACTATGATTTGAGGGAAGTAGATTATACAGGGAATGATTGGAAAGCATTAGCTCAGGATAGGGATGTATGGAGAGCTTATGTCCGTGCGGCCATGAACCTACGGGTTCGATAGTGCCAGTGAGTAAGTAAGTAAGTATATATATTATAAACATTTATTTGTGATTTGCGCTGGTTGAGTAGAAGAGAAGGTCTTACGGCCTTAACTCTTCCAGATTAAATAAAGCATTACTTATTATGGCTCAACTGCACTTCTACTAGCGCTTGATTTTTCTGTTATATTGTTGTAAACTATAGACCTTCTTCTATATTTACTAACATTATTTAATATTTTAAACTTTTTCAAACAATTTTTATAACATTATTTGACAATTTTTAAGTATTTATTTAAATATGCAAATCACAATATTGTGAAACTGTTAGACAACATTGTGATCCTAACTGCTATATATCCATCCATAGTAATTCTGCCCGAAGGCAGGTCCTTTACTGCAATCATAGCATTTTCATGCTATGCTTGCAGCTTTACTAGGGAATTGTAGGTGTGGTAGCTTCCCGTTGCTTTCCACACTGGTGAAGGATGATGATGATACTGATAAGGATGGTGATGATGGCCATATGATTTCGGGGACCGTTTGGGCCTTAAAGTTTTCCTGACATTTGTCTTACAGGTGAGGAAAAAGACCCAAACAGTCCCCGAAATCATGTGGCCATCGCAATCATCACCATTCATATTCATCTTAGGTTAAGCTTAGGATTAGGGAATCTCCTGGCGCACCATTATCATCACTCATCATACCATCGGGACACCGTAACCCCGCCTTCCAGGCGCCCCAACCTCAGAAATGGGTTACAAGTACGCCATGCCAGGAAAGAACCCAGGAATGTCGAAAGACAAACCTGGGGCATTTGAAAAAAAAAAGGCAGCCAGTGTAATATGTTTAGGTTTCATGGATGTTATAATCTGGAAGAATAAATATTTGAATAAGCCGAGCGGTTAAGGTAGGAAGCCTTGGCGCAGAGCTACGGGACTTGCGCTGGTTCGAGTCTCCATGGGGGAAGAAATTTTCTCATGGTATTTTGGCCAGTATGGGACCGGTGCCCACCCAGCATCGTGAGGCAATTGGGTAGCTAGAAAATAAGTAGCGGCTCCAGGTTGAGGAACCAGCTATAACGGCTGGGGGACTCGACATGCTAACCACATGTCATCCCTACACTGACTGTTGATCATCTACCTCTGTGATTGACACATGTGGATGTGAAGGGCCAGCAGCCGGCTGGTAAAAGGGCAACCGCTGAAAAGTGGAAAGACCCTCAATCGGAAATCGGAATTAAAATAATAATTTATAAAGTAGTGATTAGGCCTAATACATAAGGACAGACAGATTAATCATTGCATCAAACAGGGTACATTTATTACGAGATGTTCCTCGTTTAACTTATCATATTCATACTATTATTATTAATAACAGTATTATCATTAAATTTATTTTTAATCATATAAAATGTTCTTTGCACATGAAATTTACATTGCCAATAATTTTTAACACTTTGTAATAATTAATTAATATATATTATATATAGCAGCTGTCCACCGTTGTGGTCTCGTGGTAGCGTGCTGCCTTGTCACGCAGCGGGCCCGGGTTCGATCCCCGGTCGGGGCAGTTTTTCCGGATGAGGTTTTTTATCGGGGTTTTTCCTCACCTGTAAGACAAATGTCAGGAAAACTTTAAGGCCCAAACGGTCCCCGAAATCATATGGTCATCATCATCATCCTTCACCGATGTGGAAAGCAACGGGAAGCTACCACACCTACAATTCCCTAGTAAAGCTGCGAGCATAACTTAACTTAGAAATCTCAAACCCAATTCAACCCCCAATAACTCTAACAAAAATTACTAACAATTTTAAGTGTAGAGGCAAACAAATAAATGAAGGTGTAGGAAAAATTAATCATCTTAATATAGAGCCCCCTAAAATAATCATAA
The DNA here is from genome assembly GCA_030220185.1 of Diploptera punctata. Classification (NCBI taxonomy): domain Eukaryota; kingdom Metazoa; phylum Arthropoda; class Insecta; order Blattodea; family Blaberidae; genus Diploptera; species Diploptera punctata. The sequence goes on along the minus strand of JASPKZ010001950.1, from coordinate 1,675,573 downwards.
TTAATAATCCTACTATTTCTACTATTATATTCCTATATATATATATATATATATATATATATATATGCTATGATTGCAGTGAAGAACCTGCCTTCGGGCAGAATTACTATGGATGGAGATATATATATGTATATGTGTGTGTCTTTTAAAGCTCTAGCAGTAGCAATTTTATCGGAACCAAACTTGGCATATAGTAATTGATTAAAAAAGGTGAGATCGAATTCTTAATCAGTGAAGTGGTGGTTAAGAATTCACCTCTAACTTAAATTTAAAAATCTTTCTAGCGGTCATAATTCTCGACATTTTACAACCAAACTCGTTATATGCTCTTTCAATACGACGAAGTTATTCTCCAATTATCAGCCAAATCTGACAACTTGAATTGGGGATTCAGCTCAAATCCCAAATAAAATTTTGTTTCCTGCTGCCACCATATTTGCTTCATAACAATGCTTATAATACATTTGAATTAACCCTTAAGTAAGCATTATATTATATGTGGCACATTGGTTTAATATTAGTGACTTAATAAGGTAGTGGAAATGTTAATCAGTAAAATTACTTAAATATGTGACAAATTATAGAACAATATGTAAAAGATAATACCTTACGGTCATGGATAGATTTTCACTGCAGTCTGACATGTTTAAATAAGTTGGTATAAAAAGTAGTATTTCCAATTTTAGGATAAACAAAATTAATATATATATATATTTATTTATTTATTTATTTATTTATTTATTCTGTAAACCAGCAAAATAATGCTATAACTGCAAGTTGCTGGGAATTTACTTCCTTTACGCAGATCCTGCTTAACTTTTAACTTACTCTATATCTGTTGCTTTTAAATCCATATTGTTTCAGGAGTCAGAGATGCCAATACGAAAAGGGACAACCTTGCAAGAAATTCTGCAGAGCTATTTCCAAAAAAGCATTAATTAATACCATTGAAAAGTGGATTATTGGATTGAGGCGACTACCTTATGTAAACAAAGACTCCTGGAGACAAACATTAGAACAAAGTTTGTCAGGAATGTAAACAATTAAGACTGTACATTTCAGATCTTTTTCCGCATATAATAGCTTCCTTACTAGGTCCAGTGATAGTGAGAACATTAAAATTGATTGATGACTTCAAAAGATTTCTTAATTTGTTTACATTAGACAGAAATCAATGGGATGATTTGAAGCACATCTGTGTTTGTATTTTTGGTTCCATTTTGTTCCCTTGTCTAAAACATATGGCCATAGGAGAATGTGAATCATTTACAGCTTCCATTGTAATGAAAACGTTGCAAATGAACTGTAACATAACTTCTCTCGAGATATTGTTGCGTTCAACTTATCCAGTATATCGATTCGAGAAACTGTTTTTAATTTTTTCGGATCTGGAGGAATTTTTATATCCTTCTTATTGTTCAAATGTAATAGTAAGATTTTTAACCCAATATTGTCATAAATTAAGAGTTTTAAATTTGTCGAGATCACAAGAAATAAATGACGATTCAGTTGAATTTATCATACAAAATACAAATTTGCAAATTCTGGACGTAACACGTACTGAAATTTCCATTCGTGGTTATCGCAGAATCATAAAAAATTTACCTAAACTCTCCAATATATGTTGGTATTTTTCATTAGAGAGTTTGGTACAAGGTGTGAGTTTGGAATGCACTAGTAAAATAATCACTGTCCAGGAGGTCAAAGTTCTGGAAACTAATCTCTTATGCGAGAAATTTCCTAATTTATCAACTTTAGCGTTTTCTACTAGGCCTAAACGAGCGGTTAATCTATCACATCTGGCTGTGCTAAGACATCTTTCTTCCTTCAAAATGAGAAGCTTTGATTTTATGTTTTGTAACACGGATAAGTATTTTAGATTAGCTGGTAGAAATTTGACTGTTTTAATTCTCGATTTTGTATTAAGGTTAGATTTTTCAAGTATTTCTCGACACTGTGTTAATTTGAAATCGCTTGCAATATCATATTCTGATCTTCATACGACACGCAATACAGGCTCAAATTATGACAAAGATAATCCACATTTCAGAAATTTAAATTCTATAAAATTGTGTTGCAATAAACGTGAAGATATTCTTATATTGATGAGTTTTTACGGACGATTGAGAGAATGTCATGTAATGTATGTTCCAGACGTTACCTATGATTTTGTAAATTTTACTCTAGCATGGGAAGGTTTTAGAAACTTGACTGTTTTCATTGCTGAATATTGCCCTCTAAATATAAATACTGCTTATACATTGATTTATTTCTGCAATGATTTATGTCTGTTAGGAGATTTAGCACATTGGGAAAATGTTAGTGGTCCTGAAATCTTAGCTCTGAAAAATTACATTAAGGAAGAAACTCTTGCCCTGCAGTTGATAATATCGCATGGAATTTTTAATTGTTATGTTACCTGTGATTAGCAGATAGGCCTAATATTTACCAAGAATGTCTAATGATGAAAGCTTTCATACTTTTTTAATTTGACAAAATTGTAATGTAATTAAGAATATGAAACCAGAATGAAAATATTTTTTCTTGAATTATCGTTTAAAGATGGATTAGAAAAATTATTAACAATGTGGGAAAGCTTTCGTATCATTTTGAATTTTGTGACGAGACTGGATATTCCACACGTTGAACATATTTTTTTTGTATACCTATCAAACTAAAACCAATTCTAAAAAGCGGCTATTAACACAATCTTTATTTACAGTTTCTTTCTTCAGCGCAAAAATTTTGAAATATCAGCACAGAGCAATAGCTGTTGTGCATGATTGGTCTACTGCCAATAAATATTTAATGATGCACTCTTTTATATACGTTTAAAGAAAAAATTACAAAATTTGAATTTAACTTATAATCTTAAATTTCACATGAACTATTGTTGTGACTTGGCACTTATCAATTCACGATTAATTTTCAAATGTCACAATTATTATCTAGTTCCGTAGTTTTCACATTATGGATCTATAGATGTTAATGAGATTGCAGAATTTGCATGCTAGACCTTTTATTAATAGATCAAAGTATATTAGCTCTGAAAAGTCGAATTATGAAATAAAATCTTGCACTTCATTGACAGTTAAGAAGGGCATTTTGAATAGTTGAATTGTCTCCGCTGAGCAAATGTTGCTGCACGATTATCTAATATATATAAATGAATGTTTGTTTGTTTTGTTTTTTTTCGTCCTTTTATGCGTCTACCATCAGCCAGCTGATCGGATTGTGATCGGGCGTTTTTTTTTGCAAAATGTTTAGGAGATTTTTTTCCCGGGATGAACCATAGACTTATAAGAGAGTTGTGATTACTTAACTCCTACAGAACCCCTTAAAAATCGCCCTTTGTAGTGGAAAACGTGAAAAAGTACCCTTTAATAGGACGCTTTAATGGCTTATGCTGTCTAAAACCATAACAAAATACACAAAATTAATGTACACAGAATTGAATATTCAATACCTCAAAAAAAAAGCCCTATAAAAAAGGTCCACGACAGCATATGTTTATCTCTTACGGATAACTCAAATAACGAATTTTGTCTTTTAGCTCATTTATGCCAAGAAGATCGAGATAAGTAGATTCCCGGCCAACACCGGGTAATTAGGACGGGGAATCGTAAAATAATTACGATATACATTTATAATTAATATCCATTGTACTTATTCAACTAATCGTAAGTACATTAATTTTTGTCTTTCAGCTCATTTATGACAAAAAGATCGGGATGAGTAGATTGCCGGACAACGCCGGGTAAACAGCACGGGGTATCTAAAAATAGTTACGATATCAATTTTTCCGTTTACTTATTTAACTAAACATAAAACACATTAATGTTAGTATATCAGCTGATTTATGTTAAGAAGATCGGGATAAGTAGATTCCCGGGCAACGCCGGGTAATCAGCACGGGGTATGTAAAAAATATAAGTTTATAGGCCTAATTATTTTCCTTTCACTTATCCAACTAACATAAAAGTACATAAATTTTCATTTATTCAGGCGTAGCAGCGCACGCCGGGTATTAGCTAGTATTCAATAAAAATACTCCATGATAAAAGCTTTCATACGATATATTATAACATTTGTCAGAATTTAAATATATATAATAATATGTATCCGCAATGAAAATATTATTCCTGAATTTGTTATTACAGATACATTGATTGATTTTTGTCATGATTACTGTTTACTATTTGATCTTGGCTCTGGAAAAATATATTAAGGAACAATATCTTGCCCTGCAGTTAATAATCAGAGGTAATTTTTAATAGTTACATTATTTCTGAACTGCAGATAATATTTTACCAAGAATATTTCAGGATGAAAGCCTTCAAACATTTGTTTTTTTTTTAATTTGACAAACATTTTAATGTAATTGATAACAGGAACCCATAATGAAAACTGTTCTGGAACTGTAGTTTATGGATAAAATTGAAAGGTTTAACTAAATTAGTAACCTATAGAATACATGAATTGTTTTAATTTATCTAAGAGTTTTAATAAAACAAAAGAAAGCTAACAAGAAATTACTGAAATGTATGTGGAATTACACAATATAACTAATAATAAGAGTTATACACGATTTCATTTCCAATGCGGTCCGCCACATTTAAATAACTGACGCAAGAAATTAACTGTTTTGCCAATTTAACGGTTAATAATATGAAACCTTTTGTATCATAGGAATCTTGCGAGAATTGAGATTCAGTATATTAGACATATTTTTTTTTTGTTGATCGATATTTCGCATACCCTAAAAACAGATATTTTAACAAAATCTTACCTTGCTGTTGTTATTGAGATATAATTTTGAATAATAAAACTTGCTCGGATTAACAGCCGTTGTGTAAGATTTTCTTCTGCCAAAAAAAAAAAAAAACTTTATGATGAAATATTTCGTATACTTTTAAGAATTTGACAAAACTTTGAACATAAATGTGAATATGAAATCATTATAAAATTATTGTTTTGGAATTATCAATTCACGATTAATTTCAAAAGATAATCAAAATTATTAGCTACTTCCAAGCTTTCACATTGTATGCCTACAAATGTTAATGAAATTGCAGATTAGCATGCTGGACATTTTATTAATGGTCAAAGTATATTAGCTCTATAAAATCGAATTATGTTCAACAGTCTTACTGTTCATTGGTTATTAAAGGCAATTTTGAATAGTTGCATTTGTCTCTGATTATGAAAATTAACAATGTTTCATGATAAAAGCTTTCATATCGTATATGAATGTTTTTTTTTAAGATTTAAATACAATAATATGAATTCGGAATGAAAATATTGTTCCGGAATTAGTAATTACAGATGAAAACGAAACGATAACGAAAACTATTAAGGAGATGGAAGCTTACAGTATGCATAATGTAAATTTAATTACGATTATGTTATGAATGAGTTGAGATAAATAAAAATATGTTATTACTTTAGAAACCAATTTTTGTTTGATAATAATGTAGTACCTTTATGTTGGCTATATTATTGCATTTGGTATTGAGAGAAATAATTTGCTCAGGACAAGAAATTGAAGAAATTGGCCTACATTGTATGGTGAAATTGGGAATTAATGAAAAATGTGGAAATTTTTTTGAAGAAGAGGCTGAATTCAAATACCTAAAAAAAAAGTAAAGTGATCCCACAACAGGCCCGGAGGCCCTTGGGATAGTAGGAGGTTAAGGCTCCCAGTTTTTCTAGACAATCGGCACTTTATGTCAGCCGGGTTGTCAGCCCTGCGTGACGGCTGCCTTTACCCCCAGAACAAGCGTCTGGTACTCATATCCGTTAGAGGCTGAGTCGACCCCAGGGCCATAGTGCCGCCAGAGGGTTTGGGTCAGTTTAAAAATCCTGACCCCACCGGGACTTGAACCCTCGACCCTCCGGCTTGTAGCTTAGTGCCTTAACCACTACGCTACGGCGTACCTAGCAACAATAATTATTACAAACAATTATGAGATACAGAAAGAAAATAAATATAGGTTCCATTCTGGAAATGCCTCTGCTATTATGCATTTCAGACAATCTATCCATCCCAACTTCTGAAAAACAACATTAAACTGAAAAAGATATAAAACTTTCCTTTGAAAGAAGATGAAATATAGGAGTATTGGAGAATAAAATTCTTAGGATTTTTTTTTACCAAAGAGAGACGAACATACATGTGAATGGAGAAGACTGCTTAAGAGTGAGCTGCATGATCTTTATGGGAAACCTGATGTAATAAGAGCAGTTAAGTGTCGTATACTCTGATAGGTGGCAAATATTGAGGATGAATGAGAGGTATGGAAACATCTTGTAGGAAAACCAGAAGGAATGCGACCAGTGGGGAAGCCAAGAATGAGGTGGTAGAATAACATTAAACATGATCTGAGCGAAATGAATTATACAGGAGGTTTTTGGAAAACAGTTTTGGATAGGGATGTATGGAGATCTTATGCCCGTGCGGCAATAAACCTCCGAGTTCGGTGGAGCGAGTGACTTTGTCAGGAGTAGAGAGATTGAGGTTTAAGTTTGTTGTTGGGCAAATTATATTCCTTTATTCAAGATAATTTCGTAGATATACAGAAGGATTTACAGATATGTTCACGGCAAATAAGTGTAATCCATCGTCTTAAGAATAAAAAAAATTAAAATTACAAAACTCATCCTATCAAATTAATGTCATTAAAATTCATGATAAAATTCCGTTTAGATATTAGTCGCAATATAAAGTTGTAAACTGAATACACAAAAAAAAAAAAACATTCTTCCGGAGATGGAACTGGTTCAGATAGACATAATTTAAAAAGTGACTAGAACGATATAGGTATTCAATTTATAGAATTTTTTAAAAGATAAATCGCCTCTTTAAAAACAGTTTGTTCTAGCTCCACGTTTAATATTTTCAGAATTCCTCAGTTACATTTTGGATAATATCTAATTATCATTGATTTCAGGGACGTATTTTAGGACTTTTTGATCACAAAATATTTTTTGTGTAAAACTGATACAGGTGTTCGAATATCATTAATAATGTCTTTAATGGACTTATATCAACCTAATTCTATGCGGCTAAATCTAATTTCAACATGTTTATTATAATCTCATAATTACAAAACAAAACAGTTTGGATATTTGAGAATTTGTACTTTTAATGCATAGGGTGTTCTGGGAATAAGATTCGAATATTACATGGACGTAGTAAAAGAAAAAAGGAAAATAGCTCAAAATGTTTCCTACACTTAATATATTGAGTTGTCCTTTTTTATATTACATTCAGACATTTCGCCAATGAACAAATCAACTAACATTTACTGCTATAAAGCAGCATAAATTTTATATCACGTGACTCCACTGTTAAGGTTGAAGAATGTATTGTAATCTTTTCTGTACGAAACTAAACAATGACAATTATATTATGATAATTTTGTATTAGCCGTAATTCAATAAAATTTATTTTGTATTGAAATAAACATTTTTAATCTTCGTTTACGTTTTTTGTTTAAGTATTTCCAGCATTGACAAATCCTTCACAGTTACTTCCTCTAACCATATTTTTAATTGTTGTTCTGTTAAGGGAAATAAATTGAATCGTGTATGAGTAAACTGATTTGCAAAATATTCCTTGCCCCCAATCAACATCGTTACCCTGTAATTCATGGATTTCGACATTAATCTCGGTCACTTTGCACATTTTTATAAACAGAGAGAAAAAGAGATCGACGAAGATTTCTACGCCTCAGATGCCATGGTAAACAGAGAGTGGACTGGAAGTAACCAACCACAAAGGCACAGAATCATAGGTTTAGCAACACACGGATATCATCACAAAATGTGCAAAAATACAAAATTCCACCATCCGAGTGATTCGTGTGAATGCAAGATATGCGACCAAAAGTGTGAGCGATACCATTACAAACAATGCAGAATATGGACAGGATCACTGAACAAACTCATAAAAAGACAAATCATAAACTTATAACTTAATGCTCTTTCGAGTGCCTCTTACCAATTTATATTATATATTTGCACATTTTTCACCCCTTCTCACTCCCTGAGGATTTAGAAGTCACCCTTGTGCTTAAATGACATCCGGCCTATCATCATTCAAAATAGTGACCCAGAAAACTATGAATTTCGCTCTCGCCGCCGTCGTAGCGGTTCTCCTACTCCCACATAAACTTATCGTATTTCTGGTTATAATCCTGTACCGAGTTTTGGTTGAAATTGTTTATGACGTTGTAGAGATACACTGAAATATATATTCTAAGTTCTCAATCATTTTTTTCGGATCAATTGCCCTTTAGTCCTCTTTAGGTGAGTTAGGAGTCTATTACTTCTTGCATGTTTCCTAGTTTGCAATTCAACTGCATCAAGTATAGTTGAAATTGCTGAGGTGTTCTAAAATTATGCTGGAACAAACGGAGGACGTTTCCGATCCTTTATTTTTTTTTTCAAACATCTTTTAAGGATCTCTTACCCCTTACAGGCTTCTTTTCCAGATTATAAATGTGTACTAAATTGGGGTTCGAGCCAAGTAGAATTTGAATCTTACTACAGGTTGGATGCAAGGCATCCAGTTGGGGAATATGAATGAGTGATTCTTTAACTACCAGAGGTCGCTTGTAGCGATTGGGAAACAATTCACATCGATTGACTTATTTTTTATTATAAAGCTATATATACATTTTCTCAGACTATTTAACGAATGCCCTAAATGGGAGTCAATGACCAAATCACGTTTCAATGAATTTTGTTTTACAACCAATAACAATCGTGTTTCTCTATATTTATCGATTTTTTTTACCAAAACAAAAAAAAACCTTTTTAATATTCTGAACACCTCAGAGCATTATTTTCCAGTGACTGACTCTCCAACAAATAAGTTGAATATAGCAATTGATGAACAGATTCCTTCGAATTACACATTTAATAATTTGTGTTCAATAATTGTTTTTAAATAATGATTTTACTGAGTTGTTTCCTAAAAAAGAATAATCTATAATGTTGTTTATAAAATAAGTTTGATGTGTTGGTTTTTTCTTCACTAGGGTGCATTCTTACAATATTGCGATCTTAGTGGGTTATCAGTTATCGCTGATTGCCATTCTATTTGGCAATAAATAATATGATCAAGTTGCCGTGAATGAGCATAACCACAGATTTCTGATTTATTTTAAAACATCGCCGTTTATACTAAATATATAAAGGTTTTAAAATACCGGTAACTATGTTTAAATAGCGATTTTTAGCAAACCGCTTAATGTTATTCGTTAAATAGACCTAACAAATGCCACTCTTAATTTCCAAATACTCTACATAAATTCACGAGTCACTTCGTGACACGTGAATTTATCGATCATTTGGAAATCACTCGTGACATTACTTATGACTATTTAACTCATGCCCCATATGGGAGTCAATGACCAATCACATTTCAATGATTTTTTATTTACAACCAATCACAGTCGTGTTTCGCCTAAAAATTTACCAACTAAAGTTTATCATAATAAAGAAAGCACTTCCTTTTAACATTCTGAATAGGCCATAGCATTATTTTGCAGTGACTGACCCTCCAAGAAATACGGCTACCAGATTGTATATATAGTGCATGAATGTCGGCAGAAAGCGCATGCGATAGATAATATAAAAACATTTGTAACAATTTGATTATACCACAAAGAACACTATTTGCATTTTCTTAAACGAATTATTGTCCATGAAATGACCAGAAAAATATAATTGACACATTTACATCATACTTACTTACTTACTTACTCACTGGCACTATCGAATCCGTAGGTTCATGGCCGCGCGGACATAAGCTCTCCATACATCACTATCCTGAGCTAATTCTTTCAAATCATTCCCTGTATAATACATTTACATAATAGGACATCAAATTAATTAATATCTATAACGTTGGTTATAAATTTCTCCACTAGGTTGCAGTGAAGGACAAAAGAAGCAAATGAAGCGTACCACTCGTTTCTCATTTGTTTTCAAACATCGCCGTTTACATTAAATATATAAATATTTTAAAATAACTATAGTAGATTTTATTCGTTAAATAGTCCTAACAAATGCCACTCTTGATTTCCAAATTCTCTAGATAAATTAACTTCGTGAATCGTGAATTTATCGATAATTTGGAAATCACTCGTGGCATTATTTATGATAATACGAACAAGTATAGATGATTTATTTACTACACTACGCATATGTATTGTAATTCTAGTTCTGAGTTTACCAATACTCTCATTTTTAACAAGGGAACTGTCAACCATTGCGTGCCAAAACCTACCATGAAATTTGTTCCAGAGAAACATTGTGATTTATAAAAGCCGTGTCCAAAAAATATATATATCTGCCATTTTTAATTGCATGACACTAGAATCCAGCGCCAAATCTCTCATTTCAGCTATAGGGAAGTAATAAAACTGCTAAATTGGTAAATTGCATAACCCTCACTACCTTCCGTCCAAGTCGCGCCTCGTCTCACTTCACTAGGCTCTTGCTCATGCATGTAGCCCATCTGCTCCAAACAGTGGTTACATTGCTGGATTCTGGCTTAAATTCGTGTGTCTTACAGTTAAAAACTGCATTTTTGTTTTGTGAACAGGCTTCGTACATCAGAACGTTTCTCTGGGAGAAATTTCTAGGTAGGTTTTGGCATGCTTTGGTTTACAGTTCCCTCGTAAGCTCTGGTATAATCTTCATAATGGAGTTATATGATCTTGCACCGAAGTATTACTGTTGTATCGTAAGCATTGTATTGTGTGATATTTGAGTCCAGTTAAACTACATTTACCTAGTATAAAAATGCCATCGTATTATGCATTAGAGGAATTTTTGTCATCTCAATTTCTCTAAAAAGTGTGTGTTCTAATGCCATCCACTGGAATTGAAGTGGTTAGGATTCCTTCTGGGCGTATACATGGGTTTAATGTGGTTTATTTTCAATGTATGCACCACTTTGACAAACCATCATATTTGGCATTTATATGGCATTTATATCTTCGTTTGTTTTCATTTAATTACATTTTTTTAATTCATAAAATTCGCAAAATAACAATTTTTATCTAGTATTCTATCAAACAATGTCCAACGCTGTGGTCTCGAGGTAGCGTGCTGCCTTGTCAAGCAGCGGGCCCGGGTTCCATTTCCGGTCGGGACAGGCTCCTGGCTGAGAGTTTTTTCGGGGTTTTCCCTCACCTGTAAGACAAATGTCAGGAAGCTTAGGGCCCAACGGTCCCCGAAAATCATCATCAACATCCGATGTGGAAAGCAACGGGAAACTACCACTCCTAGAATTCCCTAGTAAAGCTGCAAAGCATAGCATGAAAATGCTATGATTACAGTGAAAGACCTGCCCTCGGCCAGACTTACTACGGATGGATATCAAACAACGCTGTAGTTCCTAGTTAAAAGGCAACAAAACGTAGACTTTAGAATAGAATAGATTTATTTAACCTGGTGGAGTTAAGGCCATGTGGCCTTCTGTTCCACTCACCAGGACAAACATATGTTACATTTAAATACAAACAATTATAATAACAGTATGTACACTGGTGTCCAAAAGTTAAGGATAATTAGTTCATTTGCCGACTTATTATAAAGCATTTGTCAGAATAATACAAAATTTGGTAAGGTATGTCACAGATAATTAGAAACATGGCACGAAAGAAACAATGGCATGAATACGTCATTCACTTGTCATTTTCACAACAAACGAAAACTGCATTTCAGAATTCGAACATAAAAGTTTAACAACAATGGTTCAAATGATTAGTATGGGGTGTGATTACACCTGACAGCTACACAAGACTCACATCGACGTGGCATGCTAGTGATGAGGTTGTTCAGGAGTTCGATGCTCAGCAAATTCCACTCCTCATGAAGAGCAATGTGAAGGTCTTGAAGTGTCCTCGGAGGAGGCTGACGAGATGCAATTTGTCTCCCTAAGGCATCCCCATGCATGCTCTATAGGATTCATATCCGGAGACCTCGCTGGCCACTCCATACGCTGGATATCTTCCTCCTGAAGAAACTCATCCACCAGTTGTGACCTGTGAGGTCGGGCATTGTCATCCATGAATATGAATTCTGGACCCACAGCTCCCCTGAAAAGTCTTACATGAGGTTCCAGGATCTCTTCTCTATACCGCTGAGCATTAACGGTGCCACCTGCGAAGATGTGAAGCTCTGTGCGTGCATTCATCATTATACCTCCCCATACCAGGAGACCACCGCCACCAAATGGATGTCTTTCCATGATGTTCATGGGGTTGTAACGAGTTCCTTGCTCCCTCCAGATAGTCACGCGATGCGAATCACAGTCCAAGCTGAATCTGGACTCGTCTGTAAATAGCACGCTGCTCCACTGATTTAGAGTCCAGTCGCGATGTTCCTGACTCCACCGTAAACGTGCTCTCTTGTTATCAAGGGTGAGTGGGACGCACACACACTACAGGCCGTCTAGCATACAGACCAGCAGCTCTGAGTCTTCTATAGACAGTTTGTCTGGATACTCTGATACCTGAGGCGGCCGCAAGTTCTGAACTCAGTTGTCTGGCAGACATTGTTCGGTTTCTTCTTGCAGTTAACGCAAGATATCGATCCTGCTGAGGATTTGTAACTCTTGGACGACCTCCCACTGGTCTTCGCCTAACGTCTCCGGTCTCTTGGAACCGTCGCCATAACCTAGATATAACATTTTGTGGCACATTAAGTGCTATGGAGACCTCAGTTTGTGTCTGTCCTGTTTCTAGCCGCCCAATAAATCTACCCCGAAGCAGAGGGTCCATATGTTGCATTTGTGCCATTTTACTGCAATATGTTCTTACACTACATCTGATTATATCATAACTCTCTTTAAAAATTAAGATTTATGGAACAGGGCTTAACTGCAACAATGCAATTTTCATTTATAATTGCTATTAATTTTTTCATTGTTGAAGAGAGATTATAATTTAGTATGTAAACTAAACTAAATGTACTGAGAAACGTTTTGATAAATAATTTTTACTCCTTGCTCCTCTTTAAGCATTTTGATTTTCCGTTTTACAAATTATCCTAAACATTTGGACACCAGTGTACTAGACAATTAATTATCTGGTAAAACTGAACAATAATGGAAATGTCTAATAATGCCTTACATTCTAACAAAACATTAAACACGCCATCAAAATATAACATACACTTTAATGTTGATTGATAATTATGGCAGAATACAACAACGATGTTTGTTGATTTACCATCTGTTTTTTTCCGAAGCCCACATTACTCTTTCTCTAAACATGTTGTCTGCGCAATAAATAAATCTCATATTATAATAAATAATGTAATCCATTCACAAAATAGGGACTGTCCTTAGGTAGCAAAAAAGGAACCGGTTGATACCTGATAGAGTACGTGGTTATTATTCTAACATTGTTGTTCATGTTCTTATTCTGTAGTTTCAGACAAAAGCCTCCACATGATCATTCCACATCTCCTTTTTTCAATTATTTTCTTTTATCTTGTTCCGGATGGGATACTGAGGAATTTTCGCCTGTCACCATATTACATTGTCAAAAAAATTTCAAAACTACAGTCACTTCAAAAATGTTTTAACCAATTATTAGAAATGTTATTGAAATAATTGAAAGTTGAAAAATATGAAGGAATATTAAATGTTTACTAAAATATAAACATTTTGCCAAAATAATATGAAATATGAAAAAATATTTTGGTCTTATTTGATTCTACAGATCATAAAATGTAAAGACACTTTATCTCAGTGTTCTCTGACTGATAGTTTAAAACATAAAATTTCATAAAAATTCTCGCTGTAGTCATAAAAATATACTAAATGAACAGCATACACTAAAACACTCTGAAAGTATAAAAAATATTGTAGACAATGCGCTATAAAATTAGGTTTAGTAATTAACTTGAGCATCTCGTTATTGAACCTCTGCTTTTGTAACTAGTCTGAATGGCATTTTTGTTTACATTTTATTCTATGTACCAATTTTTTAAATTTTGTTTCGCACTTCACTATCCTCTGTGCTGAGCCTGGATTACGAAAGTGGAGTTTTATTTTATGGTTTTTAGAACTAACTCTAAGATTGCTGACTGGTTAGGTTCCAGTTAATGTTCGTTACGTTAGTAGGCAAGTCAACATCGTGAAGGAATCAACCAGCAGTGATAAGCAGTACAATATTACAGTAATAGCCTATTGTAGTCTTCATCCACGCGACACTTTTCATTTTTATAAGGATATATTCTAGTACAGAGAGGTAGGTAATATTTCGTTTAACAATGCACTTTACCAAATAAGTAATATTATTTAATAGCAAATTCCGAAGATAATCTACAGAAAGGTCTGTATGAACTTAACAAAATTACAGAAGAATATGAATTAAAGATATCTACAGAAAAAACAAAAATTATGGCATTTCAAGGTGTAGATCCTGTCAGAAGTAAAATTGTACTGGACAATAAAATTTTGGAGCAGGTGAATAATTTTACATATCTAGGATGCAATATCTCATATGAAGAAGAAAAGGATGTAAATGCAAAAATATCTAAATTTTTAAGAATTTTAGGGTTAATAAATTCTATCTTCAAGCCACAGTTAGTCCAAAAGCATTCAAGACTGAAAGTGTATAAAACACTGGCTCTTCCAACTCTTTTGTATAGTAGCGAAGTATGGACGTTGAAACAGAAGGATATACAGAGACTTCGATCTGCTGTAATGAGATATCTTCGGAGGACTGGAGGATACACACTACTAGATCACAAAAAAATGAAGACATCTTAGAAGAATTACACATGGAATCTTTAGAAAACAAAATTTCTGATTATAAGTCAAGATGGATACAACATGTTCATCGAATGGAAGATCACAGAATACCCAAACTAATGTTAAGATATCAACCTGCAGGAAGAAGAAGACCAGGACGTCCACTCAAAAGACTTCTGGATGGTGTTTCTCTTGAGGCCGAAACAGGTCAACAAATGGCCTAAATTCGTGAATGTACTATGATGATGATGAATTAATTTATTTATCTTAAATTTTAAAAAAGTGGCTGAATTAAAATACCTAGAACAGTAATTACGACCAGGATTAAATAAATAAATTAAGCTTAGGCTCAGATCCGTCCGCAGCGCTCACTCTAAGTAGATCTTCCGACCAGGAAACACGCCTAGAAGCACTCGCCACTGAAGATGCCCTCCGCAGTTGAGGGCGAAACGTCTGGTATTAACACCAACTATGGACCACGGCCACATAACCCGGAATCACTCAACATTATACATATCTAATATATAAAAATGAATGTTTGTTTGTTTATATGTTTGTTTGTGCGTTTGTTCGTTCGTACTTTATGCGCGGTCATACCGCTGATCCGATTTTGATGGGGCTCTTTGCAAAATGTTCAGGAGATTCCCGGAATGAACATAGGCTACAAGAGAGTTGTGATACTCAACTCCTTCACTCTTAAAAATCGCCCTTTGTATCGGAAAACGTGAAAAAAAGTATCTCTTTGGACGCTTAATTGGCTTACGCTGCCTAAACCATAACAAATACACAACATTAATGTTCACAGAATTTAATAATTCAGAACGCTCTACAAAAAAGTCCACGACAGCATATATTTATCTCTTACGGATAACTCGCAATAATCATTTTTGTCTTTCATTGATGCCAAGAAGATTCCTGTGCAAGCATAGTAGCACATGACGGGGTTTCTTTTACGGATAATTCACAATAACGAATCTTGTCTTTTAGCTCATTTATGCCAAGAATATCGAGATAAGTAGATTCCCGGGCAACACCGGGTAATCGGCATGGGGAATCTTAAAATAATTACGATATACATTTACAGTTGTTTTTCATTTTACTTATTTAACTAATAATAAGAAGTACATTAATTTTTGTCTTTCAGCTCATGTATGTCAAGAAGATCGGGATGAGTTGATTACCGGACAACGCCGGGTAAACAGCACGGGGTATCTAAAAATAATTACGATATAAATTTTTCCTTCACTTATTTAACTAAACATAGAACACATTCATTTTCGTATTTCAGCTCATTTATGTGAAGAAATCGGAATAAGTAGATTCTCGGACCACAGCACGGGGTATCTAAATATATAAATTTATTTTTCCATATACTTATTGAACTAAACTTAAAAGCACATTAATTTTCATTTATTTACGCGTAGGAGGGCACGCCGGGTATTAGCTAGTACAGTATATATGTTAACGCTCTAGCGGCAGAAAATTTCATAAGTCGGAAAATTTAGCATATTGACATACAGTAATTAAAAAGGGGAGGTCGAGATCGTCTACCAGTGAAGTAGGAACAAGGATTTCACCTAAAACTAACATTTAAAATCTTTATAGCGGTCATAATTTTCGATAGTTTACAATGAAACTCAGTATATACTTTTTCACAAAAACGAGCAAGTTATTCTGAAAATATCAGCAAAATCTGACCACTAGAAGTGGGGATTTACTAAACATCAGAAATTTAAAAATTTCTCCTGCAGCCACTACGTTTACTTCCAAACAATGTTTATAATACAATTGAATTCACCCGTAAATAGGCTTGTATCATATGAGATATATTGCTTTAAATTTGTAATTTTTAATAATAATAATAATAATAATAATAATAATAATAATAATGTTTTATTTATTCTGGCAGAGTTAAGGCCTTCTCTTCCACTCAACCAGCACAAATACAAATAAAAGTAAGTAAACTAAAGTGATCCCACAACAGGCCTCAGGAGGCCACTTGGGGTAGTGGGAGGTTAAGGCTCCCACTTTTTCTAGACAATTGGCACTTTGTCAGCCCTGCGTGACGGCCGCCTTTACCCCCAGAACAAGCGTCTGACACTCATTTCCGTTAGAGGCTGAGTCGACCCCAGGGCTATAGTACCGCCAGAGTATTTGGGTCAGTTTAAAAATCCTGACCCCAACGGGACTTGAACCCTCGACACTCCGGCTTGTAGCTCAGTGCCTTAACCACTACGCTACGGCCTGCCCCCCAAATACAAATAAATATTTGACAAATATAGATATACACTATACTAATTATAAACAGTTAAAGATACATTAAATATAACAATGTAAATTTCATGTACAAACAACATTTTATACGATAATAACAATAATAATACGATAACAATAATAATAATAATACGATAACAATAATAATAATAATACGATAACAATAATAATAATAATAATACGATAATAATAATAATAATAATATATAATAATATATTAATAATAATAATAATAATAATGATAATATAATAATAATAATAATGATAATAATAATAATGATAATATAATAATAATAATAATAATGATAATAATATAATAATGATTATATGATAATAATATAATAATGATTATATGATAATAATAATAATAGTAGTATGAATATGATAAATTATACGAGAAACACCAATTAATATATATATCTTACACTGGGTAATGATGAAGTCGAGGTTAGAGCAAATATAAATTTAGATTTCTTTTAAAAGTTGCCAATATCCGGCAGCCCCTTATTTCTTGTGGTAGGACAAGAATTGGAAAATTTAACCGGTAGAAATTATTTACGTGTGTGCCCAATTATAGAACATGCAATAGGTAATAACTTAAGGTTATGCATAGAGTTCACATTGCAGCCCGACACGTGTAGATAAATTCGCACAAGACATAGTTTCTCCAATTTTAGGGTTAAAAACAAACATATTCCGTAAACCAACTAAATCATGCTGTAACTTCAACTTGTTGGTGAATTTACTTCCTTTACGCAGATCATGCGTAACTTTTAACTTCCTCTTTATATGTTGCATTTAAATGCATATTGTTTCAGGAGTCAGAGATGCCGTTACGAAAAGGGATCAACTTACAAGAAATTCTGCAGCGCTATTTTCACAAAGCAACAATTAATGTCATTGAAAAGTGGTTCAAGAAACTGAAACTACTACCTTATGTAGGGAAAGACGACTGCTGGAGAGAAATATTAGAAAAAGTCTGTCAGGAATGTAAACAATTAAGACTGTACTTTTCAGATCTTGCTCCGCTGGTACTAGCTCCCATACTAGTTCCAGTGATGGTGAAAACATTAGAATTGGTTGACAAAATCGAGAGGTTTTTTAATTCGTTTAATTTTAACGGGAATGAACGGGATGATTTGGAACACATATGTATTAGTATATTTGGTTCCTTTGTGTTCCCATGCCTACATAATATCATCATAGAAGAATGGGGAGCTTTTCCAGCTTCCATTATATTCCAAACATTGCAAATGAATTGTAATTTAACTTCTCTCACGTTACGTTTGCTCCCAGATTATCCAGTATATAAATTCCAAAAAAGAATTATATTTTTTTCGGATCTGGAACAATTTGAGTGTCATAATTGTTCAACAGAAATAGTAAAATTATTAACCCAATATTGTCCAAAATTACGTGTTTTAGATTTGTCGGGTTCAGCAGAAATAAATGATGATTCAGTTGAATTTATCATACAAAATAAAAATTTGGAAATTCTTAACGTAAGAAATACTGGAATTTCCTTATCTAGTTATCGCAGTATCTTAATCAATTGTCCTAAACTCGCCAATATTTGCGGGTATTTTCCATTAGATACTCTGACAGAATGTCTGACTTTAGAATGTACTAGTAAAATAATCGATGTCCAGAAGACTACAGTTCGTACAGTTAATTTTTTATCAGAGAAATTTACTAATATATCGACTTTACAGGTTACCATCCGCAAACCGATTGATCTATCAGTTCTAGCTGTGCTAAGACATCTCTCTTCCCTCCAATTGTCAACCTTCGATTTCAATGGCTGTAATATGGATGACTATTTTATATTAGCTGGTAGAAATTTGAAGGATTTAGTTCTTCATCGTGTATCAGAGATAGATGTTTCAAGTGTTTCTCGACATTGCATTAATTTAAAATCACTTGTTATATCACGTTCTGGTCTTAAAAAGCCCGACAATACAGTCGTTGAAGATAGTCCACATTTCAGAAATTTAAATTCTATGAAGTTATTTAGGAATAGTCGTGAAGATGTCTTAACATATATGAATCTTTACAGACGTTTGACAGAATTTCACGTGGCATATTATTCACAAGTTACCCATGAGTTTATAGAAACTACTCTACCATTGGGAAGTTTTAGAAATTTGACTGTTTTTACTGCTCTACGTTGTCGTTTAAATAAAGATTCTGCTCTTATGTTGATTGAGTGGTGCAATGATTTACGTCTGCTCGGAGAGTTACGATATTGGACAGCTATTAGTTACAGTGACATCTTATATCTAAAAAAATACATTAAGGAAAAAAATCTTGCCCTGCAGTTGAAAATCTGAGGTAATTTTTACTACTTAAATTACTCCTGATTAGCAGCTGTAGTTGAAGATAATCTTTTACCAAGAGTACTTCATTATGAAATATTTCAAACGTTTCTTTTTTTTTTTTTTTTTGACAAAATTTTAATAGAATTGAAAATATGAACGCATAATGAAATATTGTTTTGGAATTATCGTTTAAAGACAAAAAAGGATTTAAAAAATAACAATATGGAAGCTTTCATATAAAATGAATTTTGACCAGAATGGAGAATCAGAATATTGGACACTTTTTCTGATCAAAGTACCATTGCCTAAAAACAGATTATAAATGACAAAATATTACTTAACAGTTGTTATTCAGAGTTAATTTTGAACAAATAATTTTGCTCTGATTAACAGTTGAGGTACAATATTGTCTTCTGCCAAAAAATATTTAATTAAGAAGTATTTTATATGCTTAAAAATTGACAAAGTTTGAATATAAATGATAAAATGAAATCAGAATTAAACTATTGTTTTGGACATATCAATTTACAATTAATTTCTAAAGATAATCAGAATTATTAGCTAGTTCCAAGCTTTCACTTTATATGCCTATGCATTTAGATCAGATTGCAGATCAGTATGCTAGATATTTTATTAAAAGATCTAATTATATTAGCTCTTAAAATTTGAATTACGAAATAAAATCTTACCTTTCCTTAGTAATTAGAGGCAATTTTGAATAGTTGCATTATCTCTGATTTTCAAAATAAAAAAATTAATTATAAAAGCTATCGTATGGTATGTGAATTTAAGTGCATATAATATGAAACCGGAATGAAAATATTGTTCCAGAATTAGAAATTGAAGATGAAAATGAAAACATAAGACAAAACTATTAAGGAGATGGCAGATTACATATAATTATCAGCTTTATCAAGATTGTTATGAATGAGTTATGACAAAAATATCCTAATACGTCAGAAACCAATATTAGTTTGATAATGTAGTATGAAAGTGTGCACTCTATATTATTTTATTTGACATTGAGAGAAATTAATTACTCAGGACAAGAGATTGAAGAAATACATTGTCTAGTGAAAATTGAGCGTTAATGACAAATGTGGGAAATTTTGAAGAAGAGGCTGAATTTAAATACAATGCGATCCATGTAAATCTGAACCATTTTAAGGGACTATAAGTCTTGGATCTATAACAGGACACACGTGCAACATTGGGAGAATATAATACACAATTGGGATATTACATTACATTGTTTACCTCTCAGAGCAAATGTTGGAACTGTCCTCCACTAGCATCTATACATATTTACACTCATTTCACCATGTTCTGTGAAGTCCTACGGAGAATATCCTCGCCAATGTTGCTTATTTCGTTTCGAATGGATTCCTTGAGATCATAAATTGTCAGAGGCCTATTCTTGTACACTCTATTTTTTAGATACCTCCACAAAAAAATCCGTTGAGGTTCGGTCAGGGGATCTGAGGGGTCACAGACCCCTTGCGATTATTCGATTATCAAAAGAAACTGGTTACAAGGGCCATGGAGGCATTAGATGTATGGTATGTTGCTCCATCTTGCTGGAAATAACCTTCTCTCAATTCGATATCATCCAGCTGCTCCACAAATGTATTGAAGATACCCGTTAATAGAGTGTTAATTAGGGCTAGGTAAAAGGGTGATGCATTTATCACAGGATGTGGGTTTAATACAAGGATTTATTAGGACATCCCCGTAATGTGGGAATTTTGTGCTCGCTGTCTAGTCAGGTTGGGTTCGATGAGCGATGAAGAAAACTTCTCAGGGAATAACGAAGGAATTGTACGGGCAGCGAAAGTATTTTCAGTAATTGTAGATCAATATTAAATTCATTTATTTTGAATAGAATTCAAAATGCATATTATATAGGCCCCTAATAAATGACACTAGATGATACGTTGCGTTAGCGATCTGACTTCTCGAATCGATAATGAAGTATCATTATTATTATTATTATTATTATTATTATTATTATTATTATCATCATTATTATCATTATTATCATTATTATCATTATTATCATTATTATCATTATTATCATTATTATCATTATCATTATCATTATCATTATTATCATTATTATCATTATTATTATTATCATTATCATTATTATCATTATCATTATTATCATTATTATTATTATTATTATTATTATTATTATTATTAAAATAATATCAAAATCATGGATCAGTATCCTCAATTATGATTTAGTCAATGTTCTCCCTTCGTTAATTGGGAGGCTTCTAGCAAATTAAAATGAAACTTCTTGCTGTTCTCCCTTGGCTAGTTGGGAGGCTTCTGTTCACAATTTGACATATATTGAAAACCTCAGTATTCTTTCGATCGTCAGATCGCTACAGGAGAAGGGATACACTTTTTTCTTATTGGTTAAAACACATGTGCACATATATTATACTTATATAAAAAGGTATGGCTTTTCGAGCTACTTATCTACAATGTTGTTCCTAGTTGAGATTTTGGGTTTTCTTATTAAATTAATTTTTATGTGTAGTTCCTAGTAATCTTTTAACTGATAAGTATATATATTTTATATTTGAATTTCATAATGACATTACCCTTGTCACTCATAGATATTATTTTGACTGATATTATTAATTGATTTTATTAAACACAATGTGTACATTTAGAGTTTTCACCAGTCTTTTGTAATTTTGGTGAGAGACTGAGTTCTGCTTTTGCATTTCATTAGGTGGTACTTGGAGCATGGCTCGTCGCAAAGCTTACATCTGCAGTCCTCCTTGGGGTCGTGGTATGACGGATTCTGTCATATTTTCCCGTGGAAACCATGCCCGGCGAAGCGTGTGTATAGGTGGCGAAGTTGGAAGTTCGGTCCTTTCCACACATCAGTTCTCATCGTTTGTGTGTCCATTATTTCCATCGGTATTGCATTGGCTTTGTTTTGTCTCTCTTTGATGGCGTCTTTATATGCCTGGGTTTCTGGTAGATTGAAGCGAAGCTTGATGTCCTCAATGAAGTAGGATTCATATGCTATTCTGTAGGCGTAGCTGTTTCTTGTGTACTTTGAGAGTGACAAGGCCCTCTTGAGATATCTGGCTTTGACATTCTCCACTTTCTTGAGGTTTTCGCTGTTAGGTGAATCCAAATTATCTGAATACCGTATGTGGCCGCTGATATTGTAGTCTATTTCAAATAGACGTTCTGACACATTTCCAAATACAAAAGGTTTGGTATCTATTGTATTCAGATATCTGGGTATACCTTATGTCTTCTACACTTTATGGCTTCAACTACATTGGAATAACCCAAATTTAATGAAAGGATTTTTCTTAGTAATTTATAATCAGAAGAAATCAACTTTTATATAATTAATAAAATCAATTTACTAATATGATCATTGGATTTCTAATAAAATTTTGATTAATTAAAGTCCAAACTCGTTATATTTCTCTGTATTACATTTTTATCTCAAATTACTGACCTATATTTAAATAATTTAGCTTTAATGGAATGGTTAGTTAATATTTTGAAACTATAAACAATCTGGAGGGAAATTCGGGTTACACCGTATAAAATTCAGTGTCTACAGTCGTATCAAAGAAAATGGGACCAACGATCCTGGAAGCTGACACCGCGCACCATGCTCCAAACGTATGCAGTGATGTTTCGTGGATCATATAGGGATTTACAGCAGCCCAATATCTGGTGTTTTGTGTATTTATGTAGCATGACAGGTGAAACCATGCCTCATCTGTAAACCATGTTATGGAGAGAATGTCTGGACGTGGAATAAGAAAATCCTGAAACCATCGACAATAACGGATTCGTTTTTCATAATCTGCTTCTTTCAGTTGTTGCACCATATGAACTGTGTGGCCGTAATCTTGTTTTCTTCGCAGCTCTTTGGCATGTGCCATTTGAATAGCCTAATTCCTGGCTCAATCGATGCAACGATTTGTTTGGAGAGTTCACTAGCCCTCTTCAAATATTGTTAAGTCTCTGCACTCAATGGTGGTCTATGTTTTCCACTCTCACTAACGTTCATATCAGTTTTCTCCAGCTTTCTTGCTAGCGATAAATTTGTTGCCTTTGTCGGAACAACCCGTATATTAAATTTTCTTCGAAATTCCCGTTGTGTTGTTACCAAGGAATTTGTCTTCAATATGTTTTCAGAATGAAAACACGCTCTCGAAGTGAGTACTGCATGTTGCTGTTATGACTGGAAATTAAGACTGTCCATAATGCCATGAAAATGCTCGTAATTTCCATCTAAATCAACAATATAGTCACAGATGACATTGATCGATTGTTGCCGTGATAGATTGTTGTTGATTCTCCCTGAGCCCCTGAGGTTATTAAAACAAATTTCACATTTCTAAGAGCTTTCAGAGAGAAATTATGGCCTATTAAAATGGTTCAGGTTTATATGGATCGCACTGTACCCAACAACAGTAATTATTATTATTACAAACAGGAATGAGATATAGAAAGAAAATAAATGAATGTTCCATTCTGGAAATGTATGCAATTATGCATTATTGGACACACTATTCATCCCAACTTTTCTAAAAGAACATTAAATTGAAAATATATAGAACTATTATCCTTCCAGTTATCTTGTGTGTATACATATATATATTGCAGACTCTTGATGTCCCAACTCCTTTCAAAAAACGTTAAACTGAAAATATATAAAACTATTATTCTACCAGTCATAATATATGGGAGCGAAACATGGACTCTTACCTTAAGGGAGAAAAGGAGATTACAAGTATTTGAGAATAAAGTACTTAGGAAATTTTTTGGATCAAAGAGAGATGAACAGACAGGTGAATGGACAAGACTACATAACAATGAACTACATGGTCTTTATAGGAAGCCAGATATAATAACAGTTAAGTCTCGTAGACTGAGGTGGGCAGGACATGTTGCACGTATGGGGAATGAAAGACTTGCATGGAAGCTTCTTGTAGGAAAGTCAGAGGGAGGGCGCCCAGTTGGTATACCAAGAATGAGGTGGGAGAACAACATTAACTATGATTTGAGGGAAGTGGTTTATACAGGGAATGATTGGAGGACATTGGCTCGTGATAGGGATGTATGGAGAGCTTATGTCTGCGCGGCCATGAACCTACGGGTTCGATAGTGCCAGTGAGTAAGTGTATATATATATATATATATATATATATATATACATACACAAAATAACCCTGTAATCTTTTAAAAAGGGATAAAGATAGGAGTATTTGAGAATAAAATTTGTAGGAATATTTTGAAATAAAGATCATGATCTGAGGGAAGTGAACTATATAGGAGATTTTTAGGAAAGCATCAGGATAGGGATGCGCGGAGATCCTGTGTCTGTGCGGCAGTGACCCTCCGAGATGGATAGTGTGAGTGAGTTAGTCAATAGAGTATATATTGAGGTTCAACTTTATTGCTGGGCAAATTAAATTCCTTTATTCAAGGCTATTTTGTAGGCATGTAGGAAAATTTATAGATATGTTCACGCCAAATTACTTAACCCAACGTCGTAAGAAGCAAAAGCCAAATGAGCTAAAATTACAAAACTCGCGCTATCAAATTAATTTCATTAAGACATATGATGAAATTATGTTGAGATGTTAGTCACAACATAAAATGTTAATTGAATACCCAAAGAAACTCCTTTTGAAGATGGAACTGGTTCCGAAAGGCATTATTTTAAGACGTTTTAACCAAATTGAGGATCTGAACGTTACAGGTATTAAATTTGTAACATGTTTTTTAAAGATAAATCGCCTCTTTAAAAACAGGTTGTTCCGTCTCACTTACTTACTTACTTACTTACTTACTTACTTACTTACTTACTTACTTACTTACTTACTTACTTACTTACTTACTTACTTACTTACTTACTTACTTACTTACTTACTTACTTACTTACTTACTTACTCACTGGCACTATCGAACCCGTAGGTTCATGGCCGCGCGGACATAAGCTCTCCATACATCCCTATCCTGAGCCAATGCTTTCCAATCATTCCCTGTATAATCTACTTCCCTCAAATCATAGTTACTGTTGTTCTCCCACCTTATTCTTGGTCTACCAACTGGGCGTTTTCCTTCTGGCTTTCCTACAAGAAGTTTCCATGCACGTCTTTCATTCCCCATACGCGCAACATGTCCTGCCCATCGCAGTCTATGAGACTTAACTGTTCTTATTATATCTGGCTTTATAAGGAATCTTTATAAGGAAGCCAGATATAATAACAGTAGTTAAGTCTCGTAGACTGCGATGGGCAGGACATGTTGCGCGTATGGGGAATGAAAGACGTGCATGGAAACTTCTTGTCATTTTTTTTTCAGAATATCTGTTACGTTTTGAATAATATCTAATTCACAATATATCAATAATTTGGAAAAGTGTTTTAGAGCTTTCTGCTCACAATATGTAACATTTCTTTGTGTTAAACTAATACTGGGGTTCGAATATCTTTAATAAGTTTTAATGATCTTATATCAACCTGATTCTAAGCGGCTAAATCTCATTTCAACACGTTTATTGCAATCCCATAGATAAAAAAGAAAACAATTTGGATACTTGAAAATTTATATTTTTAATACATTGGATGCTCTGGGAAGAAGATTCCAATGTTATATGGAAGTAGTATAAGAAAAAATGAAAATGCCATACAAATATATCCTGCACTTAATATCTTGAGTTGTGCCTTTATTTTCTTTATATTCCACTCAGATATTTTGCCAATAAACAAATGAGGTAATATTAACAAAGAAGTTTGCTACAATAAAACAGGACAAATTTTATATCACGTGACTCCACTGTTAAGATTGAAGAATGTATTGGAATCTTTTCTGTAAGAAACTAAACTATGAAAATTATACTATGTTAAGTTTGTATTAGCCATAAATCGATAAAATTTCTTGTAAAAATTTGTATTAAAATAAACATTTATAAGCTTCGTTTATAATTTGTATTTAAGTATTTTCATTATTCACAAATCCTACCTCCCTAATCACCGTTACTTCCTCTAATTTGTTTTTTTTTATTAGGGGAAATAAATTGTGCTCTTTTTTTCTCTTTAGAATAAGAATTATGTATACGTAAACTGATTGCACGGCGTTGCAAAATCTTCCTTGCCACCAATAATCTTGGTTATCCTGGAAGCCATAGATTTGACAAATCCGTCATTTTGTACATTTTTCACTCCCTTCCCCCTTAGGAATGCCAGAAGTAAACCTTGTGCTAAAATGATATCTGGCCTGTCACTATTCAATGTAGTGATCAGAAATATTATAAATTTGTCCCTACGAGAGTACCATAATCCATTATTCGAGGGAAGTAAATCATACAGAGAAATGAATGGAAAAAATAACTATGGTAGGGGTGTGAAGAGCTCTTACCGCGTGGGTACGAGACAGTCAAACTAAAACATCGTTCAAAAACAAACTAAAGAATTGACTTGTATAGGTCACTGACAATATTTTAACAATTAATAAATTTAATTACTTGCGGAAATAATATTATTACAAAATATTTTCATTTGTTTTACATATTGTATACAAAAAAATAGTTTTCTATAAAATAAAGTAATCCCATTACAGACCTCACGAGGCCCTTGGGGTAGTGGGAGGTTAAGGCTCCCCTTTTTCTGGACAGTCGGCATTTGTCAGCCGGGTTGTCAGCCCTGCGTGACGGCCGCCTTTACCCCCAGAACAAGCGTCTGGCACTCATTTCCGTTAGAGGCTGAGTCGACCCCAGGGCAATAGTGCCGTCAGAAGATTTGGGTCAGTTTAAAAATCCTGACCCCACCGGGACTTGAACCCTCGACCTTCCGACTTGTAGGCGCAGTACCTTAACCACTACGCTACGGCGCGCCCCAATAGTTTTCTATACCGGTATCTCATTATTTGTTATTTTATGTGCACTTAACAAAAAATAAAAAAATAAAGAATGAGCGGCTTCAAAATGCAGAGTCCTTGTTATGATCCATTGCGCATGCTCGAAGAGCCAAAGCTGTGGTTCACGAGATAGCGCATTTTTTAATGTTCTAAGTACGCTCTATTTGGTTTTAATGGTCTTACATAGTTAAAGAGCAATCAAGGAGACGTGTTTCTAAATATATACGAGTGTTAGACGTATACAATATTATTCAAATTACGAAATTTCGAATAAAGTTCAATTCTCGTGTATAGTGTAAAAGTAGACGCGACAATCAGGAGTTAGACTAGTAGTCGGATGTTAAATCAATCTTTAAACCAGTTACGAAAAATTAAATATGTATGAGAATAAGGGTTTGATTCCCTCGTCAATTATTTTATTATTTGTATTTCAGCAAAACATTTCATTCCAGACACGTAATCTACGTCCGCTTTACACCATTTTAAGTAAGTCCGCCTTCGTAAATTCTGACACTTTTTAACTACTGATATTAATTTGTGTGCGTAGTACCACGTTTTAATAATAATGCTATGAATTTAAGTAATGGAAGACAATATAGCTTCATGTAGTTATTTATTTATTACGTATTAGTGAGGAAGAAGTTTCACCCTTCAATTAAAATATATAATTTATATAGGTTAAGTCCAGCCTAATAATATCCCATAGGTGATGGGCAATAATAATAATAATATGATAGTAATATTTCCAAATACTTCCTTTTTACAAGCTTTTTATCAGCTTGACCTGTATCTATGTAATGGAATATTTCAACGCGATTTTCACCCAATTAAAATCATTGGATCGACTTGAAACTTTGTATACTTGTAAAAGACCAATGAATGCAATACTTTCATATTTTGTTTCTAAAATTCTGGCCAGAATCATCAGAAAATCAAAAAAAGTGTCTGTGTAATTATGTTACGGAACTTTCAACACGATTTTCACCCACTTAAAATAACTGGATCGACTTGAAACTTTGTATACTTGTAAAGGACCAATGACAACACAATAATTTCATAATTTTGTTTCTAAAATTATGGTCAGAATCGTCAGAAAATAAAAAAAAGTGTCTGTGTAATTATGTAACGGCATCTTTCAACACGATTTTCACCCACTTAAAATAACTGGATCGACTTAAAACTTTGTATACTTGTAAAGGACCAATGACAGTACAATACTTTCATAAATGGTTTCCAAAATCCTGGCCAGAATCATCAGAAAATCAAAATAATAAAAATTCGGATAATAGGTTACGGACTTATCAACTTTTTAGTCAATCGTTATAAGAGCTCAGTTGGTAGAGCGGTAGACTGTAGTGGTACATAATTTTAGTAATCCATAGGCCGCTGGTTAAAATCCGGCCCAGAGGATTTTTTTAGAAGAGTATTACTTTTAGCTCATACTACAATAGTACCGAATTTAAATATATTTACATTTTTACCTTATTCTGTAAAATAATAAAACTAAAAAATATAAAATGAATGCTTTAAAAAACTAGAACAACACGCTTTATTAGAAAACCGAACTAAAACAGTGAAATATAATTTTAATTTCCAACGCGCTTCGAATAAATTTAAAGGATCAACAAAAAATCACCTCCAACACATTTAGAATAAAACTATAGTTATCTACAAAAAAATAAGTTTGCCATCAAAAGCGTGGGGTGCTCTATATCAATTAATATTTAATAATAAACAGATATTGGTAAAAGTAAAGTCTCTAAGAAGAAAATGTAAAACCCATAAAAAGTACCCCACGCTTTTGATGGTAAAATTATTTTTTTGTAGATAACTATAGTTTTATTCTAAATGTTTTGGAGGTGATTTTTTTAACTCTTTAATTTTATCCCAACCGTGTTGGAAATTAAAATTAATTTTCATTTTTTAGTTCGGTTTTCTAATGAAGCGTGTTGTTTTAGTTTTTTTTAAGCTATTCTTTTTATTTAAGAATGGACAAGCAGAATAAAATAGAAAGCATTGTAACAATTAAAAATTCAACCTCATCGGTAATCAAACATGTGACCTCTTGCATTGGAAGGAAGCCGTAAGGCACTGAGCTAAGCATTTGCTGGCTTGCTACCCATGAAAGAATGCTCTTTATTGGAGGAAAGGGAACGTATTTCGAGTTCAAGAGTCGACTCTTTTTTTTGTTTCCTAATTGTACATTAGATAGGGACAGTCTAGCAAACGATTTAATTTATCTTTCTTATACAGTAAAAGCTCCTTTTTCGCGGGGCATGTGTTCCGCGAAAATCCCGCGAATACAGAAACAGAAAGTTGATGAGGGGACGAAGTTAAAATATTTTCTGTTCAAGGGCAGCACCAATTAAAGAAGATATTAACAGGGTCCTCTCAAACCGAAAGGTCCACATAATCCGAACTTTTTATACACATATGTATGAATTTCGTAATTGTCATGTCAATCGCACATTAAAATTACATTATGCAGCGAATCAGATACAGCTTTGATTTCAGGATGTCGCTCTTCTGATTTACGTGAGATAAATAAATTACTTTTAAAATGTAACTTTTAAAATTGCATATAAAGAATCGCGATTCATGGAACATGACAAATTAAAAAGTGTAAATAAATGAAACTCGTAAGTAATACCGGCGGTGGTAAGATTAACCACGCGGGACAAGTCGAAGGCGATAAGTCAGACGAAATAAATACCTTGACCAAAAGATAGACGATCTTTCACCATAAAATACGACTGTCGACAAACCCGGACATGGGTTTCACTGGGGTATTTTATTTTTCGGAGTTTAAATAGTCCCCCATTCTCATCTCCGGGCGGGGACTACTTCAGGAAATCCATGGCAAAGCAGGACAATGGCACGAATGTGAAATTGAAGAATACAGGGAAACTACTCAGTGGGTAGGCCAAGAATTAGGTGGGAGAATAACGTTAACATTATTTGAGAGAGGTAAATTATTCAGGGGATAGAAGTGTGGAGAGCTTATATCCACACGGCTATGAACCTACGAGTTTAATGGCAGTGGGTTGTTACATAACGTTTGACTTAGTCATGGAATAAGACTTTTTTTTTCCTAAATAGTAATTGCTAATTTGCTATGAATTTATTTAAGATACCATCACTTTCTTTCAGAGTTAGAATATTTGAATACTCTTAAGTTCTGCTTCGGGAACACTAGCAGCGATATGACCAAATTCATAGAAAAACTCTACCTTTCCTGATACATTTTCTAAAACGTCCTACAGAATATCAGTGCGCATGAGCTTATAGAGTTGTCACTAGGTGGAACTACATTTATTTGAAGTCCTATAGAAAGTTAATAATAATAGAATAAATGCGCACAAGTTGTGCAGAAAATATATGTTACATAGGTTTTGTCATTGATTTGATTCACATAGTTTATTATTTGCAGAATTCTACCGGGGATATCCCTCGTTTTTTGCAGGTGATTACATGGTAACGGTCGCATGGTTTCTCGCACAGTTCACACACACACACACACACTAACAGTTGTTCCCTGGATTGTGACGACACTTTCTCTTGCTTATCTTGTGGTGGTATCCATGCACTGCTATTGAGTTCACCAGGTGTCGGAGTTCTTGATTGGTGTTGGTCCAGGATCTGTTTGTCATGGCTTCTGTTGTATAAAAGTATAGCCATATCTCTTGTCTCTTCTTCTCCCTTTCCTGAAGTAGTTTATTTGAGCTATTTGTGGATGGTAGCCTCATACGCAGTTCTTCTGTGGAGAAGGTTTCCTTGGCGAGTTCATATGCTAGCCTCGGCTTTGTATGTTTTGAGACACCTAGGGCGGCTTTCAAGAATCGTGATTTGACTGCTTCCAAAGTTATTAGATCTCTTAGACTCAGCTTCTCCCAAATGAGGTCTATTCCATAGGTTTCAATGGGAACTATTTTTGCGTTGAACAAGGTCATGGCCGTTTTAGTGACAGTCTGGATATTGCTTTGATGTCAAACATGGCTTTTGTGTCAGCTGCTGCACGGGATTTTATGTGTATTCTAAATGACCTGGCAGTGGTTTGCAACGTCAGTCCCAGTTATTTGAAGCTGTTAACTGTCACAAGAGGTTCTATTCCTAGGTAGATTCTGTCCTCCGCAGCTTCTCGACCTCCGTTGCGGAATGTCATCTGTACCGTTTTCCCCGAGTTTATTTCCGTTTTGTTTTCCTGTGCCCATTTCTCAAGTTTATAGAGCTGTCGCTAGATGGCAGCACATGCATATGACCAACCTGCGAAATAAATTCCCAAAGTTAATTATAATTGGATGTACACTAATTTCTCCCTTCCTAACCTAACAACATAAATTGCATGCATATTATTTACTTGCGTGTACACTAATCTGATGTGCACTAACACTAAAACTAACCTATCAAAAATAGTCCTAACCTAACAAATATAGTGAATTGAGTTGTTAATGCTGGCAACTTTGGAAGAGGATGGAAAATATATGGTGAGTATCATAATATTATTTAAAAATCACTTTCTTTCAGTTTTGTCGTAAATAAATAAATACGTAAGCATTATAAATGAATGATATTTAGTACCGTTGAAAATCGTTTAGAATATTACAAAAAGTTAGTAAAATCAGAAATAGTACGTAGAGTAGTAGTATTAAAGAATATCTGCTTGCAATCTTGTAAGCCCATGTTTCCCTTAACAGAGATTTAGATTTGTTTACTTTGTTATTTATTCACTTTTAATCTTGCAATTATTCTAATTATGAGGAATAATTATATTTATACTTCAGAAGTATTTTTTTTTCTTTCATTTTTTTGTATCGGGAGGAGGAGAGCAATTTCTGCATCAAAAATTAAAAAGATAACTGCAATTTAAAAAAATCGGAGCGAAAATGGTAGTCGGGCAGAATTTTTAAAGGCTCTCCCCCTACAGGGAAGAATTTGAATTTCGTCCGTCCGTGGCGTAGTCGGTAGAGCCCCTACCTTCCACTTCGGCGACCCGGGTTCGATTCCCGGCGGGGTAGGGGATTTTAAATCTCACCTTGGGTCTGAGTGTATGTCCTATCTTTTGTTTCTTTGTGTGAATAAGATAAAAAGGTTAATAAAGGTAGAAAAAAGGAAGAACAGTGTACACGAAAGAAAGAAATTACCATACTAATTTAGTTACACTTGTTTTCGTATAGATGTCACTTGAGTGGTCCGTGGTCATCGTTCCGCCTCTTGCTGATATCTAGGAATCCAAGGTAGTACTAAGACGGAAAATTTCGGTAAACTTAGCTTAGAAGCCTTTTATTCAGACTTATGGATCTTTTTACGAGCCTGATAATCTTCAGACTCGGGACCCACGGCTTAAAGTCCCTCCCGGAGGACTTGCTCCTTGCATTTTTCCATCCTAAAAAATCCAACGACACCCGCGACCCTCGGGACTAGAGGCAAGGAGCATAACCACTAGTCCACCGCGGCCGATATTTAGAGAATATACTATGGAAAATGACGGGAAAGATAATGTACTGTTGAGCCAAATGATCATATTAGTACAGCAACGTAGCTGCAACCGTGATAACTCAGCATCGATCTATAGCTAATGCAAAAAAATGTATAATCCATGCAAAATGTGCGATTTCCCTTATATTATTACTATAAAAAAAATCGTTATGTATAACTCTAGATATTATTATGTTCCCTATTATCGGAACATCCATCCGGATATATTCGTTACTTAACAAAATGTCAGGTAACCAAACCAAATAGCAATCTAACGCTCCCAAATATACCCAAACGTAAATAAATCGGATTTTTTCACGATTTTAAAGTTGTATTTATTGACTAGTGGAAATGCATTGACACAAGATGGATTATCGCTGGACTAAATCACGGATAACGCCACTAACCATTTGTTACAGCGTAAACATGAGCGATAACTATCGATATGTTGCACAACTAGTGGTCAGCGTGGAAACACGTGTAACTTCAGAATTTATCATCAGTGCTAGTTCAGCCGCAGTTTTCTCCAGGATTTATTAAACTTTGTTTAAATGATACCAATTTAAGTCTGATACCATAGTTCACGTTGGAGAAATTGCACTCCAAGTCTCACCGTGAATTTTTCTAAGTCCCTCATTGTGCACATTCACAATGGTTATGAACTCTCTTCATAGATGGCAACACTTTCTGTGCAGTGGCTTCCCAACCTTCACGATAAATTCCGAAACGTGCTTTTAAACATGGATGTACACTAACACATAATTTGTAACCTAATTAAGTAAATCATTTGCTTATTATTTCAATATACTATAAACTAATTCGTTCTACACTAACTTACGCCTTCTTAACCTAACAAAATAAGAACGTAGTAATGCTATTTCTTATTTGAAGGTTGGTCATACCGTACTACCATCTGTTGACGAAGACGCGCACTACGGCTATGTAGAACTTAGAAGACATTACTGAAAATTTTCGCCTACATAAATAAATTCTTAACAATATTGTAAAACATATTTTCTGTATCGATAGAAAACGTTAAAATAGTAGGAAATGTTATTAGAAACGGAAAAAGTAAGTTGTGCAACAGTGTCAAATCAATATTGTATGGTGTACCATAGTAATGCCTAATCTATAAGGAGTAGTTGAGTCGTTCGCTTCTTTTACTTTATTTTCAATTCGATTCCTTAAGATTTCTGAAATAGGTCTGTTGTAAAACAAAGTTATACGTTTGGTAAAT
This sequence comes from Diploptera punctata, assembly GCA_030220185.1. Taxonomy (NCBI): domain Eukaryota; kingdom Metazoa; phylum Arthropoda; class Insecta; order Blattodea; family Blaberidae; genus Diploptera; species Diploptera punctata. Next base: position 1,641,571 of record JASPKZ010001950.1, on the reverse strand, counting down.
GTTAGTGTATATCGACAAGTGAATCATATCAGCAACAAGTGAAGGTAACCTGTTGAAATTGCATCACTTTGTGCCTGTACAGCGTATAAATTATAAATTTAGTTTTCTTTCTCAATAATTTAATGTAATATAATTAAATTTCTAATAATTTTTAAATAACATCTATTTTAAATTTCAATAAGACATAATATTACGTGTTTGTTATAATGATTCGTTTTCAATAGACATAGCCTAGGTAGTTATGTTATCAACATTGCTATCTAAAATGTCCACCGCTGTGGTCTCGAGGTAGCGTGTTGCCTTGTCACGCAGGGGGCCCGGGTTCGATTCCCGGACAGGACAGGCTCCTATCATCATCAACATCCTTCACTGGTGAGGAAAGCAACGGGAAGCTACCACAGCTATAATTCCCTAGTAAAGCTGCAAATCATAGAATGAAAATGCTAAGATCGCAGTGAAATTCCTGCCCCCGGGCAGAATTACTATGGATGGAAACCTAAAAAGTAACAAAAATAACCCATCCTAACCTTAGATTAGAAAATAAAGGATTGAATTAACTTACGTGCGCAGATTTCAGTATGAATGTTGTGGTAATCTAAATAGCATACAGTTTGGGGCGCAAATGTACAACTTTCTCATAAAAAAACATTGGCTGTTCTTTAAAGTGATTTCCCCTTGATTTTTCAGTTTATTGTTGTGAATTATGTATTCTTTTGTATTTACAAACATTTTTAAATATTTTAAACTCTTTCAAACAATTTTATAACATTTTAGACAATTTTGAAGTATTTATTTAAATATGCAAATCACAATATTATGACACTGTTACACAATATTGTGATGCTAACTGCTATTTTCTCAACAGAGTATATTACTTAGTCCTTGATTTTCTATCGCTGCGTAAAAACTCCGAGACCACCGCTGCAGCGGTGGGCTTCCTAAAAAATGCATCGAATTAAATATTTTGGAAAAACTGCACATAAACTAGCGTGAAATATTTTCAAAGTTCTATAGAACAACAATGCACATGCGCCAGAGTTTATAGAGCCAGCGATAACCCACAATCGAATCACACATCGATTATCATCCTCGATTACTATCCGTCGCTATGAAATTTAAATGACCAATATTTGCAATAAATCCCCAAACCTATGTTAAAAAAATATATTATTAATATTAAAATTACCAAACGTTTATTAAAAATGGGTGTAGACTTACTTATCACTCCCTAACGCTGAACCAACCAGCGATAACCCAAAACAGGGATAGAAAAATCATAGACTAAGTAATATACTCTGTGGAGAAAATAGCAGTTAGTATCACAATATTGTCTAATAGTGTCATAATATTGTGATTTGCATATTTAAATAAATACTTGAAAATTGTCTAATAAGGATATAAAAATTGTTTGAAAAAGTTTAAAATATTAAATAATGTTAGTAAATAATACAGAAGAAGAGCTTTAGTTTACAACAATATAACTGAAAAATCAAGCGCTAGTATAAGTGCAGTTGAGCCCATATTTTTAATAAATTTCGGACAGGAAAACAAATGAAGGTATTAGACAAGATTTAAATATATTTCATGTAACAAATATAATTGACAACATGCGAAACAACTGGCATGAACATGTTAAAAGAATGCCTACAGATTGAAACCCTCAGCTATTATTAAAGTAAAAAAACCAATAGGACATAAAAGTTTTGGACGCCCAGTCGCTATATGGGAAGATTCATTAAATTCCACTTGATGTGAAAACATGTTAAATGACCTAAGTAGAATAAGAATGAAGGTACGAAAAATGAATCAGTAAATATTATTTGAATTTGTGTGAAATAATGCAACCGTATGCATGTAGGTGATAACTTATTGTTATGCATGATTTGTTTTTATTTCACTCCGACACTTTTAAATAAGTTTGCGCCAGAAACTGAGCATGTCCAATTCAACAAACGGAATATATATTCAGTAAACCAGTAAAATCAAACCATAAATTTCACTCGCTGAGGAATTCGCTTAATTTACGTGACGGACTATTTTTTTGTTTTTCGGACTCTGATTTCACTATCTCAAATTGTTAGTCAGCAAATCTTCTAAAACCAGGTAGATTCCTGCGATTTAATTAATTTGCATCTATTTAATAGATTCTCTCTCTCTCTATCTATCTATCTCTTTATCTATCTATATATATATATCTCACTATCTCTCCCTATCTCGTTCTATCTTTCTCTATCTCTCTCTCTCTCTCTCTCTCTCTCTCTCTCTTCCTCTATTTCGCTCTCTATCTCTCTCTCTCTCTCTCTCTATATATATATATATATATATATATATATATATATATATACCTATCTATCTATCTCTGTCTATCCCTCTTACTCTATATGACTCTATCTCCCTCTATCTATCTATCTATCCATCCATCTATTTATATCTATATATCTCTCTATCTCTATTTATCTATCCATCTACCTATCTCTCTATCCATCTATCTATCTATCTATCCATCTATATATATCTATCTATTTCTCTATCTATATCTATCCATCTATCCATATATCCATTTCTCTATCTACCTATCTATCCATCTATCTATCTATCTATATCTCTATATCTCTCTCTCTATATATATATATATATATATATATATATATATATTTTTTTTTTATTTTAATTTTATAACAACAGTTGTGTATTTATATGTTAACATAAAGTATTCCATTTAAGAAATACTGTACTCCAGCACTAATGATCATGCCCGGTTGATATTGAATTCTCCTACAATTCAAGAACACTATTGGGGCTACGTAAAATATGAAATTTTAAATGGTCATGATTTATTTTATAAATGTTTCTGTCAATTTTAATTTCTAATAAAAAATACTGAAGAAGATTTCCGAGCTGTTGGCCGCGATCTAGAGGCCAGAGACTGCGTCCGGCATCCTCAAGGATTGTCGTTGTCTTGAGACAATCTTTGAGGATGCCGGACGCAGTGTCTGGAGAAACGTCTGGGAACTTCAAGCTTCTAAACCACGACCAATAGCCCGGGAATCTCAATATCTTCTTAACTCCGGCCGTGAAAGCCTAAGTCAATATACCAACTTTTATATTTTTTATCATAACATGCAATTCTCTTCCGCCCTGTCAGAACTAACTGACTCACTGGCACTATCGAACCCGTAGGTTCATGGCCGCGCGGACATAAGCTCTCCATACATCCCTATCCTGAGTTTTCCAATCAATCGTGTATAATCTACTTCCCTCAAATCATAGTTAATTTTATTCTCCCACCTCATTCCTGGTCTACCAACTGGGCGTTTTCCCTCTGGTTTTCCTACAAGAAGCTTCCATGCATGTCTTTCAATCCCCATTCGTGCCACATGTCCTGCCCATCACAGTCTACGAAACTTATCTTTTCTCATTACATCTGGCTTCCTATAAAGACCATGTAATTCACTGTTATGTACTCTTCTCCATTCACCTGTCTGTTAACATCTCTTTGGTCCAAAAATTTTCCTAAGAACTTTATTCTCAGATACTCGTAATCTCCTTTCCTCCCTTAAAGTTAGAGTCCATGTTTCGCATACATATAATATAACTGGTAGAATAATAGTTTTAGGGGTCCCCATCTAGGGGATATGTGGATGGCGACCACAAGGTGCTCAAGTTGAGCAAAACATTGCTTCCACTAACTTGTGTTTTGCTCCTTACTTTTATCTTTAACCGATCTGGCATTTCTTCCTTTCTTCCACTTACTTATACCAGACTCTTTTAACTTTACTATCTAACCTCTCTTGATTAACTCTTATTTATTCGACCCCGACGCTATTAGGGCATCCGAGGGCTAGGGAGTCTTTCCTTTCTTCCATTTCTTCTTTCCTTTATTTTCTTTTCTTCTCCAGAAAAGCCTGACCAGAGGCTATAAGATGGCAGCCCCATCACTGGTCTTGCCTTCCTTTAGCCAGCAACCAATCGAAGAGACTATTATTATGCTTTCAAGTCATATATGAGAATTTTCCGGAAGGATCAAACATATGACGACCAAAGATATCTGGGCCGTCCTATGAAACGCTGGAGGGAATATTTTCTATAGGATCGTAACAGGCCTTGGCCTAATACTTGGAAGGAAGAAGAAGAATATATTTTCAGTTTAACGTTTTTTGAAAGGAATTGGGAAGTCAAAAGTCTCTGTAATGCATAATAACATGCATTTTCAGAATTGAGCATCTCATTCCTATTTGTGGTTATTGTTCCAAGGTATTTGAATTCAGCCACTTCCTCAAAATTTCCTTCAATTTCATTAGTTGTCCGTTTCCAGTATATAATATATTTCTATGTGTGTCCATATATTCAGTTTTATTGATATTTACTTCCAGTCCCAATTTCTTAGTGTTACTCAGTAGTGCAGAGACTATCAAATTATGACATTAGTTTAAAAAACTGAATTATTATTTAATAATAAATTAACTTACACATCTAACTGATAGTGTTATTTTATTGTTTTTATTAGGGAATTTTGTACAATGCAGAGTGTTTGCTTCAACCGAATGTAATTTTATTCTTTCGAAAATTCCTGTCTTCCGCATCTTCTTCCGTTAATATTATTAGAGGCCTATTTCTATTCGTCCTGATACCATCAATCCTTTGTTTCTGTGGGTTTCTCTTCTTCTCCTGCCTTTAATTTTCTTTACCCCAAACTCATTTATGGAATCATTCTCCCATTCTTATAACGTGTCCAAATCATCTCAGTATTCGTTCTTCAATTGCTTCAATAATACTCGTATCCTTATCCACTTTGATCATCTTTTCTTTTTTTTTTTTTGTTTCAAATTGTTTTCCATTCTTGATTTTCTTGCCGCTCTACGTGAATTGTCAATTTCTGTACGCGACAATTTATTAGTATATGGCCTGTCTAATGTCCACAAGTTTCAGCTCCATATAAAATTACATTTGAAACAAATGAATTAGATATGAAAACCTAATTTGTCAGATTGTCAATATTTAAAATACCAACTTAAAACATTTGTCAATCTTAATACTGTTTTATAAAATAAAATAAATTATTATTAATTAATAATTCAACAAATTAAAAAAAACTGTTTAAAAAGAAGGAATATCTAGTTAATACCCTCTGCTATGTTATAAGTTTCGTAATGATACATAATATTTTGTGCGTCTTCAAAAATAAATATTATATTTTATTTTCAGGACGAAAACATGCCTATGAGAAAAGAATTGCGACTTGCCAACTTTCTCTATGTACGTTACACGAAGATGATAGATACTTTTGTATCAACCTGGCTCCTTAATTTAAGAGCACTTGACACTTCAAACATAGATGCATGGGCGACTCATCGTCAAAAAATATACAAGGAATGTTACGAAATGAGAAATCATTTTCTCGGGTCTGATCCCCAAGTAACGAAAGATATATCAACGTTAACATATCAAAGAGTATTGCAGAATCTAGATACGTTCATACAGAACTTTCAAATATGTGAATCGGACAGTTTGTGGAACGAGATATATTGCATTTGTCGGTGTATCTTAGGTGCTGTTTTATTGCCAAGTTTTGAAAATTATGACGTAGAAGATTATTCTGATAAATTAATTAATATCGCAATTGATTGTTTACCCCTGACTCCTAAATTGAAGAAATTAAAATTTAAAAGAGTACCTGACACACATTCGTTAATATTTAATTTATCCGCACTTTCAGAGTTAGAAGAATTCACATATCCTGAGTTTTACAATAAATACGTTATCTGTGCTTTGAGTTGTTATTGTAAAAGTTTGAGAGTTTTAAATATAAGTGAATCAGATGTTGTCACTGAAGATGCAATAGAATCCATAATAGCTTTAAAAAATCTGGAACATCTCGTCATAAAAGAATATTCTATTAGTACTGACAGCTATGTAAGAATATTGATGAATTTGCCAAAACTTAAAAACATCTCTTGTCGTTTGGTTGATCCTATATTAACACAATTGTCTGAAATTTGTGCTGGTAGGATCAAAAATATTGATTCATCAGTTCACTCAATTCCACTTCTCTATCAGAAATGTAGCAATATCACACATTTGAGATTGATTTTAAATAAACCCAGGAATGTAGAAAATCTGTACCATTTGACAAAATTGAATAACTTATCAGTTGTAGCAGAGCATCTTGAAAAATGTAATTTTTATACATATTTGGAAAGAGCAGGTAAGAATTTGAAAGATTTGGAGTTAGCATGCAGAAGAGTGGATTGTTCCATGATAATGGCTTTTTGTTGTAATTTGAAAACTTTGTCTCTTAAGAATGCCCAACTTTTTAGGTCCACAATATTCACTAGAGAATATTTTGTAAGACACCATTTAAGTCTGGAAGTTTTAAAATTAAATCGAACAATAGATGAAGATGATTTCTTAAGATATGTAAATTGTTACGTTAATTTGAAAGAATTTCATGCATCTAAAATAATTGAAGTGGATGATGATTTCGTACAATTTATGACACCATTCGCTTTTAAAAAATTGCAAGTATTTGTTGCTGTATTTTGCCCATTAGGCCTAGTATCAGCTGAGATATTAATTAACAAATGTGGTGGATTGCGTTCATTGGGAGATTTTAGACATTGGCGTCTCGTAAATGAAGAAATAGAAATTCTGAAAACAATGATTCGTCGAGAAAATTTAGAAGTCAAATTAATTGTGAGAGGTTTAGAGGTATTGATTTAATTTGTACGAGAAACAAGGTTGTTTTTAAATAATTTAATGTAAGCAATAATGTAATTGAATGACACTTTTTAGAAAGGAACTAAGTAAAAATTTGGCATTTTTGTTTTTCCTTGCTAAATGGTTGCTAGGGTTGAAAAAAAAGTGTTGGTTATAGGCTAGGCTGCATCGTACTTAGACCACTATGTTTACAAACTGCACGTTGACACGCGCTACTCGGGACAGACTTCTAGTACAGTCCGCTTTGTGTAGGAATGGACTCATCTTTGCACAAAATTGTTGTTTCGGTATTCTCATACAACCCCATGTCACGTAAACAAGTCTATTACTGAGAAGAATCGAACATGCACACTCCCCGCTCCGAGTAGGCAGTAGAAGCGCTCGATAAAAAGACACATTTTGTATCCAATGTGTATAGAAATTAGTTACTATCCCGATACCTCTACCTTTTTCAGCAGTGCTGCCAAGACGCATTGATTGGCAAAGAAAGGAACTTAGTTCGTCCCTTCCACGTGTCTCAAACAGCACTGTGATGTTTATAGTAAGGTAAAGAATAGAACTAAGTTTGGAGGAGGTTAGAGCGTTCTTCGTCGTTTGGGTATCGAAAACATGACAATGTACAGTACGGGTTAATATATTTTGCATTCATATTCTTATAGCCAACCAATGTGTGCTGTATGTGTACCACGAAGGACAGGCTCGAAAGGGAGCAAATTATGTTTGTTCATTTTTAAAATATTACTTTAATGAATTTGTGTCCCAAAATATAGAAAACAAACACATGTTCTCAGGTGGCTGGCCAGGCCAAAACAAAAATCATACAATGGTTAGGTTTTGTCTTGGTCTGGCAGCTTCAGATAGATTCAAACTATAAAACATTTTTCTGAGCGAAGTCACTCTTTCCTCTCTTGTGATAGGGTTTCGGAGTTTAAAAGAAAAGTACTAAGAAGGTCGGACAGGGTGTATACAATAAAAGAATATTTAGAAATCATAAAAATCAAGAAAAATACACCAGTTATACTTGTAGACTCTGAAACACTGATCAATTACTTCGATATTTGGTGGCCTAAATTAAAAAAAATAATACCAATAGACGGGAGAAGAACAAGAGGAAGACTATCCCCAAAATATATCTTAAGAAATTAATGAAGTACATCCGTGATGCAAATGCTGAAGCATTTTATGAAGAAGTAATACTTTCAAACTCTACTACACCACGAATGAGAAACGCGTGTCATTTTACATGTGTTAGTTTCTTTAAAGAAATATGTGTACTTTGATTTTTTTATCAAACGGTTATCTTAATTTTTCTAACATGTCAATTTAAGCAAAATAATGTAGTTCTGTATTGAATCAATTTTGTTCACTCTGTATATCCATTTTATTCTTTCAAAAACAATTTCCAGTAAAGAAAGGAACTAATTCTCAAATTTTAAATAACATATACCGTGGTAGAACAAAATTTCCATTACTAATGTCATTGAATTTATTTCCAAGTTATGTTTATATTATATAAATATTATATTCCGCTATTTGTTCAAGAAAATAAGTTTTCGTGCTCTCCTGAAAAGTAGCAAATTTTGACTTAGTGCCTTTCTAAAAAGTGCTATTCTTATATTCATCAACTGAAATTCGTAAGACTTTGTTTTAAACACACTCTTATTTTTCATAAATTTTCGCGGAGCAACAAAATTATTTTGCATTTTTAGTAAACATTGTGTGCCATACTTTTTTTGACGTTACTAATATGTAGATTGAAATTTTAAAGCAAGATAGTTTGCAATAAGCCAAAAATAATATTTCAAACACATACCAATTACACCTAATGCAGAATAAGAAATATATATTTATAGAGGATATTTTGTAAATGAATACCGCAGTGAAATTTGATTTTTTTAATTTTATTATAATATTTGTACGTTGTGCTTAGTTCAATATAACACTTTAATGAACGTAGTATAATATATTTATGATTATTTTATGTCTAAACGAATAGTATTAATTTTTAAATAGCATCACAATATAACATACGGTATGTAATGTTTCTAAAAATAGTTTCATAGTATGACATATTTTATCGTAGTTGTAAAGTAATTGATTTTAGAATTAAAACGAATGTATTGAGTCATGAAATGCAAGAAAAGTAATGTTTGAAATATTAATAAATAGGGAAAAATTAGTACATATACGTTATTATGAAAATGTGTATTTCAATGACAGTTATAACACTAGCCAAAGTATTGTAATATTTTGTTAATAAAATATAACTAAAAGTGTTGTTTTCAATCACCTTCCTGTAAGCTCCTTCAGTTACGAAGTTACAAATAAAAACCAAATTATACTAAAACACTTACTTAAATTCCCCCGCTACACGTAGAAGAAAAACTTTGCATACTGTATTATATTTGAAATAATGACTTGGGAGAGCGAACTTTAATTTTTCAGACTGGGGAGGGGGCTGGTTTCTTAAACGAGTTTTTTTTTTTTTTAATTTAGTATTGGTTTAAATATACAAATGTTTGTACTAGATTATCTGGGTAGTGTAATCGATTGCGCACTGGAGTATCAATCCCGATGTCCGGGTTCAAATCCCATCCAAGCATTTATTTTTCTTATGTCATATTAATCTTGCATTGCTCAATGTTAAAACATTTAATTATAACAGCGTTATAATTTTATGATATAATAAATTGCTAAAATTGTTTTATATTATCTCCCGCATGCGCTATGTGCTGACATTCATGCACTATATATAAAATCTGGTAGTCGTATTTTTTAGGGAGCCAGTCACTGCAAAATAATGTTATGACCTATTCAGAATGTTAAAAAGGAGGAGCATTCTTTAAGATGACTATTTAACTCTTGTCGCAAATGGTTGTCAATGACCAATCACGTTTCAATGAATTCTGTTTTACACCAATGACAGTCCTTGTTTCACCTCGCTCTTTATCGATTTCTCTTTATCAGCTCCTGCTTTTGTGATAAAGAAAGCTCCTCCTTTTTTAATATTCTGAACAAGTTAGACCATTATTTTTCTCCAACAAATACATTGAATATAGCAAATAATGAATAGATTCAGTGATTTTACTGAGTTGTTTATTCAAAATATGTATGATTAACCTATAATGTGGATTATAACAGTTTGATGTGTTTCATTATTTCTCCACTAGAGTGCATTCTTACAATATTGCGATCCTATTTGGCAATAAATAATATCATCGAGTTGCAGTGAATATACATAACCTCACATTTGTAATTTGTTTTCAGACATCGCCGTTTACATTAACTATATAAATATTTTAAAACGCCGGTAACTATATTCAAATAATTATTTTTTAGTAAACAGCTTAATTTTATTCGTTAAATAGTCCTAACAAATGCCACTCTTGATTTCCAAATTCTCTAGACAAATTGGAAATAATTCGTGGCATTACCTATGATAAACTTCAGTTGATAAATTCGAGGCGAACACGATTGTGATTGGTTGTAAATCAAAAATCATTGAATGTGATTGGTCTTTGACTCCCATTTGGGGCATCAGTTAAATAGTCAAAATAATCTTTTACTATCTAATATTTACTATGATTTTTGTATTTGAATACAACCTATGTTTGTACTGGTGGGTGAATGAAGCAACATAGCCTTAACTTGACCATAAATAAATAATTCACTTGATTTTTCAATATACGGTAGGTCATCATTTCCGCTAAAATCTCTAAATATTCTCCGTATGTTTCCGTTTCACTCTACACATTGATCCAAGCCGATGAATTCGAAAAGATGGGCTTGAAATGAGAATGCGTCATTAATCATTATGGCACATCGTGCACAAAAAATGTCTCCATAATTATATATGAAAATACTGAAACAAAAATTTGAAGTATAAAATGAAATATGTATGTGTGTATATATATATATATATATATATATATATATATATATGTGTGTGTGTGTGTGTGTGTGTGTGTGTGTGTGTGTGTTGTGTGTGTGTGTTATTCTTAATAAAGCACCACATTAAAATTGAAGATATACGTAAAAGAATGTAAATAACACCCCTTCTAGGTAAAGTTAAAAATTACGGAACAAAATTGATTCAATATCTTGACAGAATGGAAAAGAGCCGAATACCCTAAATAGCCTGGAATTTGCATCTGTATGCAAGAGATGCCGAGGGAGACCAAGAAGTCGGTAGAATTAAGAACAGAAACAGACTAGAAGGCCTATACCGTGATGTTGATGAAGATAATGAGATTTTTTACTACTTTATTTATTTTATTTTTTATAGTTTTAAATTTTGATTACATTGTTTATCATTTTATTTGTTTACAAAGATAGGGCTACATGACACATATCTTAACCCAAAGATGGAGACATAATAAAAAGTCTCAATTTCGTAATAAATCTTTATTTATCTGGTTATAACAATAATGTATGTATATAAAAATAGTTGCATTCAGTTTAACATTTGTTGTTTTAATTTAGGTGCTTTTATTATAGATCTGTTTATATGCTATAGATTTGTGAACTAGACTTTATATTGTACAGTATTGATGTGGGTCGTTAAAGTTACTCATTTCCCTGTTGTCAACGTAAGTGAATCGGTCCAGCAAATTTTTACAGGTAACATCGTAGTCTAATTATAATATATCTAGTTATATTGCGTTTCGCTGTATACGTCTATTTTTATTTGTTTATTTTCAATCATTTAAAGCTTTCCCGACGTTTAACATATTTTTCTGCACTTTAGTTAACATAAACAGTAATTTAGAATATACAATTATAGCGATACACTTAGTTATTTAGTTTTTTTTCTTTTTTCAACCTATAACGTTATTATTTCAGTTGAAATTTGAAGGTTTCCTAGGGTTCCGTAACTAAAATATCTTCATGACTTAACGCGTTTTGAGCTTTAACATTTTTCGTATATTAATAAGAATAGTTGATCTGTTTTATATATAACATTATAAAGTTATTTTTGTAGAACTAAATATTTTCCGGCATTCAATATCAATAGTGGGGGATAAACTTCTATGAAAGAAAGCTCAAAAAATGAAAGAAAGAAAAATTCTTCTGAGATAATGAATAGAATTATTCCTCATCGTAAAACTGAAATTTCTTAACGAATAAGTTAAATTATCAAGTCCCTAGTTTTCAGCCTCATTTTGTCTTTAATAAATAAGAATCGTAGACCAAAATATGTAATTAAAGTGATTAACTTAGAAAATTATCAGTTTTACTTAAGGCCATGAAGTTGTTTTTTGTGAGAATTCCCCCAACATTTACTCACTAAAATTATTCCTCCATGTCCTAATAAAATTTCAATTTGAGGTTTCAGCTCTTTCCTTTAATTAGAATGATTAGAGTAGAATTTTTAATTATGCATTAAAACACCTAGATATTAAGCTACTTAATATTTCACTTTATTGAAATTCAATATTTGTTAGAATTTAAAGCTTTTCGACATTCATTAACTAAATATTTAATATATTAACGATTAGCTTAAATCTTCAATATCGGAGTTGAAAAAACTACACTTAAACTAGCGTGAAATATTTTCAAAGTCCTATAGAACAACAGTGCTCATGCGCCAGAGTTTATAGGGCCAGCGATAACCCACAATCGAACCACAAATCGATTATCATCCTCGATTACTATCCGTCGCTATGAAATTTAAATTACCAATATTTGTAATAAATCCCCAAACCTATGTTAAAAAATATATTATTAATATTAAAATTACCAAACGTTTATTAAAAATGGGTGTACACTTACGTATCACTCCCTAATGCTGACCCTACTAGCGATAACCCAAAACAGCGATAGAAAAATCGTAGACTAAGTAATATACTCTGTGGAGAAAATAGCAGTTAGCATCACAATATTGTCTGACAGTGTTATATTTTGATTTGCGTATTTAAATAAATACTTCAAAATTGTCTAATGTTTTAAAAATGGTTTGAAAAAGTTCAAAAAATATTAAATAATGTTAGTAAATACAAAAGACGATCTATAGTTTACAACGATATAACTGAACAATCAAGCGCTACGTAGTATAAGTACAGTTGGGTTAAAATTTTAATTGTAATGAAACTCTAATCCATTTATGGGTATTTTATACTTCACATTATAAATAATAATAATAATAGTATTAATAATAATCATCCAGGGAATAAGCCTGTTGGCTCGTTCCGGTTTCATGAAAGCTAGAATTATTAAAATTGTTCAGACCATCTTCTGTGTGTGCATCCAACATTTCTTCTTCCGTGCGGTTTATAATTTAGCAATAATTTTGGAAATGTTCCTTCTGGCACTCTATTAACATGTTCTTTCCAGGCGTTCATATAATTAATTATTCGGTATGTAAGTTTGAAAATATTTAGTTCATTTCTTATATCTTCATTTCTTTTCTTATCCAGCAGACTATATCGTGCTATATTTCTTAAAAATCTCATCTCAGCTGCTTCAAATCCTTGTTCTTGTCTTTTAGTGATCGTCCAACATTCTGATCCATACATCAATACAGGAACAGCCATTACTTTATAAAATTGCATTTTTATTTTCTTGTCTTTGGCTCAACTGCACTTTTACTGCTTTTTGATTTTTCAGTTTAATGTTGTAAACTTTTGTGTTTACTAACATTTTTTAATATTTTAAGCTTTTTCAAACAATTTTTATAACAATTTTAGACAATTTTAAAGTATTTATTTAAATACGCAAATCACAATATTGTGATGCTAACTGCTATTTTCTCCACAGAGTATATAACTTCTATCACTGTTTTGGGTGATCGCTGGTTGGATCGGCATTAGGGAATGATAACTAAGTGTACATCCATTTTTAATAAACGTCTGGTAATTTTAATAATAATATATTTTTTAACATACATTCGGGGATTTATTGCAAAGATTGGTCATTTAAATTTCATAGCGAGATGCTGCCATCTAGCCTAAGAGTTTTAACTTTAGTACGATATCGATAGTAATCGAGGGTGATAACCGAATGTGGTTCGATGGTAGGTTATCGCTGGCTCTATAAACTCTGGTGCATACCCACTGTTGCTCTATAGAACTTGGAAAATATTTCACGTAAGTTTAAGTGCAGTTATTGCAAACAAACCGTTATGGTTAGTAAGCTGTTCTTTTACTCAACCTAACGAACTCACTGGCACTATCTAACCCATAGATTCATAAGCTCTCCATATACCGCTAACCTGAGCTAATGTTTTCCAATCATCTCCTGTAAAATCTACTTCCCTCGAATCATGTTTGATACTAATTTATTCAAAAGTATAAAATACAGAAAAAAATGTATCAAAATGACATTATATAGGGTGAATCCAAACTCTACCTACAAACTTCCACAAATTGTTCAAGGATATTTTCTCCGTGTTTTGATATAACGAACCCATAGTCAACTGTAGCTCTTTAAGGAGTAAATTTATTGTATATAAAACGTTACACATCCTTTCACTTTTCTGGAAGTTGTACCGCTGGTAATTCGTAGGCGTACGTGGTTTCGAACGTGGAGGGCACCAACACATTTTACAGTAAATGTAACAGAATACCTTGATAAACAGTTTGGACAAATATGGTTGGGTCACCATATTCGACACCAATGGAATTTACTTATGAATTCGCGTGAAGAGCCTGGTGTAAGTGATTCCAGTCGGAACATGCATGGGTCTGTTTGGTAGGATTATAGCAGCCGCTGGCGATATTCGGAAATATCCAGGAATGCCTAGAGCATGTGCGACATTTCATGAGGTGTCGCTTTTGATGATTGTCACGACTTTGAAGGTGGACATTTTGAACAATTACTTTAAATAATGTGGTGGCCACACTGGGATTGTTCGCGTTTTCCTTCTAGCTTCTCCAGTTTCCCGAATTTAATCCCACCTGTATCACCATTCCTCCTCTCTCCCAAACATGTTATGTCCTTCGTAATTAGTTTCATATCACCCCTCGCCTCATCTTATGTCGGGTCATGCAAAGTACAGCTGCTTAAAATGTGTGGCTGTCGTGATCTTATTGGGCACAATGATGTCCTTCCTTATGACTCGGAGCCTGCATGTGTCAACAAAGGGTAAATGGGCCAAAAGGTGGGTCGTAGTTCCTCCTCGGGATTTTGGACGCAGGCCAAGTAAATGTCAGTATTGAATCATGTATAATATATACATTTGTGCTGAAACCGGGAACATCATATCAGACTATATAACACCGAGGAGTAGATTACATTATATTCATTCCATAAAGGTGAAAATCGGAGAACACTAAGGTCGCAATGCTTGGATAATCTGCCCCCCCCCGACCCGTCGGTATGTTAAGTGTTTCGTGACGATATATATTTTATGCGTCTTCAATGCTTATTATTTTATTTTCAGGATGGATGAAAGCAAGCTTCTGAGAAATGAATTACGATTAGATAACTATCTCTATGTACGTTACGTGAATTTGATAAATAATTTTGTATCAAGGTGCCTCGATGGTTTACGTGAACTTGATACAACAGATGTGTGTTCATGGGCAGCTCACAGACAGACAATATACGGGGAATGTTATCACATGAGAAATTATTTTCTCGGGTCTGATCCCCAAGTAACGAAAGATATATCGACGTTAACATATCAAAGAGTATTACAGAATCTAGATGCGTTCATAGACGAAATTGAAATATTTGCATCGAACAGTGTGTGGGTCGAAGTATATTGCATTTATCGGTATATCTTAGGTGCTATTTTATTGCCATATTTTCAAGATTATGATGTAAAAGGTTGTTCCAATAAATTAATGAATGTTGTAATTGATCGTTTACCCCTGACTCCAAAGTTGAAGAAATTAAAAATTCAAACAAGGGCTTACACAGATTCCATAGAGTTTACTTTATCTGCACTTTCAGAGTTAGAAGAATTCACATATCCAGAGTTTTGCAATAGAAATATTATCAGTACTTTGAGTTGTTATTGTAAAAAGTTGAGAGTTTTAAATATAAGAGAATCAATTGATGTCACTGAAGATTCAATAGAATTCATAATAGCTCTAAAAAATCTGGAACATCTCGTCATAAAAGATTGTTCTATTAGTACTGCCAGCTATGTAAGAATATTGATGAATTTGCCAAAACTTAAAAATGTCTCTCGTGATCCAGTTGATGCCATATTAGAACAGTTATCTGAAAATTGTGCTGGTAGAATCGTAAATATTGATTCAGAAATTAACTCAATTCCACTTCTCTATCAAAAATGTAGCAATATCACACATTTAAGTCTACGTTTAAGCACACCTATGGCTATACAAGATCTGAGCAATTTGACAAACTTGAGATTCTTCTCAGTTCGAGTCCTGCATCTTGAAGAATGCAATTTTTATACATATTTGGAAAGATCAGGTAAAAGTTTAAAAGAGCTGGAGTTAGTATGCAAAAAAGTGGATTGCTCCATAATAATGGCTTTATGTTGTAATTTGAAAACTTTATCTATTAGGTATGCCCAACTTTCATGGTCCACAAGATTTACTAGAGAAAATTTTGCAAGGCATCGTTTAAGTCTGGAAGTTTTAAAATTACATGAAACTCAACAAGGCAATGATTTCTTTACACATATATATTCTTATGTTAATTTGGAAGAATTTCATGCACTTCAGGTAGCTAATGTGAATGATCATTTTGTACATGCTATACCACCTCATGCATTTAAAAAATTGCAAGTGTTTCTTGCTTCATTTTGTTTATTGAACTCGGTAGCAGCTGAGATGTTAATTGACAAATGTGATAAATTGCGTTATTTGGGAGATTTTCAAGATTGGCCTCTTGTAGGTGAAGAACAACTAGAAACTCTGAAAACAAAGATTCGTCTAGAAAATTTTGAAGTCAAATTAATTTTGGGAGATTTAGAGGTATTGCTCTAATTTGTACCAGACATATTTTTTTTTAAATAAATGAAAGTAACCATGAATGCAATTATATTCATCAAGTAAAATTCGTAGGATATATTTTTAAAACTCTTTTATTTTTCTTAAATGTTTGCAGAGAAAAAAGGTTACATTTTAGCAAACATTGTGTGCCATATTTGTTTTAACATTATGAATACATTGATTGAAATTTTGAAGCAAGCATGTTTCCAGTAAACCTACAATATTATTTCCAACATATCAATTGCTAAACTAAATGTATTACGACTATATGTAGATTACACAATCTATTTTATAAAGGACATTTTGTTATTGAATATTGCAGTGAAAATGTTTTATAACACTGGTCCACAAAATCAAACTTTTTTAATCATCAGAAATAAAGTGTGTCTCTAGACCAGTTTTTCATGCTGATCACGAAAACACGTTTAATTTTTTCCAACACATAGTTTTTACTATATATAAATGTTATGTTATTGCGGTAGGTTATATTGATATCCATAAATCTAAGGTCTGAAAATATTATTTAATAAATAAACATACTTTCTGTTATATAAATGATGTTGACTTCCTGTTTCTGTGGTACATGGCTTCTGGAGTATCCCGGTGCAGTATCCAACAGTGATCTACCATAATAGAATCATTCCAGAAACCTTGGTAACGTACCTCCATTAATTTATGTCCAAGTGAAAACCTTCATTTTGCTCATAAATTTACAAAGGTTCTGGGAATAATTCTAGATGAGAATACAGGAAGTTAACTTTTAATGATATGACATCCAAGTTCTTTATATGATTGAATAAAATTTGCTGATACCATTCTTGAAAACAGAAAATTTGTCCATACATAACAAAATTATTTACAAATCCATTTGAAATGTTTCCGAAGTGCTTATTCTTTGTATGTCAAAGTATTAAAGAAAGCTTAAATTTTATCGAGTTCTGGAATTTGAACAGAAGACGCATTCCTTTAATTCTATTTCACTATGTCCAGGAAATTTGTTCTCTCTATTGGGTTTTACTATGCGCCTTGTCAACTTCAATTTTATATGTAGAGAATAAAGAAATCCTTTATTGGGATTCAAAAGAGGCGGAATTTAAAATAATATCTTCGTTCATAATATTCCTTAGTTCTAATTCATGTTTAATATAATGCTGATTATATGTAGTTATCCCAAAGGCATAGGAAACGGCAAAACGTTTTGATGCCAGATTGCATGTCAATCAAAATGCCAGTAACCTTGAGATATCTACAGATATTCCACTGGTAACGATCCTAATTTAATGCTTCTGATATCATTTTCATGATGTCATAGGTTTCTTTGAGATACACAGAAAGCACAACTGGAATGAATGTTTTCAAATTACCATTATGGAGAATAGATTTAGCAGTGATGAGTCAATGAATAGTCTTCAATATGACGGTGTATACTCTTGATGCAGTTCTCTAAATAATGTGTTAATGTTATAACAGCAAACAATTGGATCATCAACAATTTTTTTTTTCTAAGATGTATTTCCTTACATAGAAATGTCAGATTCTGAAATCATCCTTTAATATATTCATTTCTTTTAATCTAGAAGCAAGTAGTTTAACTAAATATAACAAATTATTTATCTAAAGCATTTTATCCGTTTGTAAGAAGTTTGTAATCTGAAATTATTTATACTATTTTCACATAGGTGGCAGTCTATCATTTCCTCTATACATCTAGAAAAAACTATACGTGGTGGAGAAAATCTAATTACATGTTTGAAATTAGTACATCAATTTTAGCAAATTCCGCCCATTTTTATTTCTGATGACTTTTGTGGTTGACCAGTGATATTTTATGTCTAAACGAATAGTGTTAATATTAAAACAGTATCACAATAATAGTATATGTAATGTTTCAAAAATTAATTTACAATTTCACTTTGACATATTTTATTGCAGTTTCATATTACATAATTTTAGAATTAAAATGTTTCGACTCATCCAATACAAAACTAATGTTTGAAACATTGATAAATGAAAAAAAATCAGAATATGTACTTTTTTTTATGTTCATGTGTATTTCAGCGACATTTTTAACACTATCCATAGTATTGTAATAAAATATATCTAAAAGTGTTGTTTTCACTCTCCGCCCAATAATCTCCTTCATTTACGTAATTACAAATAAAAAGTACCCTCGGGGGTCCCCATCTAGGGGATATGTGGATGGCGACCGCAAGGTGTCCAAGCTGAGCTAAACATTGCTTCCACTTACTTGTGTTTTGCTCCTTTTATCTTTAAACGATCTGGCATTTCTTCCTTCCTTCCACTTATACCAGACTCTTTTAACTTTACTATTTAACCTCTCTTGGTTAACTCTTGTTTTTTTTCGACCCCGACGCTATTAGGGCCTCTGAGGACTAGGTCATCTTTCCTTCATTTCTTCCATTTCTTCTTTCCTTTGTTTTCTTTTCTTCTCCAGAAAAGCCTGACCAGAGGCTACAAGATGGCAGCCCCATCACTGATCTTGCCTTCCTTTTGCCAGCAACTAATCGAAGCGACTATTATTGTGCTTATACGAGAATTTCCCGGAATCCCTGGGTCGTCCTATGAAACGCTGGAAGGAAAATTGTCTATAGGATCGTAACAGGCCTTGGCCTAATGCTTGGAAGGAAGAAGAAGACAAATAAAAACTAAATAAAAATAATAAATTTACTCAAATCAAATTCCCATATAGAGGACAAACTCTGCAAATTATATCGTAGCCCATGGGAGTGGGGGGGGCTCAATTTTTCGGATTTGCTGAATTTATTAGAACATTTATTTAGTAATCGTATTTGTGAGTGTGCGTACAGTTATAAGATTCTCTTAAAATTATAATGGGTCAAAAGGAGATGTATCTCCTCTAATATGTAATTATGGGCTAGAGCATATCATAAAATCTTCAGATGATAAAAAAGTATTATTAGGAGATGATTCTAAGGGCCAATATGTACATTCTGTAGAGTAAACACTAAGATTTTGGGAATGTAATTAAATATCAGTTAAGCAAAATAAACTGCCAAACATATAACTACGTAAAAATGAATGTAGTTTGTTTGTTCATACTTTATGCGCGGCCATACCATTGATCCGATTGTGATGGGGCTTTTTGCAAAATGTTCAGGAGATTCCCGGGATGAACGGCTATAAAAGAGTTGTGATACTCAACTCTACACCTTTAAAATCGTCCTTTGTAGTGGAAAACGTGAAAAAAGTAGCTCTTTGGACGCTTAAGTGGCTTATGCTGCCTAAACCATAACAAATACGCAAAATTAATATACGCAGAATTGAATATCCCAGAAAGCTCCATAAAAAAGTCCGCGGACAACTCTTACGGATAACTCACGATAATCATATTTGTCTTTCATTGATGCCAAGAAGATCGAGGCAAGTACGTAGATTCCTGTGCAAGCATAGCAGCACATGGCGGGTATACTTTTACGGATAACTTACAATAACGAATTTTGTCTTTTAGCTCAGTTAGGCCATGAAGATCGAGATAAGTAGATTCACGGCTAACACGGGGAATCTTAAATTAATTACGATATACATTTATAATTATTTTCCATTCTACTTATTCAACTAATCACAAGAAATACACTAATTTTTGTCTGTTAGCTTATCTATGCCATGAAGATCGGGATGAGTCGATACCCGAACAACGCCGGATAAACAGCACGGAGTATCTAAAAAATATAAATTTATAATAATTTTTCCTTTTACTTATTCACCTAAACATAAAAGTGCATTCATTTTCATTAATCCAGGAGTAGCAGCGCACGCCGAGTATTAACTAGTAAATGTATATTAGAAATAAGCAGTTAATAACAAATGAGAAAAATGTTGAAGAAGTGACTGAATTTAGTACCTATGAACGGGAATGAGGTGCACTAAGATATTAAACATAGTCTCAATTCAGGAAATTCATGCTATTATGCATTGCAGGGACACTTGTCATCCCGATTTCTCTAAAAAATGTTAATTTGAATGTAAATAAAAGTGGTGCTCTTCCAGAACATGAAACATGGTGTCTTGCTTTAAGGGAATGTTGTTATGGGAAATCTGGTGTAATAAGAACAATTTGTTCTCGTAGACTGCCTGTGTACGTCTTCGGAAACGGACCACTGCGAAAACTCTATGTATTTTATTATGTAAGACCTAAACCTGTGACTCCAACTTATCATTCCTTAATAATGACATGTGGGATCATGCCGAAACGTCGGAATCAGTGGCCAGAGGCAGAACCTGAATCCAAGACGCGGAAAACCCAAGAAAACTTTCATATATATATATATATATATATATACACTAGCTAATACCGGGCGTACCCTCAGGGGTCCTCATCTAGGGGATATGTGGATGGCGACCACAAGGTGCCCAAGCTGTGCAAAACATTTCTTCCACTTACTTGTGTTTTGCACTCTTTTAACTTTACTATCTAACCTCTCTTGGTTAACTCTTGTTTTTTTCGACCCCGACGCTATTAGGGCATCCGAGGGCTAGGGAGTCTTTCCTTTCTTCCATTTCTTCTTTCCTTTATTTTCTTTTCTTCTCCAGAAATGCCTGACCAGAGGCTATAAGATGGCAGCCCCATCACTGGTCTTGCCTTCCTTTGGCCAGCAACCAATCGAAGGGACTATTATTATGCTTTCAAGTCTTATACGAGAATTTCCCTCGAACGTTGGAGGGAAAATTTTCTATAGGATCGTAACAGGCCTTGGCCTAATACTTGGAAGGAAGAAGAAGAAGAATACCGGGCGAGCGCTGCTACACGTAAATAAATAATAATGTGTTTTTGCATTTAGTAGAATAAGTAAAAGGAAAAATAAATATAAATTTATATCGTTATTATTTTAAGATACCCCGTGCAGATTACCCGGCGTTACCCGGGAATCTACGCATCCCGATGTACTTGGCATAAATGAGCTGAAAGACAAAATTCGTTATTTTGAGTTATCCATAAAAGAATACCCGCCGTGAGCTGCAATGCTTGCCCGGTAATTTACTTATCACGATCTTCTTGGCATCAATGAAAGACGAAAATGGTTATTGTGAGTTATTCTGAAAAGATAAACATAACACTGTCGCGGACTTTTCTGTATATATATATAAACAGGTTTGTAATATAATAAAACATATTCCTGGACCCAAAGCGTTTTCAATTTTTAACTTCTTTCTCCATTCTTGTCTGTCTTCCCATTCCAATTCTTTCAGGTCTATTTTCCTCATACCTCTTATTGTATCATCCATCCATTTAATCTAGGTGGACCTTTCTCTCCTTTCCCAGATGGAATCCATTCCAAAGCTTTCTGGGTAATATCATCTCTGGCATTCTACTCTATATATATATATATATATATATATATATATATATATATATGTGTGTGTGTGTTGCCCACAGTGGTCTATTGATCAGTCTCCTTGCCTCAAGTTCCGAGTGTCGAAGGTTCAATCTATATATATATATATATATATATATATATATATATATATATTACACATGTTATGATTAAATTGCAATTTATTGCTAATCCATCGTTAATGTCTGTTAATAAGATATCTGGTAATGAACCATTATACTTGATGCCGGCTATATTATATTACTCGACTGCGTTAACTTTTTAGCTGGTGACGGGACGCAATGGCGCTAGTGCTGAAGATGGGGAAAGTGTCTCCTTCTACCAATGGTACAAGCGAATGGCTGGCAAGTGGTATAATCAGTTGCAAAATATAGTGGTAGACCTACTTGAAATAGGAGATGAAGATAATGAAAGATCGTCAGAGTTTGTATGCCTACAGGTTTCTGAAAAAAGTTATCTACAAAGAAATTAAATCAACACTGATTTCCTGCTATTGTCTATCAGACATGACATTATTAATAGAAAAACACAGGGAGTTCAATGTAGAAACACATTTAGCTTTTGTGGACTTCAAAAAAGCCTTCGACAAAATCAATAGGAATAAACTGTTGGAAATTTTAGCTGACAAAAATCTACCACAACAACATATTTTAAATTTATACAACATCTACAAAACAAATTTGATTTCAGTTCAAATCAATAACACATAAACAGAATGGACCGAAATTAATAGGGGCGTAAGACAAGGATGTGGCTTCTCGCCCTTGCTCTTTATCATATATATATGGATAGAATACTCCACGATTGGCGACAGATAAGACACGGTTCTATCCAAATTAATAGAAACCATAATATAGACTCTTTTGTTTTTTGCAGATGATTTGGTATTAATAGCTCCGACATAAACAGATTTACAGTATTCTATATACAATTTTAATATAATTGCAAAAAGGTACAATATGGAAATCAATACAAAGAAAACTAAAGTGATGGCCTTTTGTGGGAAATACCTGGCAAAATTGTTTTGGATGATGAAATTTTAGAACGAGTAAACGAATTTAATTATTTGTGTTATAATTTAACATTTCAAGATGAAGCTGATATATCATAGAAAATCACAAATTTTACAAAACAACGGGGATAAATAACAGTATAATGAAACCATCTTTAGTACAGAAGAACACAACATTACGGCTTTATAACGTTCTCGCAAGACCAGTATTAAGAAATGTTAGTGAAGCATGGACAATACGAAGAAGAGATGAAAGCAGAATAACAGCAAATGAGATGCGATTTATGCGCCGTACAGCAGGCTACACGAAGTGGGACCATAAAATAAATTAGGAAATTATGGAAAGAGTTGGATGTAGAACCCATTCTTCACCATATACAAAACTACCAGAACAACTGGAAAGCCCATCTTCAACGAATGCCGTCTAATAGAATTCCAAAAGTCATACTTCGCTACTGCCCCCAAGGCAAAAGATCGCTGGGAAGTCCAAAAAAACGCTGGATGGAAAATTCCTCTTCGAGACCGTAAGAGACCACACGGCCTAATACTTGCATGAATGATGATGATGATGATGTCTATCAGACATAAATATTTATATACTGTGAATGAAGGGTATAACTTTCGCACTTGGCATCACTAACAACTGGCTATAGACGACTAATAGGAAATAAACAGTCACTAATCTGAGACAAGGGTCTACTACCGCCAACCCCTACTCACCCTTACCACATTCCCTTAGTTCTCAGTATTTCCGCAATGAAAATTAATGTGGTCGAGTAATACACCTGAGATCGCGTGACAATAATTATTGTTGAATTTGGCTAAGTAATCGTTTATTAACTAGTATTTACTGTGACTGTTTAACTCATGCCCCAAATGGGACTCAATGGCCAATCACGTTTCAATGATTTCTGTTTTACAACCAATCAGAGTCGTGTTTCACGAAATATTTATGAGTGTTATAATTACCATAATAAAGAAGGCTCCTCCTTTTTAATATTCTGAACAGGTCTGACCATTATTTTGCAGTGCCTAAGCCTGTGAGAAATACGGCTACCAGATTGTATATATAGTGCATGAATGTCAACACATGCCGCATGCGGGAGTTAATATAAAAACATTTGTAGCAATTGATTGTACCACCAAAAAAAAGAAACCACTGTTTGCACTTTCTTAAATGTATTTTTTCCCAGGTAACAATCCAGAAAAATAGAATTGTCATATTTACAACATACGACATCAGAAATGAATTAATATACAGTTTGATGTGTTTCATGTTTTCTCCACTAGAGAGTATTCTTACAATATTGTGTTCCTTTGGCAATAAATAGTATGATCTGGTTGCAGTGATAAACAAAAGAAGCAGATGAAGCGTACCTATCGCTTCTCATTTGTTTTCAAACATCGCCGTTTACATTAAATATATACATATTTCAAAATCACTATAGTTAAATAATGATTTGTGAGTAAACAGCTTAATTTCATTCGTTAAATAGTCCTAACAAATGCCACTCTTGATTTCCAAATTCTCTAGATAAATTGGAAATCACTCGTGGCATTACTTATGACTATTTGACTCATGCCCCAAATGGGAGTCAATGACCAATCACGTTTCAATGATTTCTGTTTTACAACCAATCAGAGTCGTGTTTCACGAAATATTTATGAGTGTTATAATTACCATATTAAAGAAGGCTCCTCCTTTTTAATATTCTGAACAGGTCTGACCATTATTTTGCAGTGACTGAGCCCATAAGGAATACGGCTACCAGATTGTATATATAGTGCTTAGATGTCAACACATAGCGCTTGCAGGATTTAATATAAAAACATTTGTAGCAATTTATTATACCACCAAAAAAAAGAAACCACTATTTGCACTTTCTTAAATGTATTTTTTCCCAGGTAATAATCCAGAAAAAATATAATTGTCATATTTACATCATACGACATCAAAAATGAATTAATATACAGTTTGATGTGTTTAATTTTTTCTCCACTAGAGAGCATTCTTACAATATTGCGTTCCTTTGGCAATAAATAGTATGATCTGGTTGCAGTGATAAACAAAAGAAGCAGATGAAGCGTACCTATCGTTTCTCATTTGTTTTCAAACATCGCCGTTTACATTAAATATATAAATATTTTAAAATAACTATAGTTAAATAATGATTTGTGAGTAAACAGCTTAATTTTATTCGTTAAATAGTCCTAATAAATGCCACTCTTGATTTCAAAATTATCTAGATAAATTCACTCCTCACTACGTGAGTCTTGAATTTATCGATAATTTGGAAATCACTCGTGGCATTACTTACGCTATTTGTATTTGATGTAAAACATGTTTGTCATGGCGAGTGGAAGAGAATGCGCCATGCCCTTAACTCGTCCAGGCTAAATAAATATATAATTCTTCTTTTATTTGTGCAGTGTTGTCATTTCGGCTACAATCCCTAAATGTTCTCTTTAGGTTTCTATTTCATCCTGCAAATTGACCCTACTTGATAAATTCAATAAAGTGAGTTTAATATACGAATACATCATTATGGCACATAGTGCTGTTTCCTATTATCTCCAACATTAACGTGAAACGCTGAACAGGCAAATTAAAATACAACATGAAAAATATGTTGTTTTTTTTAATAGTTGCAATAGATAGTAAAAGGGTGCTCATTGAAAGATCACATTAACCCTTAAATTCACAACGTATCCTATAGGATATACCAATTGTTGTAATGTATCTAACAGTTTTAATAAGATAAAGTAATTTACAAAAAAATAGCTGTCAAATTTAATATGGAAATATCAATTAACAAAACTTAAATTATAGAATTTCGTGGGAAGGACCCCATACAATGTAAAATCTGTCTCCAGAATAAAATTTTAGAGAGATCTAATAAATTTGAATATCTTGGATATTATCTCTCTATCTGGCATGAAAAGGATATCCCTGAAAAAAATACTGGTTATAATAAAAGTTTGGGAATTATTAATCAAGTTATGAAACGATCCCTTGTACAAAAAAGTACACCAGATTACGTTTATGTAACACTTTGATAGACCAGTGTTGACCTGTGGTAGTGAAGCATGGACACTAAAAAGACAACATGAAAGCAGAATAACGGCTTGTGAAATGAGATTCACAGAACAGCGGATTACACCAGATGGGATCGGAAAAGGAACACCGATATCTTAAAAGAATTGAAGACTACGCCAATTTTGGAATATATTAAAGAGTACCAACTAAATTGGAAACACCGTTTGAAAGAATGAGTTCAAATCGGATCCCCAAAGCTGTTTATAATTATATACCAAGAGGACGAAGATCTATGGGCCTTCCTATGAAACGCTGGAGGGAAAATTTTTCTATAGGATCGTAACAGGCCTTGGCCTAATAATTGGAAGGAAGAAGAAAAAGAAGAAGACTAACGACAAGAAATTATTGAAATATTTGTGGAATTACACAATATACCTAATAATAGCAGTTATGTACGAGTTCGTTTTCAGTGCGGTCCGCCACATTAAAATAACTGATACCAGAGCAAATATCAACGACGAAATACTTCAATCACAAGGGCTAAAGAGGGGTTGGAAATCCCTAGAGATAGCCGGAAGTTGTTGTTCACCATCGAACAATTCCCATATAGTTGGTCGGGGACGCTTCCATAAAAATGGATGTTTCCCTGACGGACATAGAGGGAAAATGAATGTTTCGAATTGACACAATTTCCAATACATAGTGGTGGTGGTGGTGGTTTTGCCAATTTAAGGGTTAAGAGTGAAGATATATGTAAAAAATTGAAAATTACACCATTTGCAGATAAAGTTAAGCGTTACAAAACAAAATGTATTCAACATCTTGATAGAATAGAAGAAAATAGGATACCGAAAAGAGCCTGGAAGTATGCACCTATAGGCAAAGGATCCGAAGGAAGACCAAGAAGAGGGTGAATGAAGAACCGGAACAGGTGAGAAGGCGTGTAGTGTGAAGTTCATGGTGATGAATATCTACGATTTTTTACTCCTTTATTTTTCTTCTGTTCTATAGTTTTACTTTTTGTTTTTATAACTAACCAACTAACTCATTGGTACTATCCAACTAGTAAGTTCATGACCGCGTGGACACAAGCTCTCCACACATCCCTATCCTGAGCTATTTTTTTCAATCATCCCTTGTATATTCTCTTTCCTCAAATCATGGTTAATGCTATTAACCGCCTCATTCTTGATCTACTGGGCTTTTGTCCTCGGATTTCTACAAGAAACTTTTATGACCCTCTCTCATTTCCCGTTCGTGCCACATGTCCTATCCATCGTAGTCTACGAGACGTGACTATTGTTATTATTATATCTTATATAGATGAACAGACAGGTGAATGGAGAAGACTACATAACAATGAACTACATGGTCTTTATAGGAAGCCAGATATAATAAGAACAGTTAAGTCTCGTAGACTGCGATGGGCAGGACATGTTGCGCGTATGGGGAGTGAAAGACGTGCATGGAAACTTCTTGTAGGAAAGCCAGAGGGAAAACGCCCAGTTGGTAGACCCAGAATGAGGTGGGAGAACAACATTAACTATGATTTGATGGAAGTAGATTATACAGGGAATGATTGGAAAGCATTGGCTCAGGATAGGGATGTATGGAGAGCTTATGTCCGCGCGGCCATGAACCTTCGGGTTCGATAGTGCCAGTGAGTAAGTAAGTAAGATATCTTATCAAGATCATGTAACTCACTGGCATGTAGTATGAGAAACCGTATACATTTACGATTATAAAATCATGTCTCTACCCTTTAGAATTATGTTTTTGTTTATATTGATACTTTTTTTGCCTGACTCACATCCTAACAAAAAGATGGAGACATAATAAACAAAATCTCTATTTTTAAAAACAAACTTTATTTTTCAAATAATAATAGCAAATTCCGAAGATAATCTACAGAAAGGTCTGTATGAACTTAACAAAATTACAGAAGAATATGGATTAAAGATATCTACAGAAAAAAACAAAAATTATGGCATTTCAAGGTGTAGATCCTGTCAGAAGTAAAATTGTACTGGACAATAATATTTTGGAGCAGGTGAATAATTTTACATATCTAGGATGTAATATCTCATATGAAGAAGAAAAGGATGTAAATGCAAAAATATCTAAATTTTTAAGAATTTTAGGGTTAATAAATTCTATCTTCAAGCCACAGTCCAAAAGCATTCAAGACTGAAAGTGTATAAAACACTGGCTCTTCCAACTCTTTTGTATGGTAGCGAAGTATGGACGTTGAAACAGAAGGATATACAGAGACTTAGATCTGCTGAAATGAGATATCTTCGGAGGACTGCAGGATACACACTACTAGATCACAAAAAAAAAATGAAGACATCTTAGAAGAATTACACATGGAATCTTTAGAAAACAAAATGTCTGATTATAAGTCAAGATGGATACAACATGTTCATCTAATGGAAGATCACAGAATACCCAAACTAATGTTAAGATATCAACCTGCAGGAAGAAGAAAACCAGGACGTCCACTCAAAAGACTTCTGGATGGTGTTTCTCTTGAGGCCGAAACAGGTCAACAAATGGCCTAAATTCGTGAATGTACTATGATGATGATGATGATGAACTTTATTTTTCTGATTATAAAAATAATATATGGTAATGAAAATAGTTGCATTCAGTTAAAAAAATGTTGTAATTTAGGTGCGTTCTTTATAGATGTTTCCATTCTATAGATTTGTGAAGTAATCTATAGATTGTACAGTATTGATATCGGTCGTGAAAGTTACTTATTTTACTGTTGTCAGCATAAGCGAAATGGCCGGACCAAGTTCTAGAGGTAACACGATAGTCTAACTATGATACGTTTAGCTATTTTGTGATTCAGGATATACATTTATTTATTTTTTGTAATGTAAATCTTTTCCGATGATTGTTAACAGATTTTCCTAAATCTTAAAATATATATATATATATAGTAATTTTAAGATCTATAATTATATACTCTTCGAGGGTTAGGAAGTGGGTTTGCTAAAAATGTTAATGAATTAAAAAAATAGTAAATAAGGCTGTTTCTTACTCTGCTCAAATTATTGTAGTAGTGCATTTAACCATTTAGCTTTTTTTTAATATTTCTCGTCATAAAAAGTTGTTTTTGTAGTAATTTATAGATTTCCTAGGGATCATTAAATAAAATGTTTGTCCTAAAAGCTTCAGTTTTCATTTTCCTAGTTTTAAAGATTGATTTTTTTTTCTGATATGAATCAGAATGATTGGACTTGACCATTTATCTGTTTTATGTGTTAGGTTATCAAGTCCTTTTTGTAAGGATTTATAGCTTCTCTGGCGTTAAACTAAAATTCTTACAAAGTCTTAACAAATAAATTACATTTCCAGTTTCCCAGTTGTCAGCCTCTTTTTCTTAAATTAATAAGAATAGTGGACTAAAATCTGTAATAATAGTGGTATACTTAGCCATTTATCAGTTTTACTTAGGGTCAGTTTCACCAACAAAGGTAACTGTATTACGCCACTTTTCCCCGATTATAATGCATAACTTAAGGTCAGTTTCACCAACAGAGGTAACTGTATTACGCCAGTTTAAGCAATGCATTATACACGGGGAAACTGGCGTAATACAGTTACCTACGTTGGTGAAACCGGCCCTTAAACTGGCGTAATACAGTTACCTCTCTTGGTGAAACTGGCCCTTAAGGTTATAAAGTTGTTTTTGTAAGAATTTATAGCTTTCCCCTACATTTACTCAGTAAAATTATTTCTTGATGTCCTAACAAAATTTCAATTTGTGTTTGCAGCCATTTTTTCTCTTTAATTATAATGGTTAGACTAAAATTTGTAATTATAATGCTCTTAGACATTTAGCTATTTTATATTTCACTTTATGAATTTTCAAAATTTTGGTTAGAATTTAAAGCTTTTCGACATTCATTAACAAATTATTTCACATCTTAACGATTAGCTAAATTTTTAAAATCAGGGTTTTCAGTCCGCTAATGTTTTCTTAAATAAATAAAATGGTTAGATTAAAATGTATAATTGTAATGAAACACTTAAGACATTTAGGTATTTTGTCTTTCACGTCATAAATAATATGCCTAAAATATTATTAATTTAAAGTGGAAAAGTTATGGTCAGGCGTTCTTTTACTCAACCCAACTCAGTGACATTATGGAACCCATAAGTTTATGGTCGCGCGGATGTAAACTTTCCATATATCCCTAACGTGTGCTAATGTTTTCCAATCTTCCACTGCCTAATCTACTTCTCTCAAACCATGTTTAATATTAATCCTGTGAAAATTATTAATTTAAAAACATTACAATAACATTATACAGAGTGAATCTGACCTGTACCTACAAACTGTCACAAGTTATTCAGTGTTTTGTTAAAGGAACACATGATCTCTGGTGGCTTTTGCCGAATAATTAAATTGCATATAAAACGATCTTTCAACATATTATCTCACAATTTCTCTAAGACGTAACGCTGGTAATTCGTAGGCGTATGTTTCAACATCATGGAGGGCACCAACACATTTTGCAATGTCTTAAACGGTTCGGACAAAAATGGATTTTTCGCGACGGATCAGACGCCCGTGGAATTTTTCTTCTGAGGTCACTTGAGTCCTGTCAAGATGTGAATCGACATGGTTGCTATTGTTAGTTTAAATGTTATTTTTTCTAATAATAATAATAACAATGATAATAATAATTATTATTATTATAATTATAATTATTATTATTATTACTATAATTATTATTATTATTATAATAATTATTATTATTACTATAATTATTATTATTATTATTATTAATAATGATAATAATTATAGTGATAATAATAATATATATTATTAATAATAATAATATATATTATCATTATTATTATTTTTTAACCTCGTCGGTTTAGGGAGTTAATTAGGATACTGATGCATTTGTTCGTGCTATTATGCATTGCAGAGACTCTTGATATCCCAACTCCTTTCAAAAAACATTAAACTGAAAATATATAAAACTATTATATTATCAGTTATATTATATGGGTGCGAAACATGGACTCTTACTTTAAGGGAGGAAACTACAAGTATTTGAGAATAAAGTACTTAGGAAAATTTTTGGACCAAAGAGAGATGAACAGACAAGTGAATGGAGAAGACTACACAACAATGAACTACATGGTCTTTATAGGAAGCCAGATATAAGAACAGTTAAGTCTCGTAGACTGCGACGGGCAGGACATGTTGCACTTATGGGGAATGAAAGACTTGCATAGAGGCTTCTTGTAGGAAAGCCAGAAGGAAAACGCCCAGTTGGTAGACTAAGAATGAGGTGGGAGAATAGCATTAACTATGATTTGAGGGAAGTAGATTATACAGGGAATGATTGGAAAGCATTAGCTCAGGATAGGGATGTATGGAGAGCTTATGTCCGCGCGGCCATGAATCTACGGGTTCGATAGTGCCAGTGAGTAAGTAAGTAATATATTTGTTAGAATTTTGTACGAAGGAACGGCCATGTGAATACTTAAATTATTTACCTACTACGGATATGCACATCCTTTTTTATATATTAGTGAGTGTCGTATGTTGGCTATTAGGTTCCACCAAATGTAATATAGACATACAAACGATAATATGGCAATTTTAGGTTGGTTTTATGTTAATTTCTCATTCTATTTTAAACATTCTCCTGATTCCTTTTAAAACGTATTTTAATTCTTAATATAATCATTCTAATAAAATAATTAGTATATCTGTAGTTTTTTAAAAAGAATGCAGTTGAACATTATTTCAAGAATGCCTTAAATCTTGTTTCAAATCATTAGTAACTGGCTTTTATTGAAAATGAAGAATAACCTCTGTATTTTTGTACCCCAGCTCTCTAATTAACCTAAATGCATTTTTTTCAGGAGTCGAAAACACGCCTCTCAGAAAAGAATTGGTATTGGAGGATCATTTACATCAATATATTACAAAGATGATATTAAATAAAGTTACTGACTGGTTTAATCAACTGAAATCTCTTGATACTTCAAATACAGAGTCATGGGAACAACATCGTCAAGAAATATCAACTTACTGCGAAGGGTTAAGATCACATCTTGTTACTTCGAATCCAGTTATAACGAGATACATAGGAACATTAACAATAAGAAGGATATTTCACGAAATAAATAAATTAATTATTGCCTTAGAGTTACCACATTCACATAGCTTGCGGGGGGTAGTATGCAGTATCTGTCATTCTATTTTGAATTGTGTTATGTTGCCGAAATACGATGCTGATTTCAATCTCCTTAATGAATACGATGATCTTACAATTGAGATTGGCGTTCAATGCTTATCAACTGTTCCTAGTCTAAAAAAGTTGTTTATTGAGATAAAACGTCAAATCTCAAAACCTTTGGAAAATTATCTCGTGACACTTCCTAAATTAGAAAATTTCACTTACCGTAGATTCAGCAATAGGAATGTTTTGAGCGGATTGATTAACTGTGAACAGTTGACACATTTAGACTTAAGAAACTCAGGTGATGTGACAGATGAAACAATTGAACATATAATACTCCATGAAAATTTGGAACATCTTGATATAAAAGGTTGTCGCCTTAGTGTTCCAGGATATAAGCATATTTTGAATAGCTTGCCTAAACTTCAGAACATTGCCTGGGATTCTGTGATTGATCCTATTCTACACGAGTTGCCTGACCAATGCTCCAATAGGATAGTAAATGTTGAATCAAATATGTCTACAAACATTTTCCCTTGTGATCAGTGTCGAAACATCACACATCTATGCCTATACTTGAGAGAAATTGTTGATATAGAACATTTATATCAATTGGAAAAACTAGAATCGTTCAAAATTGAAAGCTGGCATTTTCTATCGTGCAATGCGTATGCGTTTTTAGAGAGAGCTGGTGCAAATCTGAAAACATTAGAAATACATGCTGATAAAATTGAATGTTCACAATTAGTTACATTGTGTCCAAATTTGAAGAAGATGTCCTTGAAGTTCGCAAAACTTTTTTGGTCTTCGGAAAGTAAGAGCACTACCTTTTCATTCCATTATGTAAATTTAGAAGTTCTTGAATTGGAGAGTATAGAGGTGGGAACACAATTCTTTTCAAGATTGCATCTATATATGAATCTCATAGAATTTCATTCGAATGGTGTGCCCCTGGTTAACACTGGTATGGTAACTTTAATTGTACAAAGGTATGGTTTTAAAAAATTGCAGATATTTTCTTCTCAATATTCTTTAATACAAAGTAGTGCAGCACATTTATTAATCGACAGATGCAGTAGTTTACGTTCATTAGGAGATCTAGAACTGTGGGATCTTGTCACACCGACAGATATGGAAACTCTGAAAACGAGAGTAGTTCGAGAAAATCTAGGAGTTAAATTAATCATTGGAGGATTTGAGTGGATCCAATAATAATGTTTTGAAAATTATCAATATTATACATGCAATCGTGATTAAAACTTTTTTTTTATTTTTCTTCTTGGATGTCTTATAGATATCTACTTTTATAATAGGTGCAGGAACATTTTAAATTCTTGTGTTGGATCATACAAAAAGCGAAATAAGGTAACACATCTTGTTGAAAAAATGAGTTTTTTTTACCATCATAGTATATTGGATAATCGGATCGTTTAAATGAAGAATCAAATGAAGGGCAATATCAAAATGACTTAGCGTTCTAAATTATTGATAAACTCAAGGTCATATATTCTTGTAAGGATTGTTTTCATTCTTCCTACTTGGAGCACAAAACATATTTTTGACTATTTTCCGTTCTAAAACTTATGATTGAATGATTTTTTTGAAAATTGATAGAAAATCAATGTTTTGTGAAATAAATCAAGTTATGTATTTCCAAATGTTGACATTTTCCTATGAAAATACTAATTAGATAATTGCATCAGTAGATGGTATCCCTCATGCAATTATTTACATTTATTAAATTCACAGATATATTAGTCACCCTAGCTCAAATGGTAACATTTCTACCTTCCAACAAACAGGACTGGGTTCAATTCCTGTCGAGATAGTTGCAAACATTTCTACATTTTGTATCAAATGCCTAGATAAATATCAAATTGTATAGACACCTTATTTTGAGAATATATGTCGTCATGCGGATGGGACGCCATTCTTCAGTTCTTATTCAAAAGTATAGACTGTGTCGCGACAAAATTTCTTCCACTATTTTCTCTCCAATGTCATCATTTCTCTCACAGAGCACACTCAATTTTAATCTGGTACATTTCTACTTATTAGGACTAGTGGCATTCTTTACGTTCCAATAGGAACATAGGACGTTTCCATCTCGCTTTGATCCATGACAACATCTCCACGTCATTCCATGTTTTACCACCTGCCCTATAAGTTATCTTCTCTACGTTTACTTATATCTTCCAACTCTTCATTTTGGGAATTCCAATCCAATGATTGCTGCTCGATGAATTTATCCTCCCTCTTCATACTGTGATATATCCATTTCCATTTTCACATTCTAATCACTTAATTACACATTTCCCGTAATTCTAATGACATCAGATACTCCAATGCCAATTCATCTAAGCAGCCATTTCTGAATGTACATTTAAAATATCCAATGATTTCCAGTTTGGTAATGATAGTTACATTAATTTTACATTATCATAAGAATCTTACCATGAACTCCTTTATATACACAATACAAATAGATATTTTATGTAATGTGGTCTATTAAATTGATACAGGAATTAAAAATAGACTACACTACCTTAGTTGTGACGTAGATAAATGCGCAGTATTATATTAAGAATGTAAATTTATTGAGAAATGTTGTAACAAACAGTTATGTTATTAATTATAGTTACGTTAATAATGAGCTCAATTTTAAAATGTTAAATACTTAATCAATGTACTACTTACTTAGATTGTGTAATTGTTCTCATATCAATAGCAATTACGCAAACTAAACTGTAGTTACCTAGATCTATCGTCACATACAAATCTGACAATCAGTTTTAATATGGGAAATCGTGATGCCGCTGTGTGAAATATAATTCTTGTTTGAAGAGAAAAATTATACGCTCAGACCGGGACTTGAACCCGGGACCCTTGGTTCTCTAGACCAAGTGCTCTACCAACTGAGCTACCTGAGCAAGTACCGATCTAAACGCAAATCTTTCTCTATATACATTGTAATTCCCGTCCACCAAATGCTATGAAGCCATGCTTCTATCTTGCAAATGGCGGCTCCTTAATTAAGAAGACATATTTGGGAATTATACATTACAGCCAGTACGGCTTTTTCCATGTTATTATTATTGATTTCGTGCATCTCATTGATGGATAAATCATATTTGAAGAGAAAAATTAATTTTTCTCTTCAAATATGATTTATCCATCAATGAGATGCACGAAATCAATAATAATAATATAATTCTTGTTTAATAATATTTGCCAAATTAAACTTAATTTTGGAAACATGAGTTAATATTTTGATAGTGATGTATGGAAACCTAACGTTACACAGTAGCAACATGACCTCTGCGCAAAAGTGATCGACGGATTACCATGAGGATTTAGTTGAAAACATGTTATGTTTTAGGAATATTTGTAATTGTATAATGCAGGCTTTCACGTCCAGAAATCTTCTCATATTATTATTGGTAATTGTCGAAAGTGTGTTTTCGCTGTGTAGTAATATGTTACACATAGCAGAATCAGTGTTTGAGGTTGTATACTTGTATTTTCATACCATTATACTTACACTTCACAATGTTCAGACGCTCGCCGATTCTACAAAACCATTCGAAGAATACAAGTGGAAATAATATCAGTGCCCAGAATTAAAGTACCAATTCATTTAGTAAATATCTAATATTTGGTACCATTAAAATACATAAATATAGCTATGATTTGTATGCACTAAAATGTAATATAACAGCCTGTATGTGGAACCAAGATAAATGGCAATGGGAAGTTTTACTTCCCATTATAATATGTTGTAGCCTAAATTTAAACTACATATGTACTTGAAGAGAAAAATTATACGCTCAGACCGGGACTTGAACCCGGGACCCTTGGTTCTCTAGACCAAGTGCTCTACCAACTGAGCTACCTGAGCAAGTACCGATCTAAACGCAAATCTTTCTCTATATACATTGTAATTCCCATGCTATGAAGCCATGCTTCTATATTGCAAATGGCTGCTCCTTTATTAAGAAGACATATTTGGGAATTATACATTACAGCCAGTACGGCTTTTTCCATGTACATGGAAATTACAATGTATATAGAGAAAGATTTGCGTTTAGATCGGTACTTGCTCAGGTAGCTCAGTTGGTAGAGCACTTGGTCTAGAGAACCAAGGGTCCCGGGTTCAAGTCCCGGTCTGAGCGTATAATTTTTCTCTTCAAATATGATTTATCCATCATTGAGATGTACGAAATCAATAATAATACATATGTACTGTATCTTGGCCATACAACATTCCATTGAGGTACCAGTTAAAATATTTTTTATGTAAAATAAAATGCATGCTGCCGTTATCAACATTCTAAATTAAAAGGAAAATGTTCTGTAATAAATATCATGTAGCATTTGAGTCTGAAATGTAAGTTTCCTCGGATTTTGTTTAAGTGTACTCGTGCATTAAATGACATGATAATATTTATGGATTTAACCCCAGTACATACGGATAGTGAAATTGTATACATTTGTTTTTATTTCTCCGTAAATCATATAAACATGACTCAAATATTTTCCTTCAAAATTATAATAATATATCCATTTCTTATATTTTAATTGGTGCCCTAATTGAAAGTTACAAAAAAACATCAAAAAGAAAATAGTTTCCGGTTCCCAACCTCGAGGATCTGTGTGAAAATAAGAACTTGCACTTATAAATCAATTCTCGAATACATTTAAGTACATTCCTTTCCTAGGAAATGTGCATTTGGAAATTCAAATGTGACTAATTATATATGGCCAATTGAAGTGATATTTGAAATATATGCACTTTTAACCTCTGCGCATTGTAGGCATTTAGTTAATATATTGTCCTTCATAATTTTTCTCATTGTAATATAATTTTATTTCTCTGCTTATATTGTTCGAATACATTTTGGTCCGTTGGGATTCGTAGTAATTGAAGTCAGGTTTATGAATGACATATGAACAATACCTCGTTTTACAGCACGATGTAGCTATTCAGGATTTTGAAGATTAATGATTTTAATAGAATTTAACGGCATTACCTACGTGTATTTAGACATTTTCATATCATAAAAAATATTTCACGAGTAATGTTTGTCACTTAAAAGAATAATTAGGACGTTGCTTTAAAAAAAATTGAATTTTATAAAAGTAAACAATTTCGTGATAACTTTGGACACAAATCACAGACCTATTAGCATATATTTTGAAGCCACTATTCAATTCTGTGTTATGATTATTTAATACCTGATTAATGAAGAATTTATTATGTAAATAAAATTAAAATGAGTCGTTATTCATTTCGCCTTATAAACTCTGTTTTCTCAGAGTTTGGAATGAGGCGAATCACTCATTTTAATATTATTAATATAAACATCGCATAATGTTTATTTTCGTCATAAGTTTTATTTTTAGTTTTTTCTAATATTAAATATAAAAATTTAATTTCAAAGCGCATGTTTTCCTAATGTCCATAAAATGTGTTAATTTTTTGTGAAATAAAATGTATAATTAGCTTGTATAGTTATATTATTTTAAGTATAATTGTCAAAAATTTAATATAAAAATTTGTATTTGATACGACATGGCACATAACCATTTTCTAAGAGTAACAATATAGAGTGTGTCGTTGAATCACTACCTCAAAGAAATATAAATACTTCGTCACTAAATTCGGAATTGGTTCTCATCTTGTGATGCATAGAAACTCTAAAAGCTTCATTAAATCTCCATATGTGCGCATCTGGTTGTCCGTGTAATAGTAAGCCGATATTCTATTTTTCTTCAAGTGTTGTACAGTATTACACGTGTGACGGAAGCACAAGTATATCTTATCCGCCTTCGGACGTCAGCCAGGTCCTGTACAGGAATTCGATAAACCATACATTTTACCAATCGCTAAAGAAATAAATCTAAGAGTGACAAATACGGGGACTTTGAAAGCAATTCAATGCGAACTGATCATCCGATCCACTTGCTTGGAAAATGCGTTTTGAGGTACTCCTGAACTTCGTTGGTATAATGTGGAAGGTTCCATCTTCCTGGGGAAATCATCCGGTAATTGCGGAATTGTATAGTTTTACGGTATATCTAGGAATAGTGTCCCATGTAACTGTGTTTTCAGCAAGACAAAGATCCAGTCACATTATCACAAGTAGAGGCACACCTCATGTTAACTTATTCCAATACCGCACGTGGGGTTTCTTCTCCCCACATTTCTACAGATATGGCGGTGCACCATGCCATAACTGAGGTTTGATGTTCTGCAGAATACCGGTTCTATTGAAACTTGATTTCATCTGTGTGCCGATTCCAGTCAATCCTGATTCTATTATAATATTCTTCTCTATTTTTGACCTTAGAGCCTCTAGCTCTAAAGTATGCAGTAGTACATAGGCATTCTACGTTCATTCAAATAATTTGCGTTGTATAAGCCCATTGTATTCATTAAGTTGTTTTGGCTCTGTGCAGTCCTATTATACATATTTCTAAGGATTTCAGCACATCAATGACGGGTTTTACCTGCAATTGTTCGTGTATATATTTAGTGCATGTATAATAGTGTTATTTCCCTATTATACGCAGGCATATATTCTGGAGAACCTCTAAAGTTTTAATAGCATTATCCCCGACAGTGTAAACCAGGCCGGTGCTGCATAAACAAGTATCGATCTTAAATATGCATTGCATATTACAATCTTCGTAGGGACGTGCAGAGATTCATTTTTTTTAACAGGAGGCTGATTTGGCTAAGTCTTTTATAACATTTATTTCTAATTTCAGTGATATGCTGGGTCCAACTCAGTCTCTTGGCATATGTCACTCAGAGATATCGGACGGTGGGCTGATATCTAATAACGTTTGCCTAATATTCTAGTTCCTCCAAGCCTAAAAATGTTCCTTTCTTGGAGAATATAATGGCTTGTGTTTTTTAGTAACCTATCTCTATGTTCCATTTGTTTGTCCATCCCTAGATCCCCAAGCTGAATTTGCACTTTCCTACTCGTTATTTTAAAATGTTTACCTGTAGATTAGATTGCAATATCATCCCCGTAAACTGCCAGTTTCAATTGCTGACTCCTGGGAACGTCCTTGAGGAACCCCAGCTTCCATATATCGTATAGAAGATAGGGTTCCCTCTTCTGCTACAACAAATTTCCTAACTTTAAAAAAATCAGAAATGATTCGCAACATCCCGGCCGAATAACCAAATCCCATAATCTTTACCAGCAAGCCATCATGCCAGGTCGAATCGTTCGCATTTTTCACATCTAAAAACATGGCTATCGCGCTATCATTATTATTTTTAAAACTCGTATAAATGTATTCGGTTTGTCTAGGGAGCTGTTGCGTTGTTGATAGACCTGGCATGAAGCCAAACTGTTCTTTCGGGATAATTTTTCTTTCATCAAGGTTTCTCTCCACTCTTCTTATTATAACTCTTTCATAAATTTGTCCTAGGCAACTACGTAAGCTGATAGGCCTTCGATTACTAGTAAATGGTGCCCTTTTCGTGCTTGGGGATGGTTATTATCTTGGCCTTTTTCCATACCCGAGGGAACGTCTGAAGACGCAACGCCTCGTTGTATAGAAAAACCAGATATCTAATGACATTCTGGGCGATGTGTAGAATCATCTCGTTTGTTATCCCGTCCAGAGCAGGGACTTTTTTTCTTCGCAATTTCTTAATAATTTTTATCCCTCCGATCTGGACACAGGAATAATGTCTGGTTCATTTGACCTACCAATCCGTCTTGCCTACTCTCCACCGTGCGCTCCCAGACGTCATCAAAGTCTTCAGACTCACGTGATCGGAAGGTTAGCTCCAGAGTGTATGCGATAGCTTGAGCCTTCTTATAAGGCTCAAACTTGAGTCCATCTGGTCCATTTACTGGAATATTTTTTAAAAGTATTATCATTTTTTAATGTTCTTGTGATGGGCCAGATGTTCCATTTTTCCAACGCCTTATCTACTTTTTCTTGGAAGTTTTTAATCATAAAATCACGTAAGAGTCTGTGAATTCCATTCGTTAAAACTTTTAAAATCTGTTTGTCCTCTCTCCTGCGGTATTTTTGCCATCTTTTTCTGACCACCTTCTTCTGTTTAACTAAACTTTCCACTTCAGGCACATATCCGGTATGCCGTGGCTCCCTGGAAATGACTGTAATCTTCAAAGTAAGTTAAAATGGTAAAAGTAAAGTGATACCACAACAGGCCTCAGGAGGCCCTTGGGGTAGTAGGAGGTTAAGGCTCCCACTTTTTCTAGACAATCGGCACTTTATGTCAGCCGGGTTGTCAGCCCTGCGTGACGGCCGCCTTTACCCCAGAACAAGCGTCTGGTACTCATTTCAGTTAGAGGCTGAGTCGACCCCAGGGCCATAGTGCCGCCAGAGGGTTTGGGTCAGTTTTAAAAATCCTGACCCCAACGGGACTTGAACCCTCGACCCTCCGTATTTGATAAAATTTCCATATAATTAATCAATTGAGTTGGTGTTTACTTGATCAAAATCCATATTTATTAATTAAATAAAAATGTAGTTTTATTTGATTTTCATATTTATTATATAATTCAGTGTACCGAAACAGCTGTCACTGAATTATATAATAAATATGAAAATCAAATAAAACTACGTTTTATTTTTATTCCATATAATTGTTGAGTTCGTCCTTACGTAAAACTCTATCCACGTCATTGAATAAGACAATATCCGCAAGACTACTTGTTAACACCCCCCCCCAATTAGTAGTCTTGCTTGCGGTCTTTAAGTAAGTATCTTTAACTTCCTTGTCTATAATCTTTAAAACCGGAGAGTGGTCAGAATTAAGTCCGTTTAGTTTTGAGATCTCTACCACCGTCATCTGTTCGTCATCGGGGTTCGCATCTAACCTTGTTGGTAAATGAGTTGGTTCAATCGGTCCAAGACCATCATATTCATTCACCTCTGCATGCTGAAGTGTCCTTCCTCTCGGCGATATCAGCCTCGAATTCCAATAAACCAGATATGCGTTAAAATGGCCGCCTTTTGTAAATTTATTTATAAACCGCAATATTATATCTAAATCGGAATGTAATAATTGTTTACTAGGAGGCTGGTACGCCGAGCAGACTAAGGTAATGCCACGAGTGATTTCCAAATTATCGATAAATTCTCGACTCACGAAGTGAGGAGTGAATTTATCGAGAGAATTTGGAAATCAAGAGTGACATTTGTTAGGACTATTTAACGAATAAAATTAAGCTCTTTACTAAAAAATAATTATTTGAATATAGTTACCGGTATTTGAAAACAAATTAGAAATGTGAGGTTATGTACGAGTATATTCACTGCAACTCGATCAAATTATTTATTGTCAAATAGGATCGCAATATTGTAAGAATGCACTCTAGTGGAGAAATAATGAAACACATCAAACTATTATAATCAACATTATAAGTTAATCACATATATTTTGAATAAACAACTCAGTAAAATCACTGAATCTATTCATTATTTGCTATATTCAATGTATTTGTTGGAGAAAAATAATGGTCTAATCTGCTCAGAATATTAAAAAAGGAGGAGCTTTCTTTATCACAAAAGCAGGAGCTGATAAAGAGAAATCGATAAAGAGCGAGGTGAAACACGACTGTCATTAGTGTAAAACAGAATTCATTCAAACGTGATTGGTCATTGACTACCATTTGCGACATAAGTTAAATAGCCTGAAAAATAGTAGCAATTGCCTGCAAGTTTACTAAATGTGGCAGAGGTGCCTGATCATGACTGATCGCAGTCCGTACAATCACTGCAGCACCCCTATGTGCAGGAACCTGTCCAGGATAATATAAACCCAGTATCCCGGAATGCGCCAGATAAACCATTGTGGTTTACGAATTTCTTGTATCAAAAGGTTGTCTGTCCTCCCGGTAAATACGTTCCTCTAGATTTAGACAGACATGATGCCATTAATATTTAGACTCATCATTGTTTTTTTTAATAATCCATTCTCGAGTTTAAAGAGTTCAACAACACCTCTACACAGGGCAGTGATCCTTCTAAAAGTATAAATTTGTCTTTTGACCTCATATAGGATCTCCTTGATTTTGCACATCTATTTCTTTATTACTCCCGACGTAAACCAAGCTAATATATCTTCAAATTCATTTCCGGTATTTCATTGAACAGGAGAATTAGGATTCATACTTTTCCTGACCATACCAGGG
This sequence comes from Diploptera punctata, assembly GCA_030220185.1. Classification (NCBI taxonomy): domain Eukaryota; kingdom Metazoa; phylum Arthropoda; class Insecta; order Blattodea; family Blaberidae; genus Diploptera; species Diploptera punctata. The sequence goes on along the minus strand of JASPKZ010001950.1, from coordinate 1,599,111 downwards.
ATACCGCCTTCCCTAACCATGAGACGCGGAAAGTCCGCGGGCTAAAAATGTTATCTTTCTTTTTGAATATCACGTTTTTTAATTATTTCTTTAATCTTAAGTATTGCGCTACACCCTCTATAATTAGCGGGGTGGCCTTCTCCGCAATTGACGCATTTTGGAGCTGTTTCTAATCTTACTTACGCACTGGCACTATCAAACCCGTACGTTCATGGCCGCGCGGACATAATCTCTCCATAAATCCCTATCCTGAGCTAATGCTTTCCAATTATTCCCTGTATAATCTACTTCCCCCAAATCATAGTTAATATTATTATCCCACCTCATTATTGGTCTACCAACTGGGCGTTTTCCCCTCTGGCTTTCCTACAAGAAGCTTCCATACACGTCTTGCATTCCCCATTCGTGCCACATGTCCTGCCCATCGCAGTCTACGAGACTTAACTGTTCTTCTTATATCTGGCTTCTACAAAGACCATGTAGTTCGTTGTTAGGTAGTCTTCTCCATTCACCTGTCTGTTCATCTCTCTTTGGTCCAACAATTTTCCTAAGTACTTTATTCTCAAATACTCATAATCTCCTTTCCTCCCTTAAAGGAAGAATCGAAGTTTCGCACCCATATAATATAACTGGTAGAATAATAGTTTTATATATTTTTAGTTTAACGTTTTTGAAATGAGTTGGAACACCAAAAGACTCTATAATGCATAATACTACGCAATTACAGAATTAAGCCTATGTTTAATTTCCTTGTGCGTCTCATTCCTACTTGTGATTATTGTTCCTAAGTATTTCAATTCAGCCACTTCCTCAAAATTTCCCTCATTTGTTATTAGCTGTCCATTTCCATTATATATTTCTATGTCTGGCCATATATTTAGTTTTATTGATATTTACTTCCAGTCCCAATTTCGTAGTGTTATCAATAGTGTGTGCGTGTTTTCCTTTAGTATCTCCTCGCTACCGGCCAATAGTACTACACTTCTTACAATTTATAGAATTATGGTCGCCCGCGCGGGAATGAAAGACGTGCATGGAAGCTTCTTGTAGGAAAGCCAGAGGGAAAAGGCCCAGTTGGTAGGCCAAGAATGAGGTGCGAGAACAACATTAACTATGATTTGAGGGAAGCAGATTATACAGGGAATGGTTGGAAAACATTGGCTCAGGATAGGGATGTATGGAGAGCTTATGTCCGCGCGGCCATGAACCTTCGGGTTCGATAGTGCCAGTGAGTAAGTAAGTAAGTATGGTCGCCCGCGCACTTAACGCATCTTTCCCTCATGTGGCAGAAATTAGCCTTGTGGTCAAAATTCTGGTATCTAAAGAACTGTTTAAACCTTGGCTGGCCTTTATAATACTGAATCTTAATTTTAAAATTAAATAAACTTCATAATTCTCTTATTTTCTTAATATTATCTTCATCTCTCGGAAGGGTCACTACCCAAAGTGGTAGTTGTATGATCTCTTTGCTACCGGCCGAGTCCACAGACGTCCTGATGATCTGACGCACCTGAACCACTTGAATTTCCTGCCCTGCTAGTTCGACCTGGATTATCATGATTTCATAATTTAACCCACTGAAATAAAAAATTACAGAAGAAAAAGACTTGTAAATTAAATTTCTTTTAAATCATAATATTGTTCGTTAGTCCCTCATCTCTTGTGATAAGGGATTCCAGAATCTATCATTGCATAACGGTACAGGATTTAGAATAATGGGAGGTTAGGTGTTGTGAAATAGCAAAGATGAATTTCTGATGTAATCATGTTTTCACATATTGTGAATGGAAAGTAGGTGTTGGAACCGAGAGGATAAATAGCTCTCATGTACATGTATGTATAATTTTTAATACAAGAGTGAGATAATATATTTTTTGTACGATCATGCAGATGGAGCCAGCAGAGTATGAAGAAATGTGGTCATATATATATTACTAGCTAATACCCGGCGTTCACTGATACTCCTAAATAAATGTTAATGTGTTTTTTACCACCAGTCGTGCGCTGTTATACTAGTCCGGGAATATGCTTATCCCCATCTTCTTGTCATCAATGAAAGACAAAAATGGTTATTGTGAGTTATCCGTAGAAGATAAACATATGCTGTCTCAGTCTTTTTGTAGAGTCTTCTGAGATGTTTAATTATGTGTATTATACTAATTTGGTGTATCTGTTATGGTTTAGGCAGCGTAAGCCATTTAAAAGTCAAAATGGGGACTTTAGTTCACGTTTTTCACAATAAAGGGTGATTGTTAGGGGTGAAGGGGTTGAATATCATAACTCTCTTATAGCCTATGTTCATCCCAGGAATCTCCTGAACATTTTGCAGAAATCCCCATCAAAATCGGATCAACGGTATGGATGCGCATAGAATACAAGCAAACAAACAAACATTGATTTTTATATATTAGATTAAAGATTTTCTCTACGTTACAGTAGTTATCCTTCAGTCCAAATGTAATTTGCTCCGCTACAGATTTCTATCCTCAGCATGTTCTTCTTTGAGGTATCTGCTGATCATGTTTCTTGTCACTTCCCAAGACAAGGGCCCTTATTGGGTGCTATCTGCCTGGCGAGCTGATCCCAGTTTTTTATCGTGATTGTTCCCCCCCCCCCTCATACTTTTGAAAACCTGGCTTGGGACAGGCTTCGGACGGTTTATATATATATATATATATATATATATATATATATATATAGTGTGTGTGTTTTGTGTGTGTATGAATAAGAAAGTTTTCTTGGGTTTTCCGCGTCATGGATTCAAGTTCGGCCTCTGGCCACTGATTCTGACGTTTTCGCATGATCCCACATGCCATTATCAAGGAATGATGAGTTATAGCCACAGGTTTAGGTCTTATATAATAAAACACATAGAGTTTTCGCTGTGGTCCGTTTCCGAAGACGTACACCCATTCAAGATTTGGTTCTTATGTAGTTAAACACCTTCAGAACCAAACCTTGGATGAGTATACGTCTTCGGAAACGGACACACAGCGAAAACTCTGTGTTTCATTATATAAGACCTAGACCTGTGATTCGAAGTTATCATTCCTTAATAAATGCATGTGGGATCATGCCGAAACGTCGTAATCCATGACGCGAAAACCCCAAAAAAAACTTTCTTATTCGTACTTATATCCGCGAAAATGTGCAATATAACACTCACACACACACACACACATATACATATATATATATATATATATATATATATATATATATATTTTACACATGTTTTGAGTGCGTTGCAACGTAATGCAAATCGATCGGTAATGTCCATCAATAAGATATCACAATCTGGTAAGGAGCCATATAACTTGTAGGCTATATACACCTGAGATCTCTATTCACATCCCATAACAATAATTATGTTTCAGTTTGACCAAGTAATCGTTTATTGATTAGTATTAACTGTGATATTTGTATTTGATGTAAAGCATGTTTGTACTGGTGAGTGGGAGAGAAGGCCTCGTTACTCTAACTTGGCCAGACTAAATAAATAAATAATTCGTCATCTTTTATTTGCTGCGTGTCGCCATTCCGACTACAATACCTAAATTTTCTCTGTAGGTTTCTATTCCACCCTGCAAATTGACCCTAGTTGATGAACATAAGAATATATCATTATGGTACATAGTGGTCTTTTCTATTATCTCCATCTTTAGCCTGAGATGCTGAACAGACAAATTAAAATACAACATGAAAAACATGTTATTTATTTTTAACTAGCTAATATCCGTCGTGCGCTGCTACGCCTAAATACATGAAAATTAATGTGTCTTTATGTTTAGTTGAATGAGTAAAAGAGAAATAATTATAAATTTATATTTTTACATACCCCGTGCTGATTCGCCGGCGTTGCCCGGGAATCTACTTATCCCGATCTTCTTGACATAAATGAACTGAAAATCGAAAATTAATGTGTTTTTATGTTTACTTAAATAAGTGAAACATTTATACCATCATTATTTTTAGATATTCCGTGCTGTTTACCCGATCTCCTTGGCATACATGAGCTGGAAGACAAAAATTAATGTACTTCTTATGTTTAGTTGAATAAGTGAAAATAAAATTATAAATGTATATTGTAATTATTTTACGTTTCCCCGTGCTGATTACCCGACATTGGCCGGGAATCTACTTATCCCGATCCTCTTGGCATAAATGAGCTAAAAGACAAAATTCATTATTGTGAATTATCCGTAAAAGAGTACCCGCCATATGCTGCTACGCTTGCAAAAGAATATACGTACATGTCTCGATCTTCTTGGCATCAATGGAAGACAAAAATGGTTATTGTGAGTTATCCGTAAGAGATAAATATATGCTGTCGTGGACTTTTTTGTAGAGCGTTCTGAATTATTAAATTCTGTGAACATTAATTTTGTGTATTTATTATGGTTTAGGCAGAGTAAGCCATTTTACCGTCCTAAGAGCTAATTTTGTCTCGTTTTCACTACAAAGGGTCATTTTAAGGGTGTAGGAGTTGAGTATCACAACTCTTCTGTAGCCTATGTTCATCCCGGGAATCTCCTGAACATTTTGCAAAAAGTTGCATCACAATCGGATGAACGGTTTGGTAGCGCATAAATTACGAACAAACAAACAAACATTAATTTTTATATATTAGATATCTGCGTTTAATAGTAAAAGGATGCTCGTTGCAAGACCACATTAAGAGTGAAACTATACATGCAAAATTGAAAATTACACCTGTTAATGATGAAGTTAAAAGTTACAGAAAAAAATGGATTGAACATCTTGATGGAACTGCAGAAAATGGAATACCCAAAAGAGCCTGGAAGTATGCACCTGTAGGCAAAGGATCTGAAGGAAGACCAAGAAGAGGGTGAATGAAGAACCGGAACAGGTGACAAGGCGTATAGCGTGGTGATGAATATCTACGATTTTTTACTGCTTTATTTTCATTCTGTTCTATAGTTTTACTTTTTGTTTACATAACTAACTACCAGAGTGTAGAAATGAACTTCATTAGAAAAACAAAAGGCTGCACAAGATTGGGTCGGTTAAAGAATGAAGATATAAGAACAGAGTTAAGTATATATCCATTAAATGATAAAATCAAAGGATATAGAGAAAAATGGTTTAGACATGTAGAAAGAATGAACGTAACAAGATTACCAAAAGCAGCATTTAACTACAAGCAAGAGGTTCAAGGAATGTAGGAAGGCCAGTGAAAAGACGGACAGACAATCTGTGAGGCGGAACAGGGATTTTGCCTAGCCCGTGATATGAAGAGAAAGAACAAGAAGAACTAACTAACTCACTAGCTCTACAGAACTCGTAGGTTCATGGCCGCACGGACATAAGCTCTCCACACATCCCTACCCTGTGCTAATTTTTCCAATCATCCATTGTATATTCTTTTACCTCAAATGATGGTTAATGTTATTTTCCCGCTTGATTCTTGATCTATCAATTGGGTGTTTTTCCTCTGGTTTTCCTACAAGAAACTTCTATGACCCGCTTTCATTCCCCGTTCGTGTCACATGTCCTGCCCATTGTAGTCAACGAGACTTGTTTGTTATTATTACTATATCTTCTAAAGTACATGTAACTCGCTGTTATGCAGTCTATGGAACCCTATATAGGCCTACTTATATAAAATCATGTCTCTTCCCTTTAGAATTATGTTTTTTGTTAAATTGACTATTTAACTCATGCCCTAAATGGGAGTCAACGACCAATTTCATTTCAATGAATTTTGATTTATAACCAATCACAGTCGTGTTTCACCTCGATTTTATCGATTTAATTTTATCACTTTAAAATCAAACTCCTACTTTTTAACATTGTGAATAAGTAAGAGCATTATTTTGCAGTGACTGACTCTCTAAGAAATACATTGAATATAATAATTAATATATTAAGATGTAAGAATCCTAGAATACAAGTGGTTCCCAGATTGTGTGTATATATATATATATATATATATAGTGCACGAATGTAACCAGATAGTGTTGCGTGATATAATATAAAAATATTTATAGCAATTGATCACACCACACGAAAAGAAACTATTGTTTAAAATTTCTTAAACCTATTATTTTCCTGATATTTAATATCCATAAAAATCCAATTGACATATTTACATCATTGAACATTCCGATTGAGGGTCTTTCCACTTTTCAGCGGTTGCCCTTTTACCAGCCGGCTGCTGGCCCTTCACATCCACATGTGTCAATCACAGAGGTAGATGATCAACAGCCAGTGTAGGGGTGACATGTGGTTAGCATGTCGAGTCCCCCAGCCGTTATAGCTGGTTCCTCAACCTGGAGCCGCTACTTATTGTAGCTACCCAATTGCCTCACGATGCTGGGTGGGCACCGGTCCCATACTGGCCGAAATACCATGAGAAAATTTCTTCCCTCACGGAGACTCGAACCAGCGCAAGTCCCGTAGCTCTACGCCAAGGCTTCCTACCTTAACCGCTCGGCTACGGCGCGGGACCATCATTGAACATCAGAAGTTAATTAATAACCTATAATGTTCGTTATGAACGGTTTGATGCGTTTCATTTTTCCTCCACTAGGCTGCATTCTTACAATATTGCGATCCTTTGGCAAATAAATAATATGATCTGGTTGCAGTGATGAACAAATGAAACATAATAAACGTGTCTCAATTGTTTTCAAACTTCGCCGTTTACATTAAATATATAAATATTTTTAAATAACTATATTAAATAAAGATTTGCAAGTAAATAGCTTAATTTTAATTCGTTAAATAGTGCTAACAAATGCCACTCTTGATTTCCAAATTCTCTAGATAAATTCACTCGTGACTTCCTGACATCGTTGATCGATTTTTTGAAAATCACTCGTGGCATTACTTATGATAATAATTTTATATTTTAGAAAGGTAGGATTACTGGACACAAATCCTAACACAAAGTTAAAGACATAATAAACAAAATCACAATTTCGTAAAAGAAATTTTCTCGTTTTAACAATAATATCATCATCATTGTCCTTTCAAGTATTAGGCCCAGTGGCCCGTTACGGTCTCCCGCCATCTCCGAAAAGGTCGACCCACAGATCCTCTGCCTCGAGGAATGTAGTGAAGAATTTGTTTTGGTATTCTGTGACGATCCATGCGTTGAATATGGGCTAGCCAACTGTTTCTATATTCTTGGAGGTATTCAGATATAGGTACGATGTTTAACTCTCTGGCTATTGTTGAATTTCTTTGGTGGTCTAGAATTCTGTAACCTGCAGTTCGTCGCGGAAATTTCATCTCCGTGGCTGTAATATAACGATCATCCTGAGTTCTGATGGTCCAAGCTTCACTGCCATAACAGATTATGGGTCTAGCGAGAATTTTATAGATTTTCATTCTTGTGTGTCTCTGCACTTTTGATGGTTTAAAAACTTGGTTGATAATTCTTAAAGCTTTATTATAGTTTTGTATTTTAAAGGATATATCACATTCCTCATTATAAGTTAGATTATATCCTAAGTATTTAAATGAATTAACTTGCTCTAATATTGAATTCTGAATACAAATTTTACTTCTTACTGGGAATTTCCCTTGAAAGGCCATAACTTTAGATTTTGTTGTTGATATTTCCATGTTAAATCGTTGGGCTATTATATTAAGATGATGAGTGGAATATTGTAATTCATCTTCATTATTGCCGAAAAAGAGCCTGATCATCTGCATATAAGAGTGTGTCTAAAATTGTGTGTCTTGAGACAGGAATATTACTATGAACTGTCAATCTCCAGTGTCTGATGATAGCTTTCAAAAAACCATTGTTGTAATTGAGGTGCGTTCTTCACAGATGTTTCCACTCTATAGATTTGTGAACTTTGTCTATAGACTGTACAGTATTGATAACGATCGTGAAAGTGGTTCATTCTCCTGTTGTCATCATAAGCGAAATGGCAGACCTAAATTTTAGAGGTAACACTATAGTCTAATTATGATACGTTTAGCTACTCTATGTTTCACGGCATATTTTCTTTGTAATGTAAATCTTTGCTGGCGTTCGTTAACAGATATTCCTATTTTTTTAAATAAATATAAACTATGTTTTAAAAAGTATAATTATAGTGATACACTTACCATTTAACCTTTTCATATTTCTCGTTATAAAGTTGTTTTTTCTAGCAATTTAAAGGTTTCCTAGGGATAATTAAATGAAATTTATATTTCTCCTAAAACTTTGGATTATACATCTTTATGATAATAAGAACTTAACTTTTTTTCTGATAGAAGGAATGGGAGAATTAATTAGATTTTTTTTTACATAAGAATAATTCTTGCATTTTTGGTAAAAATACCTATATTTTCATTTTCAGAGTTTTCAAGTTCAATTTTTTTTCTGGTATGAATAAGAATGGTTGGACTTGACCATTTAACTATTTTTATTTGAGGTTATGAAGTCATTTTTGTAAGAATTTAAAGCTTTTCTGGCGTTCAATTGAAATGTTCAAGGCTTACCGAGCAAATTAAACTTATAAATTCTCTAGTTGTCAGTATCTTTTTCTTAAATGAATAAGAATGGTAGACGAAAATCTGTAATTATAGTGGTATAGTTGGTCATTTTATCAGTTTTACCTAAGACTATAAATTTGTTTTTTGTAAGAATTTAAAGCTTTCCCAACATTTACTCAGATTATTTCTTGATGTCCAAACAAAATTTCAATTTGAGTTTTCAGCCTTTTTTCTCTTTAATTGGAATGGTTAGACCAAAATTTGTAATTATAATTCACTTAGCTTTTTATAATTCACCTTATGTATGTTCCATTTTTTTGTTAGAATTTAAAGCTTTTCGACATTTATTAACTAATTATTTCATATCTTAACGATTAGCTTTAATTTTAACTATTAGAGTTTTCAGCCCCCTAATGCTTTCTTAAATAAATAAAATGGTTAGACTAAAATTTATAATTGTAATGAAACACTTAGCTATTTATGTGTTTTGCATTTCACGTTATAAATAATAATAATAATAATAATAATAATAATAATAATAATAATAATAATAATAATAATAATAATAATAATAATAATAATTATTATTATTATTATTATTATTATTATTATTATTATTAATTATTATTATTATTATTATTATTATTATTATTATTATTATTATTATTATTATTATTATATTATTATTATTATTATTATTATTATTATTATTATTATTATTATTATTATTATTATTATTATTATTATTATATTATTATTATTATTATTATTTAAATTAGCAATGTTATGGTTGTCAGGCGTTCTTCCACTCAACCTGACTCATTGGCACTATCGAACCTATTGGTTCATGGCCCGCGGCAAAAAAAAAGTTGTTACTATCATAAAGGTACATAATTCCTACCAATAATGGTAAAGAAATAAATGTGGTTTGAAGAAGTAAAATTAATCCTATTGCTAGTGGATGATTTATTTGGGTGAAGATAAATCTAGTAATCAGGCTAGAAATTAAAATAATCAATTTAATTATTTCAAGGAGTAGTTTATTTTAAAATATAAGTTTTGGAGACTTATGAAGGGGTGCCTCCTCCTTGATATAAACTCTTCATATATCCCTAACCTGAGCTAATGTTTTCCAATTATCTACTGTATAATCTACTTCCCTCAACGTGTTTAATATTATTCCAGTGAATATTATTAATTTTGGATATAAAATTACTCATAGCATTATGCAGGATGAATCCAAACTATACCAACGAACTGTCACAAGTTGTTCAGGGATATTTTTTAGGGTTTTCTTTTAAGGAACACATGGTCTCTGGTGGCTTTTTGCCGAGTAATTTCATTGTACATAAACGTTCTCTCAAAATATGCTCACACAATTTCTCGAAGACGTAGCGCTGGTAATTCGTAGTCGTATGTTTCAGCAGGATGGAGGGCACCAACACATATTGCAATAAAAGTTATAGAATATATTCATGAACAGTTCGGACAAATATGAATTTCTCGCGACAGACACGACACCCATGGAATTTTTCTTCTGAATTTACGTGAGTCCTGTCGAAATGTGAATGGATATGGTTGCCATTGTTAGTTTAAATAAATATTATTTTTACTATTTATTGCCAGATATTCTGTTTTTTGTAAATTTACTGTGAGACCCCATGATTCATATCTGGCAATAAATAGCAATGAACAAGAAAATTTAATATTGGAAGAAGGAATCCAAATGAAGCAAGTGAAACAAACTAAATATTTGAGAATAATTATGGATAACATTGAAGGTATAGGCAAAGAGAACATAAAACATAGAATTGAATTGAGTAGCAAAATAATATCATCGTTAAATTCCATATGGTGGGATAAGTATATTTGGAAAGACACAAAAAAATATATTGGTAAAACATTGGTGGAATCTGTTGCAATGTATGGAAGTGAGGTATGGACAATCAATAAGTACTACAAGAATAGACTAATAGCTCTAGAAATTGATTATTTACGGAGAAGTGCCAGAAGGTGTATATTAGAACATGTCACAAATAAGGAAATTAGAAGCATAATGGAAGCAGAAGAAAGCATAATTGAAAGAATTGAGGAGAAGGAATTAAAGTGGTTAGGACATGTCTTAAGAATGGAAGATGAGCGATGGCCAAAGCAACTATATGAATGGCATCCGAACAGAAAGAAGAAAAGAGGGAGACCAAGGTTAACATGGAAGGAAAACATGAAGACAGTAATGCAAGCTAGAGGGCTAAGCATCGAAGATGCCCAAGACCGTAGGCTTTGGAGGTTTGGCACGGGAAGACGGCAGCAGCTGTAAAAACCCAAAGATAGATAGATTATTTTTACTTTATATTATTATAATCATTATCACTATCATTATTATTTATAACGTCGTCAGTTTAAGGAGTCAATTAGGATACTATTACATTTGTTAGAATTTTGTAATTTTTGTACGAAGTTGAAAGTAATGAGATGTCCGTGTAGACTTTTTAGACTTGTTTCTTATAGATCGGTTCGATAATCAAAAGTTTCCATTCTTTAGGAAGAACCTCATTTTCTTGAATCTTACTAAGCAACTGACGTATTCTGGTCATCAAGTCTTATCCCCCTGATTTTATCAGTTCTGCTAGAATTTTATCTGAATCTGATCCTTTATACATCTTCAATATTTTTATCGCCATTACAATATCTAATGGACTTCGTTCTATGACCAACATTTCTGCTCTCTTCGAATCATTCTCTTCAATATCCTGTTTTACATGCACATTTAATAGCCGTTTAAAGTAAATGCTCCATCTATTTAATACTTTCCTGGTATCTGCAATCATATCCCCATTTGTATTCCTAATTGTTTTTTCTAGCCTGAAATATTTTCCACTCTATCCTAATTCCATCATATAATTTTGTAATGTTCCTATGTTTTGCTTTCATTACAAGTTCATTTACATTTTCAAATATCCCCTCCTTTTACTATTTAATAACCTAGTGGTTTCCATTTATTGCTACATAATTGTTATAGATTTACTTATATCGTATAACCATTTAATTTTTGTTAGCTTTCTTTCATTTAAATATCTGCACATTCCTCATCAAACCATGTTCTGTTTTGTTTTATATTTAATTACCTACACTCTGATGAAGAAAATTTTAAAGTATATCTTATATATAGTCTCCCATACCTAATTCATTCCCGTTTCTTCTTCGGTTGCCACATTCGCATCTGAAGATTCCAGAATTTGAAATCTTTTTGCAATTTTGATGGTGTATTCTGGCCGCAGTTCGATATTATTTAAGTTTTTTTTTTTTTTCAGAATCGCCTTCAGCGTTTGTCTCTCTCATAAGCGAAAACGGTTTTCTGATTTTCACTCTGACCAAATGATAATCCGAATTGCAGTCTATCCCTATAACTGATGTAACATCCATGATGCTACTGTGTCAGCGTTTGGTCACTAATACATGGTTTCTAGTTTCTTCGTGTGGAGAAGTTCAGATGTATTTATGCTGGAATGTAGTGTTCTTAACCATAAGATTAATTTGTGGGGCAAATGTTACTATCTTCAATGAATACTCAATTAGCCTATTTTTGACCCAAATACATCTTCCCATCCCACTTTTACATTAAGATCTCCTAAGAGAATTTTCATATGATATCGTGAAAACAAGCAAATATACAATTAATTATTTATAGAACTCGTCCTTATATTCTGTGCGACCATGCACAGCTTTTGTCTCTCTTTCTCTGCCTCTTTCTCTGTCTCTTTCTCTCTGTCTCTCTTTCTCTCTCTCTCTTTCTCTCTGTCTCTCTTTCTCTCTGTCTCTCTTTCTCTCTGTCTCTCTTTCTCTCTGTCTCTCTTTCTCTCTGTCTCTCTTTCTCTCTGTCTCTCTTTCTCTCTGTCTCTCTTTCTCTCTGTCTCTCTTTTCTCTGTCTCTCTTTCTCTCTGTCTCTCTTTCTCTCTGTCTCTCTTTCTCTCTGTCTCTCTTTCTCTCTGTCTCTCTTTCTCTGTCTCTCTCTCTTTCTCTGTCTCTCTTTCTATCTGTCTCTCTTTCTCTCTGTCTCTCTTTCTCTCTGTCTCTCTGTCTCTCTTTCTCTCTGTCTCTCTTTCTCTCTGTCTCTCTTTCTCTGTCTCTCTTTCTCTGTCTCTCTTTCTCTGTCTCTCTTTCTCTGTCTCTCTTTCTCTGTCTCTCTTTCTCTGTCTCTCTTTCTCTGTCTCTCTTTCTCTGTCTCTCTTTCTCTGTCTCTCTGTCTCTCTTTCTCTGCCTCTCTTTCTCTGCCTCTCTTTCTCTGCCTCTCTTTCTCTGTCTCTCTTTCTCTGTCTCTCTTTCTCTGTCTCTCTTTCTCTGTCTCTCTTTCTCTGTCTCTCTTTCTCTGTCTCTCTTTCTCTGTCTCTCTTTCTCTGTCTCTCTTTCTCTGTCTCTCTTTCTCTGTCTCTCTTTCTCTGTCTCTCTTTCTCTGTCTCTCTTTCTCTGTCTCTCTTTCTCTGTCTCTCTTTCTCTGTCCCTCTTTCTCTGTCCCTCTTTCTCTGTCCCTCTTTCTCTGTCCCTCTTTCTCTGTCCCTCTTTCTCTGTCCCTCTTTCTCTGTCCCTCTTTCTCTGTCCCTCTTTCTCTGTCCCTCTTTCTCTGTCCCTCTTTCTCTGTCCCTCTTTCTCTGTCCCTCTTTCTCTGTCCCTCTTTCTCTGTCCCTCTTTCTCTGTCCCTCTTTCTCTGTCCCTCTTCCTGTCCTCTTCTCTGTCCTCTTTCTCTGTCCCTCTTTCTCTGTCCCTCTTTCTCTGTCCCTCTTTCTGTGTCCCTCTTTCTGTGTCCCTCTTTCTCTGTCCCTCTTTCTCTGTCCCTCTTCCTCTGTCTTCTCCCTCTGTCTCTCTCCCTCTGTCTCTCTCCCTCTGCCTTTCTCGCTCTGTCCCTCTCTGTCTCCCTTTATCTCTGTCTCTCTTTCCCTCTGTCTCTCTGTCTCTATCTGTCTATTTATCTGCCTCTTTATCTATGTCTCTCTCTCTCTCTCTGTGTGTGTGTGTGTGTGTCTGTCTCTCTCTGTATCTCTCTCTGTCTCTGTCTCTTTCTCTCTCTCTCTCTCTCTCTCTCTCTCTCTGTATCTTTCTCTCTCTCTCTCTCTCTCTCTATCTCTTCTCTCTCTATCTCTGTATCTTTCTCTCTCTATCTCTGTATCTTTCTCTCTCTATCTCTGTATCTTTCTCTCTCTATCTCTGTATCTTTCTCTCTCTATCTCTGTATCTTTCTCTCTCTATCTCTGTATCTTTCTCTCTCTATCTCTGTATCTTTCTCTCTCTATCTCTGTATCTTTCTCTCTCTATCTCTGTATCTTTCTCTCTATCTCTGTATCTTTCTCTCTCTATCTGTATCTTTCTCTCTTTATCTGTGTCTATCTTTCTCTATCTCTGTATCTTCTCTTCTGATCTCTGTATCTGTCCTCTTCTCTATCTCTCGTATCTTTCTCTCTCTATCTCTGTATCTTTCTCTCTCTATCTCTGTATCTTTCTCTCTCTATCTCTGTATCTTTCTCTCTCTATCTCTGTATCTTTCTCTCTCTATCTCTGTATCTTTCTCTCTCTCTTTCTATCTTTCTCTCTCTCTTTCTAGCTTTCTCTCTCTCTGTATCTTTCTGTCTCTCTCTGTATCTTTCTGTCTCTCTCTTTTTCTATATTTCTCTCTTTTTCTATATTTCTCTCCCTGTTTCTACCTTTCTCTCTCTCTTTCTACTCTTTCTTTCTCTCTTATCTTTTTCTGTCTCTACTTTCTCTTTCTTTCTTCCTCTTTTCTACCTTTCTCTCCCTCTTCATCTATCTATCTTTCTCTCCCTCTCTTTCTATCTTTCTATCTCTCTGTCTCTCTCTGTCTGTCTGTCTCTTTCTCTCTCTCTCTCTCTCTGTCTCTTTCTCTCTGTCTCTGTCTCTTTCTCTCTGTCTGTCTCTTTCTCTCTCTCTGTCTCTGTCTCTTTCTCTCTCTCTGTCTCTTTCTCTCTCTCTCTGTCTCTTTCTCTCTCTCTCTGTCTCTTTCTCTCTCTCTCTCTCTCTTTCTCTCTCTTTGTCTCTTTGTGTCTGTCTGTTTCTCTCACTCTCTCTCTCTGTTTCTATGTCTCTCTCTGTCTCTCTCTCTCTCTCTCTTTGTCTTTGTATATCTCTGCCCTCTCTCTCTCTCTCTCTCTCTCTTCTCTCTCTCTCTCTCTCTCTCTCTCTTTCTCTCTCTCTCTCTCTCTCGTCCTTATTTCAATTTTTTGTTTTGTTTTATTTGTTATGCTTCGTTTTATTCACAGCATTTACCGCACTACTTATTTACGCAAAATTATTTTCCATTGCAGAACAAACAACGAAATAGAATGAATTTTAGTTTCTCAAATAGTTGTATACTTGTGAACCAAATAGCTCACCTCTGATCACACTCAATGGCATCCTTCTGGGAATTGAAAATTGTGTGTCTCATCAATTATTTCAAAGGCTGTACATTTACGATTACAAAATAATGCCGGTTATCCTTTAAAATTATGTATTATATCCTATCGCGGACAAACGTAACATCGCGGATACCGTAGAGGAATCTTCCATGGGATTAAAAAAAACCAGTTCAAAATTCAGGTCTCGATGCACCTCCATATTATAACACAAAGCTTCCTGATTCCTTGCCCTGGCCATCCAACTTGTAAAGCGACTTTATCCAATGCTGAAATGTCTAATTCGCGTCAATATTTCTATTACACGTTACTGTATAATGTCCTAACATCCCATGTTCCTAGGATCATGTTCCTTTTTGAGCTTTTGCCATGCATTCCCTGCCCGAAGTACAAATATCCATATGAATTAAACTGAAATGCGAATTGAGCTGAAATGCGAATTGAGCTGAAATGCGAATTGAGCTGAAATGCGAATTGAGCTGAAATGCGAATTGAGCTGAAATGCGAATTGAGCTGAAATGCGAATTGAGCTGAAATGCGAATTGAGCTGAAATGCGAATTGAGCTGAAATAGCGAGTTGAACTGAATTGCAATTACCTGTAAGAAATTCTTTGAAATTTCATATCCTATTATCTTAACTTTTTAATTTCCGTATTGTCGGGAACTAGTATTCTCTTCAATAGAATTGGTCTAACATCTATAATACGAATGTATATTTGACCATTTACCTATTTTCCATTTATATTAAAAAGAGATGTAATATCACCTCTACTATTAAATTTTGTACTAGAGTATATTATTAAATCTTTATGCATATAATGTGATATGGGAGATACAATAAGAACTAACATGTACACTCTTTTGTGTAACGCTAAGAAATTGGAACTGGAAGTAAATAACAATAAAAATAAGTACATCGTCACACACGAAAATACATTATATAATGGAAATGAAGAGTTAATAACAAGTGAGGGAAACTTTGAAGGAGTGGGTGAAAACAAATTCGTACAAACAATAATTACAAACAAGAATGTGATGCAGAAAAAATTAAATATAGGCTCGATTCTTGAAATGCTTCCTGTTACACACGTATAAGGTCTCTTGTCAACCCAACTTAAAAAAAAAACATTTAAGTGAAAATATATAATACTGTTATTCTCTCAAGTACATTATATATCTATGTATGCGAAACATGGTATCGTACGTTAAGGTAGGAGAAATTCAGTATTTGAGAATGAATTTCTTCGGAAAAATGTTAGACCAAAAATATATGGGCGGGCGAATGGAAAATATTACATAACAGTGAGGTACATGATCTCTATGTGAAATCAGATGTAATACGAACTATGAATTCTTGTAAACTGGGATGAGGAAGGCATGTCGCTCGAATGAGGAATGAAAGAGGGAAATGGAATGTCAAAACTCGAAAAAAAGGACAAAAAAAATAGGCCAATAATGTGGTGGGAGAATAACATTTACCATGGTTTGAAAGAAGTAAATAGCTCAGGGGTTATTGGAAAGCATAGATCGCAACAGGGATATATGGAGTGCTCACGTCCGCGCTTCCATTAATCTACGGGTTCAATAGCGTCAGTGAGTTATTTTAGGTTGAATTTGGTAAGTAAACTTTTTTGGGAATTTATTTTGAAGATACTTTATATCAGTTTCACAGTTAATGTTTTCTTCCATATCTCGGTAACTCTATAAAACTTGAAAATGCGTACTACTATTCCGTAAATACTTAAATTATTCACCTATTATGGATATGCACATCCTTTTTCTATATATTAGAGTGAGTGTCGTATGTTGGCTATTGTGTTTCACTAAATGTAACGGACAGATACAAACGATAATACGACAATTTTAGGTTAGTTTTATTATAAATTTTCATTCTACTTTAAATATTTTCGGGATTTCTTTTAAAACATAATTTATTTTTTGATATAATTAATCTAATAAAATAATTCGTATGTTTTTAGTTGTTTTAATAATGCAAGTGACCATTAGTCAAGAACGCCCAATATCTTGTTTCGAAACATTAGTAACTGGCTTTCGTTGAAAATGAAGAATAACCTCTGTATTTTTCTTCCCCAGCTCTCTAATTATCCTAAATGCTTTTTTTTCAGGAGGCGAAAACACGCCTTTAAGAAAAGAATTGATATTGGAGAATCATTTACATCAATATTTTACAAAGCTGATATTAAATAAAGTTAATGGCTGGTTTAACCAACTAAAATCTCTTGATGCTTCAAATACAGAAGCATGGGAACTACATCGTCAGGAAATATCAACTTATTGTGAAGAGTTGAGAGCACGTTTTGTTGATTCGCATCTAATTATAAACAGAAAAATAGGAACATTAACAATAAGAAGGATATTTCATCAAATAAATAGATATATTCTGTTCGTACAATTACCAGATTCACATAGCTTGTGGCGGGTAATATGCAGTATCTGTCAGTGTATTCTGAGTTGTATTATGTTGCCGGATTACGATGCGGATTACAATCTCCTCGAACAATTCAATAATTTCACAATTGAAATTGGCGTTGAATGCTTATTAACTGTTCCTCGTCTAAAAAAGTTGTTTATTGTGATACAAAAAAAAATCTCAAAACCTTTGGAAGATTATCTCATGAAACTTCCCAATTTAGAAAATTTCACTTACCGTAGATTCAGCACTGTGGCTGTTTTGAGCGGATTGATTAATTGTAAAAAATTGACACATTTAGACTTAAGACATTCAGTTGATGTGAGAGATGAAACAATTGATCATATAATACGCCTTAAAAATTTGGAACTTCTTGATATAAAGGGTTGTCGCATTAGTATTGAAGGATATAGGCATATTTTGATTAGCTTGCCTAAACTTCAGAACATCGCCTGGGATTCTTTGATTGATCCTATTGTACATGATTTGCCTGACCATTGCGCCAATAGGATAATACATGTTGAATCAAACATGTCTACAAACATTTTTTCCTTGTAATAAATGTCAAAACATAACACATCTGATCCTATACTTGACAGAAATTGTTGACATAGAACATTTATATCAATTGGAGAAACTAAAATCGTTCAAAGTTCAAAGCTGGAATTTTGAATCGTGTAATGTATATGCTTTTTTAGAGAGAGCTGGTGCAAATCTGAAAACATTGGAAATACATGCTGATGATATTGATTGTTCATATTTAGTTATATTCTGTCCAAATTTGAAGAAGATGTCCTTGAAGCACGCAGAACTTTATTGGTCTTCAGAAAATATTAACACTAACTTTTCATTACATTATGTAAATTTAGAAGTTCTTGAATTGGATACAATAGATGTGGGAGAACAGTTTATTTCAAGATTGCATCTATATCAGAATCTGATAGAATTTCATTTGTTTGCTGTGTCCCTGCTTAACAGTGATATGATAGTTTGTATTGTGTCAAGGAATGGTTTTAAAAAAATTGCAGTTATTTTCTGCTCTAAATACTTTCACAGAAATTAGTACAGCAGATTTATTAATCAACAGATGCAGTAGTTTACGTTCATTAGGAGATCTACAAATGTGGTATCTTGTCACATTGTCAGATATAGAAAATCTGAAAACGAGAGTAGTTCGAGAAAATCTAGGAGTTAAATTAATCATTGGAGGATTTGAGTGGATCCATTAATAATGTTTTGAAAAACATCAATATTATACATGCAATCGTGATTAAAACTTGTTTTATTTCTCTTCTTGCATGTCTACTTTTTTAAAATAGGTGCAGGAACATTTTAAATTCTTGTGTTGGATCATACAAAAAAGCGAAATAAGGTGACACATCCTGTTGGAATAATGAAAGGTTTTTTTATTATAATATATTCGATAATTGGATCGTTTAATTAAATAATGAAATGAAGGGCGATGTCAAAATGACCTTGTGTTCTAAAGTATTCATAAAATCAAGGTCATAAATATTGTTGTAAGTATTACTTTCCATCTTCATGCTTGGAGCACAAAAAGTATTTTTGACTATTTTCCGGTTTAAAACATAAGATTTGAAGATTTTTTAAAAAATTCATAGAAAACCAATGTTTTGTGAAATAAATCAAGTTATGTATTTCCAAATGTTGATATTTTCCTATGAAAATACTAATTAGATGATTGTATCAGTAGATGATATCCCTCATGCAATTATTTATTTTAATTAACTTCACAGATATATTAGTCACCCTAGCTCAAATGGTAACATTTCTACCTTCCAACAAACGACGCTGGGTTCAATTCCTGTCGAGGTTACTGCAACATTTCATTTTGTATCAAATGACTGGTTAAATTTCAAAACCTCCTTTTATATATATATATCTTATTTTGAGAATCCATGTCGTCAGGCGGATGGGACGTCAATATTTAGTTCTTTAGTTCTTATTCAAAAGTATAGACTATGTCCCGACAAAATTTCTTTCACTATCCTATCTCCAATCATTTCTGTCACAGCACACACTCAATAATTTTAATCTGATATATTTCTACATATTAGGACTAGTGGCATTCCTTACGTTCCTATTGGAACATAGGACGTTTCCATCTGGCTTCGATCCTTGACAACATCTCCACCTCATTCCATGTTTTACCACCTGCCCTGTAAGTTATCTTCTCTACGTTTACTTATATCTTCCCACTCTTCATTTTGGGAATTCCTATCCAATGATTGCTGCTCGATGAATTTATCCTCCCTCTTCAAAGTATGATATGTCCATTTCCATTTTCACATTCTAATTGCTTCTTAATCACTTGATTACACATTTCCTTCAATTCTAATCATTACATCAGGTACTTCAATGACAATTCCTCTTAAACAGCAATTTGGAAATATACATTTAAAATACGCAATGATTTCCAGTTTGGTATTCAGAGTTACATTAATTTTACATTATCATAGAAATCTTACCATGATCTCCTTTATATACACAATAAAAGTAGATATCCTATGTAATGTGGTCTATTAAATTAATACAGGAATTAAAAATAGACTACTCTACCATAGTTGTGACGTAGATAAATGCATAGTATTATATTAAGAATATAAGTTTATCGGGAGAAATGTTGTAACAAACAATTATGCTCTTAAATATAGTTTTCTTAATAATGAGCTCAATTTTAAAATGTCAAACACTTAACCAATGTACTAGTTACTTAGTTTGGGTAATTGTTTTCATATCAATAGCAATTACGCAAACTAAACTGTAGTTACCTCGATACATCGTCACATACAAATCTGACAATCAGTTTTAATGTAGGAAATCGTGAAGCCGCTGTGTGAAATATAATTCTTGATTAATAATATTCCCCAACTTAAACTTAATTTTAGAAACATGAGTTAATATCTTGTAGTGATTTATGTAAACCTAACGTTACACAGTAGCAACAAAGCTCTGCGCAAAAGTGAACATGGATTACCATGAAGATTTACTTGAAAACATGAAAAGTTTTAGGAATATTTGTAATTGTATAATGCAGGCTTTCACGGCCAGAAATCTTCTATTATTATTATTGGTAATTGTTGAAAATGTGTTTTCGCTGTGTAGTAATGTGTTAAACTTAGCAGAATTAAGTGTTTGAGGTTGTATACTTGTATTTTCATGCCATTATACTTATACTCCATAATGTTAAGATACTCGCCGATTCTACGAAACCATTCGAAGAATGCAAGTGGAAATAATATCAGTGCCCAGAATTCAAGTACCAATTCAATTTAGTGAATATCTAATAATTCGTACCATTAAAATACATAACTATAGTTATGATTTGTATGCACTGAAATGTAATGTAATACAATATCCCGTATGTGGAACTGGGATAAATGACTGTCGGAAATTTTACTTCCCACTGTACAATGTTGTAGCCAAAATGTAATCTAAATATATATTGTATCTTAACCACACAACATTCCATTGAGGTACCAGTTAAAATATTTTTTTAATGTAAAAAAATGTATGCTTTTAATGTACCGCCGTTCTCAACATCCTAAATTAAAAAGAAAATGTTCTGTAATAAATAAATTTTACGGATTGTTTTAAGTTTAATCTTACATTAAATGGCTTGATAGTATTTATGGATTTAACGCAGTGCATACGGATAGTGAAATAGAATAGATGTTATTTCTACATAAATCATATAAACATGACTCAAATATTTTCCTTCATAATTATATAATTTACCTATTTCTTTGATTTTAATATGTGCCCTAATTGAATGTAACAAAAAAACATTAAAGCGAAAATAGTGTCCACTTCCCAACCTCTACTATATGTCTGAAAATAAGAAGTTTTCTTTACAAAGTGATTCACGATTAAATTTGTGTACTTTTTTCCGAATAAATGTGCATTTGGAAATTCAAATATTACTATTTAATTATATTTGGCCAATTGAAGTTCTATTTGGAGTACGTGCACTTTTAACCTCTGCGCATTGTATGCATTTAGTAAATATACTGACCTTTGTTATTTTTTCTTTGTAATATTAGTTCATTCCTCTATTTATACTGTTCTAACACATTTCTTATTCACTTGGGATTCGCAATAATTGAGGTCAAGTTTATGAAAGAAATACGAACAATACCTCGTTTTACAGCACGATGTAGTGCTTCAGGATTTTGAAGATTAATGATTTTAATAGAATTTAACGGCATAACCTACGTATATTTAGAGAGTTTTAAATAAAATCATAGGCATTTCTTGAGTAAGGTTTGTCATTTAATTACATAAATACTACATTTTTAAACATATTTCTATTACATAAAAGTAAACAATTTCATGATAATTTTAGACACAAATCATAGACTTATTAGCTTATATTTTGAAGGAACTATCAAATTTTATGTCAGGAATAATTAATACATGATTAATGAAGAATTTATTTATGTAAATAAAATTAAAATTAATATTTATTCATTTCGCCTCATAAACTCTGTTTTCTCAGAGTCTGGAATGAGGTGAATCACTCATTTTAATATCATTAGTTTAAACACCTCTTAATGTTAATTTTCGTCATAAGTTTATTATTTTTAGTTTTTCTAATTTGAAATATAAAAATTGAAATTCAAAGGGCATGTTTTCGTAAATGCGCATAAAATTGTGATTTTTTTTTTTGTGAAATAAAAGTTACAATTAATTTGTATAGTTACATAATTTTACGTTTAATTATGTAAATAATTTCATAGTAAAAAAATGTTGATACAACATAACGTATAACCATATATCTAACAGTCAGGATAAAGTATGTTGTTGAATCACTACCACAAAGAAATACAAATATTTCGTCACTCACTGTATTCGGAATTATTTCTCATCTTGTGTTGCACAGAAACTCTAAAATTTTAATTAAATCTGCACATGTGCATATCTGGTCGTCCGTATAATATTAAGGCGGTATTCAATTTTACTTCAAGTGTTGCACAGCGTTACGTGTGACGGAAGCACAACTGACTCTTATCCGCCTTCGGAGTTCAGTCAGGTCCTGTACAGGAATACGATAAACAATGCATTTTACGTATCCCTAAAATAATTATTTCTTTAATTTTGTCAAATATGGTGACTTTGGAGGCCATTCGATGGGAACTGATCTTCCGATACACTTGCTTGGAAAATGCGTATTGAGGTACACTTGAACTTCGTTGGCGTAATGTGGAAGGGATCCATCTTGCTGGACGAAGCCATCCGGTAATTGGGGAATTGTATAGTTTTACAATATATCTAGGAATCGTGTCCCTGTTATTGTTTTTTCAACAAGACAACGATACAGTCACATGATCACTGGTGAAGGCACCCCGCATGATACCTTTGAGGCTACTAAAGTTCTTATTCCAATAAGGCACGTGAGGTTCTTCTCTCCATGTTCTACAGTTACGGCGGTGCACCCTGCCATAACTGAAGTTTGAGGTTCTGCAGAATACTGATTCTATTAAACCTTGATTCCGTCATCGATGTGTCGATCCCAATCAGCCCTAACTACATTATAATATTCTTCTCTATTTTTTACCCTAAGGTCTCAAATAGTACCTAGGCATTCTACATTTATTCAAATCATTTGCGTTATATAATCCCAGTATTCATTAAGTTGTATTGGATCTGTGCAGCACTGTTATATTATACATATTTTGTACTAAGGATTTCAGCACACCAATGACGGGTTTTACCTGCAGTTGTTCGTGTATATATTAAGTGCGTATATAATATATATATATATATATATATATCCCTATTATACATGTATTTATGCTGGAGAACCTGTAAAGTTTTAATATTACTGTCCGACAGTGTAAACCAGAACGGTGCTGCACAAACAAGTATCAAACTTAAATATGCATTGTATATTGCAATCTTCGTAGGGATGTGCTGGATTCATTTTATAACAGGAGCCTGAGTTGCCCAAGTCTTTTATAAAATTTATTTCTAATATCAGTAACATGTTGGGTCCATCTCAGACTCCTGTCATTTGTCACCGCGAGATGTCGGACGGTGGCCTGATATGTAATGTCTCCCTAATACTCTAGTTCCTCCAAGCTTAAAATGTTTCGTTTCTTGGATAATATAATTTGTTTTTTTTTTGCTACCTATCTTCATTTCCCATTTGTCAGCTCATCCCTCGATATCCCTAAGGTGTGTCTGCAATTTCCTACTCGTTATTTTTAAATGTTAATCTCTAAAGTAGATTGCAATATCATCCCCGTAAACTGCCAGTTACGATAGCTGACGCCTTGGAACGTCCTCCTTATAATTACTGTATAATGTCGGAGACAAAACGGATCCTTGAGAACCCCAGCTTCCATATCTCGTATAGAAGATTAGTGTCCCCTCTTCTGCTACAAAAAAAGTCCTACCTTTCAAAAAATCCGAGTTGATTACCAACATCCCGGTCGAATAACCAAACCCCTTCATCTTTACCAGCAGGCCATAGTGCCAGGTAGAATCGTACGCTTTTTCCACATCTAAAAATATGGCTATCATGTTATCATTAATATTAAAAATCGTAGAAATGTATTCGGTTAGTCTAGTGAGTTGTAGCGTTGTTGGTAGACCTGGCATAAAGCCAAGCTGTTCTTTCGGAATATTTTTCCCCCTCCAGGATCCTCTCCACTCTTCTCAAGATCACTCATTCATAAATGTTTCCTAGACATCTACGTAAGCTGTTAGGCCTGCCATTACAAGTAAAGAGTGTCCTTTCCGTCCTTGGGGGATGGTTATTATCTTGGCCTTTTTCCATACCCGACAGAATGTCCGAAGACGCAACGCCTCGTTGTATAGAAAAACCAGATATCTAATGATATTCTGGGGGAATGTATTGAATCATCTCGTTTGTTATCCCGCCCAGACCAGGGGCTTTTTTCCTTCGCAATGTGTTAATAATTTTTATCGACTCCAATCTGGACACAGGAATAATTACGTCTGGTTCATTTGACCTACTAATCCATCTTGTCTACTCTCCACCGTGCACTCCCAGTCATCAAAGTCTTCAGACTCATGTGATCGGAAGGTTAGCTCCAAGTGTGTCGGCGATAGCTTGAGTCCATCTAGTCCATGTACTGGAATATTTTTAATAGTATTATCAGTTTTCTAGTGATGGGCCAGATGTTCAGTTTTTATAACGATTCATCTACTTTTTCTTTGAACTTTTTAATCTTAAAATCACATAAGAGTCTGTGAATTTTATTCGTTAAAACGTTTAAAATCTGTTTGTCCTCTGTCCTGAGGTATTTTTGCCATATTTTTCTGACCACCCTCTTCTATTTAACTAACATTTCCACTTCAGGCACATTTCCAGGATGTCGTGGCTCCCTAGAAATGGCTGTATTATCTTTAAAACAAGTTAAAATGATATTTGATCAAATTTCCATATCATTGTATAGTTCACCCTTACTTAAACCTCTATCCACGTCATTGAATAAGACAATATCCGCAAGACTACTTGTAAACACCCCTAAATTAGTAGTCGTGCTTCCGTTAATTAAGTAGTATTTTTTTTTTACTTCCTTGTCTAATATCATTAAAACCGGAGAGTGGTCAGAATTTAGTGTTGAGATATCTTTCACCGTCGCATCGCCTCTGTTCTTAGCTGGAAAATCTCCAGCACATTGGGGTCCGCACGTAACCTTGTTGGAAATTGAATTGGTTCGATCGGTCCAAGAACATTATATTCATTCACCTTTGCATGCTGTTGAAGGGTCCTTCCTCTCGGCGATACCAGCCTCGAATTCCAATAAACATGTTTTGCCTTAAAATCGCCGCCTATTGTAAATTTATTTCTAAACCGCGATATTATATCTAAATAGGAATCTAATAGTGGTTTACTAGGAGGCTGGTACGCCGAGCAGACCAGGGTTTCTTCTCCCATTATCTCAAAAAATAGTAGCAGTTGCCTACAAGTTTACTGACTTGAGCAGAAGTGCCTGATCATGACTGATCGCAGACCGTACAATCACTGCAGTTCCCCTATTGGCTGGAACCGGTCCAGAATTAATATTAATCCTGTATGCCGGAATGCGCCAGATAAACCATTATGGTTTACAAGTTTGTTGTTTCATCAGGATACCTATGTCCTCCCGGTAAATAAATTCCTCAAGATTTAGATAGCCGGACGCCATTAATATTTAGACTCACCATTTTTGGTTTTTTATAATCCATTATTGAGTTCGAAGAGTTTAACAACACCACTACACAGGGCAGTGATCCTTCCAAAAGTATGATTTTGTATTTTGACTTCATGTAGTACATCCTTGATTTTGCGCATGTATTCCTTTATTACTCCCGGCGTAAACCGAGCTAATCGCTTCAACCCCGACCCTGGAGGACCAGGTTATTTGTTTTCGAGGTTTTCTTCCTGTAGCCTTTGACGGTCCAACGTCTACCTACAAGGCAGCAGTGTCTGTTCCCTAGACAGAGGCCCTTTTTGGCTGCTATGAGCTGGGCGAACTGAAGGTTTTTTATCGACATTATTACCCCCTCCTCACCCTTTTTAAACCTGGTTTGGGACAGGTTTCGCCGGGTTTATATATATAACACATTCTTTGTGTGCGTTGCAACGTCTGTGCTATTCCATCGTTAGTGTCTGTCAAAAAGATATCACAATCTGGTAAGGAACCATATAAGTTGATGCAGGCTATGAGATCGCTATTCACATCCCGAAACAATAATTATTGTTCAGTTTGGCCAAGTAATCGTTTATTAATTAGTTTTACTGCGATATTTGTATTTGATGTAAAACATGATTTGCTTTAACTCCTCCAGATTAAATAAATACATAATTTGTCTTCTTGTATTTGCGGTGTGTCGTCGTTCCGGCTACAATCCCTAAGTGTTCTCTGTAGGTTTCTATTCTACCCTGCAAATAGACCCTAGTTGATGAATTAAATGAGGTGGATTTAACATATATTATTATGGCACATAGTGTTCTTTTCTATTATCTCCAGCATTAACATGAGATGCTGAACAGACAAATTAAAATATAATATGAAAAATGTGTTTTTTTTAATATTTTTAATATCTGCGGTTAATATTGAAAGGATGCTCGTCGAAAGACCACATTAAGAGTGAAAGTATATGTAAAACATTGAGAATTACACCCCTTCTAGAAGAAGTTAAAAGTTACAGAACAAAATGAATTGAACATCTTGATGGAACAGATTAAATTGGAATACTCGAAAGAGCCTGGTTGTATGCACCTGTAGACAAAGGATCCGAAGGAAAACCCAGAAGAGGGTGAATGAAGAACCGAAACAGGTGAGAAGGAGTATAGCGTGAAGTTTATGGTGATGAATATCTACGATTTTTTACTACTTTATTTTTCTTCTGTTCTATAGTTTTACTTCTTGTTTACATAACTAACCATCTCACTAGCGCTACAGAACTCATAGGTTCATGGCTGCGCGGATATAAACTCTCCACACATCCCTACCCGGTGCTAATCTTTCCAATCATCCACTGTATATTCTCTTCCCTCAAATCATGGTTAATGTTATTTTCCCACCTCATTCTTGATCTACCAATTGGACGTTTTCCCTCTGGTTTTCCTACAAGAAACATCTATGACCCACGGTCATTCCCCGTTCGTGCCACATGTCTTGCCCATTGCCCATCGTAGTCTACGAGATTTGATTGTTATTATTATTATTATTATATCTGATATCTTATAAAGTACTTGTAACACACTGTTATGCAGTGTGTGGAACCCTATACATTTATGATTATAAAATCATATCTCTTCCCTTTAGTATTATTTTTTATTAACCTGACTATTTAATTCATGCCCCAAATGGGAGTAAATAACCATTCGCATTTCAATAAATTTTCAATTACAACCAATCACAGTCTTTTCTCCACTTCGATTTTATCAATTTAATTTTATCACTTTAAAACCAAGCTCCTCCTTTTTAACATTCTGAATAGGTCAGAGCATTATATTGCAGTGACAGACTCTCTAAGAAATACGTTGAATATAACAATTTATATATTAAGATGTAAGAATCCTAGAATACAAGTGCTCCCAGACTGTATATATAGTGCACGAATGTAACCAGATAGTGTTGCGGGATATAATATAAAAACATTTCTAGTAATTGATTGCACCACAATAAAGAAACTATTGTTTGGACTTTCTTAAGCGTATTATTTCCTAGGTATTTAAGTTCAATAAAAATATAATTGACATATTTACATCGTAGGACATCAGAAATTAATTAATGACCTATAATGTTGGTTATAAACAGTTTGATGTGTTTCACTTTTTATCCACTAGGGTGTAAGCCGAATTTCCATCCATATTATTTTACTTTCAAATATAAACTAAATAGTTCATCAAATCTAAATTATTTAATATAGTCCTATAATTCGAGATAAAGATGTAATATGTATAAACATATCGAGTTTGGACTTGAATTATTCAGATATTCTTTTGCAATCATATTGATGAATCAATATTATTAATTATATAAAGGTTGATTTATTTTTTATAAATGACTAAGACAACTCCTTTTGTTAAAATTCGGCTATTCCAGTACAGACGGCGCCAGAAGGTCTGAAAGATGTATGAAATAACAAGGTAATACGTGAACTGCAGGTACCTGAATACAATAGAAAGCTATGAATACCAAACTCTTCCCTAATAGAGTTTTACCAGAACGTCTATTTGAAAACATATTAGAATGTCAAGTTAAAATATTGTTTATGAATAACAAGTATGACAGAATGTTGACAACTGGAGTTTCACTATGAAGTTTCAAATAAAATTGTTGACACATACATTAGTTTAAAGATCACTACGAATGACACATTAAAATTAAAAGAAACTAACGGTTTTAAATAGTCTGTGAAGCCCTAAATAGAAAACCCAAAGGCCTTACTATGAACAAACTTGGCAAAATTGCCAGTAAGTATCGCGATATGGATACGCCTATTATTAGCTGAGTCACAAACAGAAACGAAGGAAATTTCACACCCTTTATTTATGTTTTAAATGTCCACACATGCATAAACCAATAGGAATAAATTGTAACCCCTTCTCCTGTAGCAATCTGAACGATTGAAGGAATACTGAAGTTTTCAATATATAAAACGGAGACGCATACAAAAATACAATCATCCCAGCTAGCGAAGGGAGAACGTCGACTAAGTTTTATTTAACTGGGGGAAAATATCGACCGCTACTAGTTCAAATATAGAATTATAACTCCTAATCGAAGAGGACAAACTTAGGAGAAGTTCGCATGGCTCAACAAATTACGTTATCTTAAAAGTAAAATATTTGAACAGAAAATCGTAATAAATCATATTTAATTAAACTGATCCGTATTTTTATATTACAATATCAATAATAACAATTCGTCATTATTCGTTGAGAAGTCAGATCACTATAACATCACATAAACAAATGTTTTCATTATATGAAATTGTCTGTATAGTGACTCATATACAAAATAAATAGAGTGATTTGTGAACTATAATTATTGACAAAACTATCGCTGCCGCATTAGTTTTCCTCGTTATTCCTTGAGATAAAGTGATCCTCATCGCTCAACGAACCCAACAACCTATCTAGACAGCGAGCCTAAAATTCTCACATTACAGGAATTCATGTAATAAATCCCACACCCAAAACCCCTCGCCATCACCATTTGTCTCACTCCCTAATTAAAACCCTTTATTCAGGTGAATTCTTACAATATTGTGAACCTTTGGAAATAAATAATATGATCTGGTTGCAGTGATGAAAAAATGAAACATAATAAACGTTTCTCCTTTGTTTTCAAACATCACCGTTTACATTAAATATATAAATATTTTAAAGTAACTATATTTAAATAAAGATATGTGAGTGAACAGCTTAATTTTATTCGTTAAATAGTCCTAACAAATGTAACTCTTGATTTCCAAATTCTATAGATAAATTCACTCGTCACTTCATGACATCGTTGAATTTATCGATTTTAGAAATCACTCGTGGCATCACTTATGATAATCATTTTATATTTTACAGAGGTAGGATTACTTTACACACATCCTAAACCAAAATGGAGTCATAATGAATATAAATCCCAGTTTCTTAAGAAAACTTGATATTTCTGGTTTTGACAATAATATATGTTTATAAAAAATAGTTGCATTCAGTTAAAAAAACTGTTGTAATTTAGGTGCGTTCTTTATGTATGTTTCCATTCTACAGATTTGTGAACTAGTCTATAGATTGTACAGTATTGATATCGGTCGGGAAAGTTACTCATTCTCCTGTTGTCAGCATAAGGGAAATGGCCGGCCTAAATTTTGGAGGTAACAAAGTGGTCTAATTATGATACATGTAGCTATTTTATGTTTCACCGCATACATTTATTTATTTTTTTGTAATATAAATATTTCCCGGCGTTTGTTAAAAGATTTTCCTAAATCTATTTTTTATTATAAATACAAATAGTAATTTTAAAATCTAAAATTATAGTTATATACGTAACTATTTTTATGTTTTAAATTTCTCCTTACAAAGTAGTTGTTTTGTAGTAATTTAAAGGTTTCCTGGGGATCATTAAATAAAATTCACGTTTGTCCTAAAGACTTGAGTTTTCATTATCGAAGTTTTAAATTTGTTGTGGTATGAATGAGAATGGTTTGACTTGACCATTTAACTGTTTTCTATTTGAGGTTATAAAGTTATTTTTGTAAGAATTTAAAGCTTTTCTGGCGATCAACTGAAATATCTAAGCCTTGCCGAGCAAATTAAATTTATAAATTTTCGAGATTCCAGCCTCTCTCTTAAATGAATAAGAATGGTAGACGAAAATATGTAATGATAGTGGTATACTTGGTCGTTTTATCAGTTTTACTTAAGATTATAAATTGGTTTTTTGTAAGAATTTAAAGCTTTTCCAACATTTACTCAGATTATTTCTTGATGTCCTAACAAAATTTCAATTTGAGTTTTCAGCCTTTTTTTTTCTTTAGTTAGACTAAAAGTTGTAATTATAATGCACTTAGATATTTTATATTTCACTGCATGCATGTTCCAATTTTTTGTTAGAATTTAAAGATTTTCAACATTCATTAACTAATTATTTCATATTTTTAACGATTAGCTTTAATTTAGACTATTAGAGATTTCAGCCCCCTAATTCCGATTGAGGGTCTTTCCACTTTTCAGCGGTTGCCCTTTTACCAGCCGGCTGCTGGCCCTTCACATCCACATGTGTCAATCACAGAGGTAGATGATCAACAGCCAGTGTAGGGGTGACATGTGGTTAGCATGTCGAGTCCCCCAGCCGTTATAGCTGGTTCCTCAACCTGGAGCCGCTACTTATTGTAGCTACCCAATTGCCTCACGATGCTGGGTGGGCACCGGTCCCATACTGGCCGAAATACCATGAGAAAATTTCTTCCCCCATGGAGACTCGAACCAGCGCAGGTCCCGTAGCTCTGCGCCAAGGCTTCCTACCTTAACCGCTCGGCTACGGCGCGGGACTCAGCCCCCTAATGCTTTCTTAAATAAATTAAATGGTTAGACTAAAATTTATGATTGTAATGAAACACTTGGCTGTTTATGTATTTTGAATTTCACGTTATAAATAATACTAATAACAATAATAGTAACAATAATAGTAACAATAATAGTAATAATAATAATAATAATAATAATATACCTTAAAATAATATCAACTTAAATTATCAAAGTTATGGTCGTTAGGCGTTCATTTACTCAACCTAGCTCATTGGCACTATCGAACCCATTAGTTCATGGCTCGTGGACGTAAACTCTCCATATATCCCTAACTTTAACTAATGTTTTCCAATTATCCACTGTAGAATCTACTTCCCTCGTCGTGTTTAATATTGTTCCATTGATTATTATTAATTTTAGATATAAAATTCACATAAAATTGTGCAGGGTGAATCCAAACTATACCGACGAACTGTCACAAGTTGTTCAGGGATATTTTTGGAGTGTTTTGTTTTAAGAAACATATGGTCTCTGGTGGCTTTTGCCGAGTAATTTTATTGTACATAAAACGTTCTTTCAACATATCCTCTCACAATTTCTCGAAGACGTACCGCTGGTAATTCGTAGGCGTATGTTTCAACATGATGGAGGGCACCAACACATTATGCAATAAAAGTTAGGGAATATATTGATGAACAGTTTGAAAAAAATCGATTTCTCACGACAGATCCGACATCCATGGAATTTTTCTTCCGAGGTCACGCGACTCCTGTCAAAATTTGAATGGAACTGGTTGCTATTGTTAGTTTAAATAAATATTATTTTTACATATATTATTATAATTACTATTCACATTATCATTATCATTATTATATTTATTATTATCATTATTATTATTGTTATTGTTGTTATTGTTATTATTATTATTATTTATTATTATTATTATAATTATTATTATTAATATTATAATTATTATTATTGTTATTATTATTATTATTATTATTATTATTATTATTATTATTATTATTATTATTATTATTATTATTATTATTATTATTATTATTATTATTATTATTATTATTTATTATTATTATTTATTTTTATTATTATTTTTATTATTATTTATAACATCGTCTATTCTGGGAGTTAATTTGGATACTAATACATTTGTTAGAATTTTGTACGAATTTGAAAATAATGGGATGTCCATGTAGTGGTTGCATTTAATTTAGACTTCTTTCTTATAGATCGGTACGATAACCAAAAGTTTCCATTAATTTGGAAGAACCTCTTTTTCCTGAATATTAATAAGCAACCGATGCATTCTGGTCATCACGTTTTCTTCCCCCGATTTTATCAGTTCTGCTGGAATTTCATCTGAACCTGATCGTTCATACATCTTCAGTATATCTATCGCCATTTCAACTTCGTTCTATAACTAACATTTTTGTTCTCTACAAATCATTCTCTTCAATATCCTGTTTCACTGAAATATGAATTGAATTGAAATATGAATTGAATTGAAATATGAATTGAATTGAAATATGAATTGAATTGAAATATGAATTGAATTGAAATATGAATTGAATTGAAATATGAATTTAATTGAAATATGAATTGAATTGAAATATGAATTTAATTGAAATATGAATTTAATTGAAATATGAATTTAATTGAAATATGAATTTAATTGAAATATGAATTTAATTGAAATATGAATTTAATTGAAATATGAATTTAATTGAAATATGAATTTAATTGAAATATGAATTTAATTGAAATATGAATTTAATTGAAATATGAATTTAATTGAAATATGAATTTAATTGAAATATGAATTTAATTGAAATATGAATTTAATTGAAATATGAATTTAATTGAAATATGAATTTAATTGAAATATGAATTTAATTGAAATATGAATTTAATTGAAATATGAATTTAATTGAAATATGAATTTAATTGAAATATGAATTTAATTGAAATATGAATTTAATTGAAATATGAATTTAATTGAAATATGAATTTAATTGAAATATGAATTTAATTGAAATATGAATTTAATTGAAATATGAATTGACCTGAAATAATATGAATTGAACTGAAGAGCACAAATCCCGCGTCTGCTGTCCAATGCTATACTGATCGCGCTGTATAATGGATATACAGAGTTAGTAACAAATGAGAAAAACTTTGAAGGAGTGGCTGAATACAAATACGTAGAAACAATAATTACAAACAAGAATGTGGTGCAGAGAGAAAGTAAACATAGACACGATTCTTAAAATGCTTCCTGTTATACAGGTATAAGGACTCTTGTCGCCCCAAATTCTTCAAAAAACATTAAAGTGAAAATATATAATCCTGTTATTCTGTCAAGTACACTATATGTATACGAAATGTGGTATCTTACGTTAAGGTAGGATAAATTGAGTATTTGAGAATGAATTTCTTTGGAAAAATGTTAGACCAAAAAAATATCTGATCGGGCGAATGGAAAATATTATGTAACAGTGAGCTACATGATATGTATGTGAAATCAAATGCAATAAGAACTATTAAGTCTCGTAAACTGGAATGGGGACAGCATTTGGTACGAATGAGGAATGGGATATCAAAACTCAAATAAAAAGGACACCAAAATAGGCCAATAATGTGGTAAGAGAATAACATTTGCCATGGTTTGAAAGAAGTAAAGTGCACAGGGGTTACTGGAAAGCATTACCTCAGGGCAGGGATATATATATGGAGGGCTCACGTCCGTGTTTCCATTAATCTACCGGTTCGATAGCGTTAGGTATTTATTGTGAAGATACGTTATGTATATATTGGTTTCACAGTTAGTTTTTTTTTTTTCATTTCTCGGTAACTGTATGAAACTTCAGAATACGCCCTACTATTCTGTAAATACTTGAATTATGTACCTATTATGGAAATGCACATCCCTTTTATGTATTAGTGTGTGTGTCGTATGTAGGCAATTATGTTCCACCAAATGTAAAAGACGCATACAAACGATAATATGACAATTTTAGTTTAGTTCTATGTTAACTTCTCATTCTATTTTAAACATTTCCGGGATTCCTTTTAAAAATAACTTATCTATTGGTATAATTATTCTAATGAAATACTGCGTTTTTAGTTTTTAGTTTTTTCTTGAAAAGAATGCAGTTGACAATTATTCAAGAATGTCCTAAATCTTGTATCAAATTATTAGAAAGTGGCTATCACCATTATTGTTGTAAATTAAGAATAACCTCTATGTATTTTTCTTCCCCAGTTCTCTAATTGTCCTAAATCATTTTTTTTTCAGGAGACGAAAACACGCTATTCAGACAAGAATTAATATTGAGGAATCATTTACATCAATATTTTACAAAGCTGATAGTAAATAAAGTTAATGACTGGTTGAACCAACTAAGATCTCTTAATGCTTCAAATACAGAATCATGGGAACACCATCGTCAAGAAATATCAAGTTATTGTGAAGAGTTAAGAACACGTTTCGTTAATTGCGATCCAATGATAAGGAGAGATATAGGAATATTAACAATACCAAGGGTATTTCACGAAATAAATAGATATATTATGTTAGTTGCATTGCCACATTCACATAGCTTGTGGGGGGTAATACGCAGTATCTGTCAATGCATTCTGAGTTGTGTTATGTTGCCGGATTATAATGCGGATTACAATCTTCTGTTAGAATACTTTGTTCCCACAATTGAAATTGGCGTTGAATACTTATTAAATGTTCCTCGTTTAAAAAAGTTGTTTATTGAGATACAAACTCCAATCTCACAACCTTTGGAAGATTATCTCATGGAACTTCCTAATTTAGAAAGTTTCACTTACCGTAAATTTTGCACTACGGCTGTTTTGCGCGCATTGTTTAATTGTAAACAGTTGATACATTTAGACTTAAGACATTCAAAAGGTGTGAATGATGGAATGATTGAACATATAATTCGCCTTGAAAATTTGGAACATCTTGATATAAAGTATTGTACTATTACTGATCAAGGATATAAGAATTTTTGATTAGTTTGCCTAAACTTCAGAACATCGCCTGGGATTCTGCGATTGATCCTATTGTACATGATTTGCCTGACCATTGCGCCAATAGGATAGTAAATGTTGAATCAAACATGTCTACAAACATTTTTCCTTGTGATCAATGTCGAAACATAACACATCTGTGCCTATACTTGAGATCTATTGTAGATTTAGGAAATTTATATCAATTGGAAAAACTAAAATCGTTCGAAATTCTAAGCTTTAATTTTGAATCATGTAATGTGTATGCGTTTTTAGAGAGAGCTGGTGCAAATCTCAAAACATTGGAAATACATGCTGATAATATTGAGTGTTCATATTTAGTTATATTCTGTCCAAATTTGAAAAAGTTGTCCTTGAAATACGCAAAACTTTCTTGGCCATCAGAAAATATGAACACTAACCTTTCATTACATTATGTAAATGTAGAGGTTCTTGAATTGGACAGAATATATGTGGGAGAACAGTTTATTTCAAGATTGCATCTATATCAGAATCTGATAGAATTTCATTCGAGTTCTGTGTCCCACCTTACCAGTAGTACGATAGCTTCTATTGTGTCAAGGAATGGTTTTAAAAATTTGCAGCTATTTTCTGCTCAATATTGTGTAATAAAAATTACTACAGCAGATTTATTAATCAACAGATGCAATAGTTTACGTTCATTAGGAGATCTAAATAGGTGGCGGCCCCTCTCATTGTCAGGTATAGAAACTCTGAAAAGGAGAGTAGTTCCAGAAAATCTAGGAGTTAAATTAATCATTGGAGGATTTGAGTGGATCGAATGATGATGTTTTGAAAACCATCAATATTATACATGCAATCGTGATTAAAACTTGATTTTTTTATTTCTCTTCTTGGAAGTCTTATAGATATCTACTTTTTTAAATACGTGCAGCAACACTTTAAATTCTTGTGTTGGATCATACAAAAAAGCGAAATAAGGTAACACATCGTATTGGAAAAATCAGTTTTTTACTGCATAGTATGTTGGATAATTGGATCGTTTAAATAAAGAAAGAAATGAAGGGCAATATCAAAATGACTTAGTGTTCTAAAGTATTGATAAACTGAAGGTCATATATTCCTGTAAGGATTATTTTCATTCTTCCTACTTGGAGCACAAAAAGTATTTTTCAGTGTTTTCCGTTTTAAAACTTAAGATTCAATGTTTATCTTTAAATTTCATAGAAAATCAATGTTTTGTGAAATATGTCAACAGTTATGTATTTCCAAATGTTGACACTTTCCTTTGAAAATACTAATTAGATGATTGCATCAGTAGATGATATTCCTCATGCAATTATTTATTTTAATTAAATTCACAGATATATTAGTCACCCTAGCTCAAATGGTAACATTTCTACCTTCGAACAAACAGGACTGGGTTCAATTCCTGTCGAGATAACTGCAAAATTTCTACATTTTGTATCAAAAGCCTGGATAAATATCAAATCCACCTTCTATAGATACCTTATTTTGAGAATTTATGTCTTCAGGCGGATGGGACGCCATTCTTCAGTTCTTACTCAAAAGTATAGACTGTGGTCCGACAAAACTTCATCTACTATTTTATCTCCAATGTCGTAATTTCTCTCATAGCACACACTCAGCAATTTTAGTCCGATATATTTATACTTACTACCACTAGTGGCATTCCTTACGTTCCAATAGAAACATACGACGTTTCCATCTGGCTTTGATCCATGACAACATGTCCACCTCATTCCATGTTTTACCACCTGCCCTATAAGTTATCTTCTCTACGTTTACCTATATCATTCCAATCTTCATATTGGGAATTCAAATCCAATGATTGCTTCTCGATGAATGTATCCTTTCTGTTCACAGTGTGATAAATCCAGTTCCATTTTCACTTTCTAATTGCTTCTTAATCAGTTAATTACACATTTTCCGTAATTATAATCATTAAATCAGGTGCTCCAATGACAATTCCTCTTAAGTAGTTATTTGTGAATATATATTTGAAATACACAATGATTTCCAGTTTGGTATTCATAGTTACATTAATTTTACATTGTCATAGGAATCTTACCATGAGCACCTTATACATACAATACAAATAGTTATCCTATGTAATGTGTGGTCTATTAAATTGATACAGAAATTAAAAATAGACTAGTCTACCTTAGTTGTGACGTATTATATTAAGAATGTAAGATTATCGAGGAGAAATGTTATAACAAACAATTATGTTCTTAATTATAGTTTTCTTAATAATGAGCTCAATTTTAAAATATCAAATACTTAACCAATGTACTACTTACTTAGTTTGGGTAATTGTTTTCATATCAATAGCAATTACGCAAACTAAACAGTAGTTACCTAGATACATCGTCACATACAAATCTGACAATCAGTTTTAATATAGGAAATCATGAAGCCGCTGTGAGAAATATAATTATTGTTTAATAAAATTGCCAAATTAAACTTAATTTTGGAAACATGAGGTAATATTTGATAGTGATGTATGGAAACCTAACGTTACATAGTAGCAACATGAGCTCTGTGCAAAAGTGATCGACGGATTACCATGAGGATTTAGTTGAAAACGTGTAATGTTTTAGGAATATTTGTAATTGTAGAATGCAGGCTTTCACGTCCAGAAATCTTGTAATATTATTATTGGTAATTGTCGAAAGTGTGTTTTCGCTTTGTAGTAATGTGTTATATATAGCAGAATTAAGTGTTTGAGGTTGTATACTTGTATCTTCATGCCATTATACTTATACTTCATAATGTTCAGACGCTCGCCGATTCTACGAAACCATTGAAGAATACAAGTGGAAATAATATCAGTGCCCAGAATTCATGTACCAATTCAATTTAGTGAATATCTAATAATTCGTACTATTTAAATACATAAATATAGCCATGATTTGTATGCACTAAAATGTAATGTAATATAACAGCCTGTATGTGGAACCGAGATAAATGACAATCGAAAGTGTTACTTCCCAATATACTATGTTGTAGCCTAAACTTAATCTACATATCTTTACCACGTACTGTATCTTAGCCATACAACATTCCATTGAGGTAGCAGTTAAAATATTATTTTTTTCATGTAAAAAATGCATGCTTTTAATGTACTTACGTTATCAACATTCTGAATTAAAAAGAAAATGTTCTGTAATAAATATCTTGTAGAATTCGAGTCTGAAATGTAAGTTTCCTCGGATTTTTTTTTAAGTTTACTCGTGCATTAAATGGTATGATAATATTTATAGACTTAACGCGGTACATACAGATAGTGAAATGGTATAGATTATTATTTTATTTCCCCATAAATCATATAAACATGACTAAAATATTTACCTTGAAAATGATAATAATTAACCATTTCTTAGATTTCAGTATGTGTCCTAATTGCATGTAACAAAAAAAACAGTTCCCAACCTCTACGATATGTGTGAAAATAAGAACATATATTTTTAAACAGATTCACGAATAAATTTGCGTCCATTTTTTCCCCGAGGAAATGTGCATTTAGAAACTCAAATGTGAATATTTAATTATATTTGGCCAATTGAAGTGTTATTTGATATATGTGCACTTTTATCCCTTGCACATTGTATGGATTTAGTCAATATACTGCCTTTTGTTAATTTTTTCATTGTGGTATTAGTTTATTTCTCTGTTTATATTGTTCGAATACATTTTGGTCCCTTGGGACTCAAATTATGAGGTCAGGTTTATGAATGAAATTTGAGCAATACCTCGTTTTACAGCACGATGTAGTGATTCAGGATTTTTCAGATTAATGATTTTAATAGAATTTAACGGCATTACCTACGTATATTTAGAAATTTTCAAATAAAATCAGTTATTTCTTGAGTAAGGTTTGCCATTTAAATACATAAATAGTAGATTTTTACACGCTTTATATTAGCTTGACCTGTATCTATCTATCTATCTATCTATCTATGTAACGGAATCTTTCAACGCGATTTTCACCCACTTAGAAACATTGGATCGACTTGAAACTTTGTATACTTGTAGAGGACCCGTGACAATACAATAATGTCATATTTATTTTCTAAAATCCTGGCCAAAATCATCAGAAAATCGAAAAACGTGTTTTTGTATCAATGTAACGGAATCTTTCAACGCGATTTTCACCCACTTAGAAACATTGGATCGACTTGAAACTTTGTATACTTGTAGAGGACCCGTGACAATACAATAATGTCATATT
Organism: Diploptera punctata; assembly: GCA_030220185.1. Lineage (NCBI taxonomy): Eukaryota > Metazoa > Arthropoda > Insecta > Blattodea > Blaberidae > Diploptera > Diploptera punctata. Next base: position 1,560,031 of record JASPKZ010001950.1, on the reverse strand, counting down.
TATTTTCTAAAATCCTGGCCATAATCATCAGAAAATCGAAAAACGTGTTTTTGTATCAATGTAACGGAATCTTTCAACGCGATTTTCACCCACTTAGAAACATTGGATCGACTTGAAACTTTGTATACGTGTAGAGGCCCCGTGACAATACAATAATTTAATATCTTGTTTCAAAAATCCTGACCAGAATCATCCGAAAATCAAAAAAATGAAAACTGGTATAATAGGTTGCGGACTTGTCGAGTTTTTAGTCAATCGTTGTAAGAGCTCAGTTGGTAGAGAAGTGAACTCTTAGTGGTATATAATTTCAGTAATCCATACGTCGCTGGTTCAAATCCGGCTGGGAGGGTTTTTTTATAGAAGAGTATTACTTTTAGCTCATACTACAATAGTATGGAATTTAAAGATATTTACATTGTTATCTTATTCTGTAAAATATTAAAACTAAAAAATAAAAAATAAATAATAGTTTTAAAAAACTAAAAGAACACGCTTTATTAGAAAACTAAAAATGAAAAATAATTTTAATTTCCAATACGCTTGGGATAAAATAAAGTGGTCAACAAAAATATCATCTCCAACACAAATAGAATAAAATTAGAGTTATCAACAAAAAGAAAATAATTTTACCGTCAAAAGCGTGGGGTGATTTTTATGATTTTTACATTTTTTTCTTAGAGAGCTTACTTTTACCAATATCTGTTTATTATGAAATATATTAATTGATATAGAGCACTCCGCGTTTTTGATGGTAAAATTTTCTTTTTGTTGATAACTCTAATTTTATTCTATGTTTTGGAGATGATTTTTTTGTTGACCACTTTATTTTATCCCAAGCGTATTGGAAATTAAAATTATTTTTCAATTTTTAGTTTTCTAATAAAGCGTGTTCTTTTAGTTTTTTAAAACTATTATTTATTTTAATATTTCAATTATATAATAGTAAACAATTTCATGATAATTTTTATACAAATCATAGACCTATTAGCATATATTTTGAAAGCACTATTAAATTCCATATCAGGATTATTTAATACCTGATTAATGATTAATTTATTTATGTAAATAAAACTAAAATGAGTCGTTATTCATTTCGCCTTATAAGCTCTGTTTTTACCGAGTTTGGATTGAGGTGATTCACTCATATAAATATTATTAATTTAAGCACCACATAATATTAATTTTCGTAATAAGTTTTATTTTTAGTTTTTCTAATTTTAAATATAAAAATTGAACTTCAAAGCGCATGTTTTCGTAAATGCCCATAACATAATGTGTTAATTTTATTGTGAAATAAAATGTAATACAGTATTTAACTGTATAGTTATATTATTTTATGTTTAATTATATAAATAATTTCATAGTAAAAAAATTGTTAATACAACATTACATCTAACCATATATCTGAGAATCACGATAAAGTATGTGTATTTGAATCACTGCTAAAAAGAAATACAAATACTTCATCACTCAGTGAATTCGGAATTGTTTCTCATCTTGTGTTGCATAGAAACCCTCAGTTTGATTAGATCTCCACATGTGCATATCTGGTCGTCCGTATAATATTAAGGCGGTATTCAATTTTCCTTTCAAGTGTTGCACAGCGTTACACGTGTGACGGTAGCACAAGTGACTCTTATCCGCCTTCGGAGTTAATCAGGTCCTGTACAGGAATTCGATAAACAATGCATTTTACGTATCCCTAAAAAAAATAATTTTTAAGTTTGTCAAATATGGTGACTTTCGAGGCCAGTCGATGGGAACTGACTTCCGATCCACTTGCTTGGAAAATGCGTATTGAGGTACTGTTGAACTTCGTTGGCGTAATGTGGAAGGGCTCCATTTAGCTAGACGAAATCGTCCGGTAATTTCGGAATTGTATACTTTGACAGTATATCTAGGAATCGTGCCCCATGTCACTGTTTTTTCAACAAGACAACGATTCCAATCACAATTCCATTACGGCACATGAGGTTTCTTCTCTCAATATTCCACAGTTACGACGGTGCACCCTGCCATAACTGAGGTGTGAAGTTCTGCAGAATACCGATCCTATTAAACCTTGATTCCGTCATCGATGTGCCGATCCCAATCAATCCTAGTTGTATTATAATATCCTTCTCTATTTTTTACCTAGAGCCTCTAGCTCTAAGGTCTCAAATAGTACCTAGGCATTCTATATTTATTCATATGATTTGTTACATAATCCCTGAGTATTCATTAAGTTGTATTGGATCTGTGCAGCACTATTATATTATACATATTTTGTACTAAGGTTTTCAGAACACCAATGACGGGTTTACCTGCAGTTGTTCGTATATATATTTAGTGCATGTGTAATATAGAGTTTTCCCTATTATGCAGACATTTATTCTGGAGAACCTGTAAAGTTTTAATATTACTATACGACAGTTTAAACCAGGACGGTGCTGCATAAACAAGTATCGATCTTAAATATGTATTGTATATTGCAATCTTCGTAGGTATGTGCTGAGATTTATTTTTTAACAAGAGCCTGTGTTGGCGAAGTATTTTATAAATTTTATTTCTAATTTCAGTAATATGCAAGGTCCAATTCTAACTCCTGTCATGTGTCACCCAGAGATATCGAACGATGGCCTGATATCTAATAACGTCTCCCTAATATTGTAGTTCTTCCAAGCCTAAACATGTTCGTTTCTTGGAGAATATAATAACTTGCATTTTTTTGCCTACCTATCTTTATTTCCCATTTGTCAGCCCATCCCTCGATATCTCTAAGGTGTGTCTGCACTTTCCTACTCGTTATTTTAAAATGTTTACCTCTGGAGAAGATTGAAATATAATCCTCGTAAGCTGCTAGTTGCCATAGCTGACTTCTGAGAACGCCCACCTTATAAATATTGTACAATGTCGGAGACAAAACAGATCTTTGAGGAACCCCAGCTTCCATATCACGTATAGAAGATAGTGTCCCTTCTTTTGCTACAACAAATTCCCTATCTTTCTAAAAATTCGAGATGATTCGCAACATCCCGACCGAATAACCATACCCCTTTTACTTCATCAGCAGGTCATCATGCTAGGTCGAATCGTACGCTTTTTCCACATCTAAAAATATGGCTATCATGTTATCATTAATATTAAAAATTGTATAAATGTATTCGGTTAGTCTAGTAAGTTGTAGCGTTGTTGATCGACCTGGCATGAAGCCAAGCTGTTCTTTCGGGATAATTTTTCTTTCCTCCATGATCCTTTCCACTCTCTCAAGATCACTCTTTAATAAATGTTTCCTAGAAAACTAAGCAAGCTGTTAAGCCTGCGATTGCAAGTAAAGTGTGTCCTTTCCTTCCTTGGGGGATGGTTATTATCTTGGTCTTTTTTCCATACCCGAGGGAACGTCCGAAGACGCAACGCCTTGTATAGAAAAACCAGATATCTAATGACATTCTGGGGGATGTGTTAATCATCTCGTTTGTTATCCCGTCCAGACCAGGGGCTTTTTTTCCTTCGCAATTTCTTAATAATTTTTGTCGCCTCCGATCTGGACAGAGGAATAATTACGTCTGGTTCATTTGACCTACTAATCCGTCTTGCCTACTCTCCACCGTGCGCTCGCAGTCGTCATCAAAATCTTCAGACCCATGTGATCGGAAGGTTAGCTCCAGAGTGTAGACGATAGCTTGAGCATTGTCATAAGGCTCAAACTTGAGTCCACCTGGTCCATGTACTGGAATATTAATTAAAGTATTATTATTTTTAATTATCTTGTGATGGGCCAGATGTTTACTTTTTCCAACGCTTCGTCTACTTTATCTTGGAACTTTTTAATTTTAAAATCACGTAAGAGTGCAAATTCTATTCGTTAAAACGTTTGAAATCTGTTTGTCCTCTCTCCTGCGGTATTTTTGCTATCTTTTTCTGACCACCCTCTTCTGTTTAACTAAAATGTCCACTTCAGGCACATTTCCAGGATGCCGTGGCTTCCTGAAAATGACTGTAGTATTTTAAAAACAAATTAAAATTGAATTTCATAAAATGTCTATTTCATTGTTGCGTTCGCCCTTACTTAAACATCTATCCACGTCATTGAATAAGACAATATCCGCAAGACTACTTGTAAACACCCCCCCCCATTAGTTGTCTTGCTTCCGTCAATTAGGTAAGTCTCTTTAACTTCCTTGTCTATAATATTCAAAACCGAGAGTGGCCAGAATTAAGTCCGTTTAGTGTTTCGATCTCTTCCTTCATCATCTGTTCTCAACAGGAAAATGTCCAGCACATTGGGATCCGCATCTAACCTTGTTGGAAAATGAGTTGGTTCAATCGGTCCAAGACCATCATATTCATTCACCTCTGTATGTTGTTGAAGGTTCCTTCCTCTCTGCGATACCAGCCTGGAATTCCAATAAGCATGATATGCGTTAAAATCGGCGCTTATTATAAATGTATATCTAAATCGCTATATTATATCTAGATCGGAATCAAATAGTGATTTGGTAGGAGGCTGATACGCCGAGCAGACTAAAGTTTCTTCTCCCATTATTTAAAAAAAAATAAAGCAGTTGCCTGAAAGTTTACTAACTGTGGCAGAGGTGCCTGAAAATGACTGATCGTGGACCGAAAATCACTACAGTTCCCCCCCATGTGCTGGAACCGGTTTAGGAGTAATACAATTCCTGTATCCCTGAATGCGCTAGGTTAACCATTGTGATTTACGGGTTTCTTGTATCAACAGGAGAGATGATGTGAGTTGCGTCCAATATGGTCTGTGTACCTTTTTAAGTACGTGAGTTGTGGCCCGGTGTGCTTCTCTAAGTACGTGAGCTGTGGCCAGAATAAAATGTCCTATCGTTTGGGGTATAAAAGACAAATTACTGTTTTGTCTCATCTGTTGATATGTATCGATATTTCAAATGACGTAGATGATGTGTTGTCTCACCTGTTTTTCCATCCTGGAAAAAGAAGTGTTTTTACAAGAACAAATGCTTGCTCTGGAAGAAAAAAACTGTGACTAGAATTCAGTACATAAAGTCAGTTTCTTTTAAATGTTTGCCCGTTTCCGATTAATGAATTTAAAATAGCATGACAACATTTATTAAGTGGCTGTGTTTTAATAACATACAAATCAACATTTTAACCATGCCGCCAATAGTCCTAAGCCTGTAAAGGGGAAGGGAATATTGGCTTGTCTTTGAGATGGATTTAGTCACCCTTAAATTCTCTAAAAACAACCTACACTTCTACGTATCTAACACCACCCATGGGCCGCAACTTACATACCCAACGAACTTACCTATGCCGCAACTCACTTGCCCAGGGAACTCACCTGGGCCGCAACAAGCGAGATTTTCTGGTTCTAAGACGAAACTCACCGTCTCCGCAACAGAATGTCTGTCCTGCCGGTAAATACATTCCTCAAGATTTAGATAGACATGATGCCATTAATATTTAGACTCATCATTTTTAGTTTTTTTATAATCCATTATCGAGTTCGAAGAGTTGAACAACGCCACTACACAGGCCAGGGATCATTCCAAAAGTATAAATTTGTCTATTGACCTGATAGGCCTATAGTATATCCTTGATTTTGCACATATATTTCTCTATTACTGCAGACGTAAACCAAGCTAACATATATTTGAATTCATTTCCGATATTTTCATGAACGGGAGAATTAGGATTCATAATGATTCCTGGTTATACCAGGGATACAGCCTTCCCTTACCGGAGACGCGGGAAGTCCGCGGGCGAAAAATCTGGTCTTTCTTTCTGAATATCTCGTTTTTTAATTATTTCTTTAAACTTAAAGTATTGCGCTGCAACTTCTATAATTAGTGGGGTGGCATTCTCCGCAATTGACACTTTTTGTGCTGTTTCTAATGGCTTCTTAAAATTTCTAGAATTATGGTCGCCCGCGCACTTAACGCATCTTTCCCTGAGATGGCAGAAATTAGCCTTATGGCCAAAATTCTGGCATCTGAAGCACTGCTGAATCCTTGGCTGCCCTTTGTAATCCTCAATTTTATTTTTAAAATTAAACAAACCTGATAATTCTCTTATTTTCTGAACATTATCCTCATCTCTCGGAAGGATCACTACCCAAAGCGGTAGTTGTATGATTTCTTTCCTACCGGCCGTGTCCACAGACGCCCTGATGATTTGACGCACCTGGATCACTTGAATTTCCTGCCCTGCTAGTTCGACCTGGATTATCATGCTTTCATAATTTAACCAACTGAAAGAAAAATTACGGAATAAAAAAATACTTAGAAATTAAATTTCTTTTAAATTATAATATTGTTCGTTAGTCCCTCGTCTCTTGTGATAAGGGATTCCAGAATCTACCAGTGCATAACGGTACAGGATTTAGAATAATGGGAGGTTGTGTTATGAAATATCGAAGATGAATTTCTGAAGTAGTCATGTTTTCAAATATTGTGAATGGAAAGTAGGAGATGGAAGCTCTGGAGTAGATGTATGTATAATTTTTAATACAAGGGTAAGTAATATATTATTTTACGTTCATGTAGATGGAACCAGCATAGTATGAAGAAATGTGGTCATATACAGGGCGTAAATAAATTATACCGCATTAATTTAACTACGTATAGAGAGGTATTAGGCATTTTGAGATAATGAACTAATGGTCTACGAATAAAAATGTCAAAGTTATGATTCAAGTTGTAAAATGGTTGGTACGCCACTGATTATTTCAAATTATAATGGAATTAATATGATATAGAGACTGTAACTTGCAACAAGCATGCGCCTTTAGCTCAGTGGTTATAGCAGTCTAATACCGGCGCAAACGTAAGCTGTGTGCATCAGGTTCGAAACTCCCTACAGTAAGTGTACAATTTTCTCTTCTTCTTCCTTTATTAAGTACATACTGTAAATTAGTTACGTGCGTAGATTTACTTCTGGTTTAATTGCTTATTAATTATTTTACAGAATACGGTAATGGAATGTCGGCGCAGTACACGAGTTACAAAACTATCTTCATACGTATTGTTCAGACAATTGTTTGAAAAGTTGTAATAATAATACGATTACTGTAGAGTGCAATATATTTCGCAAAAAAAATGTGTAAAATGCTGTACAATATTTATGTATTTAAATAAATGATAGTGCAGTGATTAATAAGATGAAGAGGTACAGTGTATATACACATGGCATACATAATGTTACTGGGAAATACAAGCAATGCATCTGAGTAAACAGAAAAAAAGTAATGCACCTGCAGACTCATTAACGAAATTGTTCAAATTGGTGACTTCCATTCTCACAACACAGACGGCATTGACGACGAAAGGATTCTCGTACCCCGTTCAAGATACCAGGTGTCTCACGGATCACATCACATGCTGCGATTATGCGTGTAACTAACAGTTCATCTGTATCAACAGGGGACGCATACACCAGTGTTTTCAGATGTCCCCACAAAAAAATAATCAAGTGTACTGAGATCTGGAGAGCGAGGTGGCCGCACTACAGTTGGACTACCTCTTCCTATCCTACGTCCACGATACACTCCATCCAAATGATTGCGCACATTCCGGCAGAAATTGGGAGGAGCTCCATCGTTCTGAAACACATGTTAATCCTGATGTGGATAGGAACTTCTTCTAGTAATGTAGGTAGGACGTGCTCTAAAAATGTTTTAAAATGACACCATCTAATCTCTGGGGAAAAAGGTAAGGGGCCAATGATGTGGTCAGAAATTATGGCTACCCAACGAAAATCTCTGCTGGCGACTCCTCTGGAACATGGCATGAGGATTTTCACAATCCCACACATGACTGTTCTTAGAGTCCAGCCCATCCCTATTAAATACTGCCTCATCAGTGAATAATACCGAGGTAAAAAAGTGTGGTGGCTGCAGCAAAGCCCAATTAAAAATTGGGCCCGTTGAGCAAATTCCAGTGGCTGTAAGACTTGGACTTTTTCAGATGAAAGGGATAGAGCTGGTCTTCATGCAGGACTTTCCTTACACTTTGATGGTTCGTACTCATTACACGTCCGATAGCACGAGTACTAGTAGAAGGTTCCTCTTTCACCCTACGAAGAACATTACGAAGAACAAATTAATTTGTACTAACTAGGGCGATGTTTACAATGGAGTCAGTGGCGGTTTTTAACCATACATTCGTAATTATCTCGCAAACGGCTCGTTTTCGGACCCATGTTTATTGGGACATTGTTGCTTCTATTATCGTGTACTTTCAACCTTGTAAGTTTGCGCCATCCTTTTTGATACACCCTGTATATAACACAAGTTTTGAGTTTGTTCAAACATACGTGCTAATCCATCGTTAATGTATGTCAATATGATATCACAACCTGGTAAGGAACCATATAACTCGATGTAGGCTATATACACCTGAATTCGTTATTCACATTCCGTAACAATAATTGTTATTCAGTTTGGCCAACTAATCGTTTATTAACTATTATTTACTGTGATATTTGTATTTGATATAAAAATGTATGTCCTGGTGAATGGAACAAATGGCCTCATTGCTTTAACTCGTCCGGACTAAATAAATATATAATTCGTCAGATTTTATTTTCGGTGTGTCGCCATTACGGCTACAATCCCTAAATGTTCCCTATAGGTTTCCATTGCACCCTGCAAATTGACCCTAGTCGATTAATTAAATGAGGTGGATTTAACATACGAATATATTATTATGGCACATAGTGATCTTTCCTATTATCTGCATCATTAACGTGAGATGCTGAACAGACAAATTAAAATACCAACATGAAAAATATATGTTTTTTATTTTTAATATCTGCGGTTAATAGTAAAAGGATGCTCGTTGAAAGACCACATTAAGAGTGAAACTATACATAAAGAATTGGAAATTACACCCCTTCTTGATTAAGTTAAAAGTTACAAATCAAAATGTATTCAACATCTTGATAGAATAGACGAAATTGGAATACCCAAAAGAGCTTGGAAGTATGCACCTACAGACAAAGGATCCGAAGGAAAACTCAAGAAAAGTGTGAATGAATAACCGGAACAGGCGAGAAGGGGGGATAAAATTAAACTGGAATGTATCTACATCGGAATATTATTAAGACATTATTTATTTGATAGTATGATATATTTTCTGTTATAGAATTATTTTTCGTATAGCGTGAAGTTCATGGTGATGAATATCTACGATTTTTGACTATTCTATTTTTCTTCTCTTCTATAGTTTTACTTCTTATTTACATAACTAACTCACTTGCCCTACCGAACTCGTAGGTTCACAACCGCGCGGACGTAAGCTCTCCACTCGTCCCTACACTGTGCTATTTTTTTCAGTCATCCCCTGTAAATTCTCTTTCCTCAAATTATGGTTAATGTTATTTTCCCGCTTCATTCTTGATTTTCCAATTGGGTGTTTCTCCTCTGGTTGTCCAAGAAAAAACATCTATGATCCTCTTTCATTCACCATTCATGCCACATGTCCTGCTTCATTCCCCACTCATGCCACATGTCCTGCCCATTCTATCTAAGTGACTTGAATGTTGTTATTATTATATCCGACATCTTATAAATTTCATGTAACTCACTGTTATGCAGTCTGTGGAAACCTATACATTTATGATTATAAAATCATGTCTCTTCCCTTTAGAATCATTTTTTTTTTTGTTAGCATTGACTATTTAACTCATGCCCCAAATGGGAGTCAATGAACAATCACTTACTTACTTACTTACTCACTGGCACTATCGAACCCGAAGGTTCATGGCCGCACGGATATAAGCTCTCCATACATCCCTATCCTGATCTAATGCTTTCCGATCATTCCCCTGTATAATCTACTTCCCTCAAATCATAGTTAATGTTGTTCTCCCACCTCATTATTGGCCTACCAACTGGGCGTTTTCCCTCTGGCTTTCCTACAAGAAGCTTCCATGCACGTCTTTCATTCCCCATACGTGCAACATGTCCTGCCCATCGCAGTCTACGAGACTTAACTGTTCTTATTATATCTGGCGTCCTATAAAGACCATGTAGTTCATTGTTATGTAGTCTTCTCCATTCACGTGTCTGTTCATCTCTCTTTGGTCCAAAAATTTTCCTAAGAACTTTATTCTCAAACACTCGTAATCTCCTTTCCTCCCTTAAAGTAAGAGTCCATGTTTCGCACCCATATAATATAACTGGTGGAATAATAGTTTTATATATTTTCAGCTTAACGTTTTTCAATGAACAATCACATTTCAAGAAATTTGATTTACAGCCAATCACAGTCGTTTTAGCCTCGAGTTTATCAATTTAATTTTATCACTTTAAAATCAAGCTCCTCCTTTTTAACATTCTGAATAGTTCAGAGCATTATTTTGCAGTGACTGACTCTCTAAGAAGTACGTTGAATATAACAATGTATAATTAAGATGTAAGAATCCTAGAATACAAGTGGATCCCAGATTTTATATATAGTGCAAGAATGTAACCAGATAGTGTTGCGAGATATAATATAAAAAAGTGTAGCAGTTGATTACACCACAAAAAGGAAATGTTGTTTGCACTTTCTTAAACGTATTACTTCTCAGGTATTTAAATTCAGGAAAAACGTAATTAATATATTTACAACATATCACATAAAAAAATAGTCAACTATAATGTTGGTTATAAACAGTTTGATGTGTTTCATTTTTTCTCCACTAGGCTGCATTCTTACAAAATTGCGTTCCTTTGTTAATAAATAATATGAACTGGTTGCAGTGATGACAAATAAAACATAATAAACGTTTCTCATTCGTTTTCGAACATGGCCGTTTACATTAAATATATAAATATTTTAAAATAACCCTACTTAATTAAAGATTTGTGAGTAAACAGCTTAATTGTATTCGTTAAATAGTCGTAACAAATGCCACTCTTTATTTCCAAATTCTCTAGATAAATTCACTCGTCACTTTGTATCATCTTTGATGGATAATTTGGAAATCACTCGTGGCAATACTTATGATAATCGTTTTTACATTTTACAAAGGTAGGATTACTGGACACACATCCTAATACAAAGACGTAGACATACTCCGTAATAAACAAAATCTCAATTTCGTAAAAAAATACTTTATTTTTCTGGTTTTAACAATGATATATGTTTATAAAAATAGTTGCTTTCAGTTTAAAAAACTATTGTAGTCATTTAGGTGCGTTCTTCATAGATGTTTCCGTTCTATAGATTTGTGAACTTGTCTATAGACTGTTCAGTAATGATATCGGTTGTGAAAGTTGCTCATTCTCCTGTTGACATCATAAGCGAAATGGCCGACCTAAGTTTCGGAGGTAACACAATAGTCTTAATTATGATACGTTTAGCTACTCTATGTTTTGTAATGTGGCGTTTATTAATATATTTTCTTATTTATTTTCCTTTGTTTTAATAAATTACACAGTAATTTTAAATCCATAATTGTAGTAATACACTTAACCGTTTAGCTTTTCTTTTTATTTCTCGTTATAAAGTTGTTTTTGTGGTAATTTAAAGGTTTCCTGGGGATCATTGAATAAAATTTATGTTTGTTCTAAAAGTTTAGTTTTCAAATTTAATTTTTTTTCTGGTATGAAGGAGAATGGTTGGACTTAGACCTTTAACTGTTTTATATTTTAGGTTATAAAGTTATTTTTTGTAACATTTTAAAGCTTTCATGGCGTTCAACTAAAATGTCTTAGTCTTACCGAACGAATTATATTTTTTTAATTTCCCAGTTTTTAGCCTCTTTTTCTTAAATGAATAAGAATCGTACACTAAAATTTGTAATTATAGTGGTATACTTGGTCATTTTAAGAGTTTTAATTAAGGCCATAAATTTGTTTTTTGTAAGAATTTAAAGCTTTCCCAACTTTTACTAAGTAAGATTATTTTCTTGATGTCCTAACAAAATTTCAATTTGACTTTTCAGCTTTTTTCCCTTTAATTAGAATGGTTAGACTTAAATTTGTAATTATAATGCACTTACCCATTCAGCTATTCTATATTTCACTTTATGAATGTTCCAATTGTATGTTAGAATTTAAAGCTTTTCGACTTTCATTAACTAATTATTTCATATCGAAACGATTAGCTTAAACTTGAATATTAGTTTTCAGCCCCCTAATAGCTTCTGAAATAAATGAAATGGTTAGAATAAACTTTGTAATTGTAATAAAACACTTAGCCATTTAGGTATTTTGCATTTCACGTTATAAATAATAATAGTAATAATAAAATACCTAAAATAATTAAAATTAGCAAAGTTATGGTCCTTAGGCGGCGTTCGTTTACTCAACCTAACCCACTGGTAATATTGAACCCCATCGGTGCATGGCCCGCGAAACTAAACACTCCATATATCCCTAACTTGAGCTAATGTTTTCCAATTATCAACTGTATAATCTACTCCCATCATCGTGCTTAATATTATTCCTGTTAAAATTATTGGAAAAACTGCACTTAAACTAGCGTGAAATATTTCCAGTCTAATAGAACAACAGTGCGCATGCGCCAGTGTTTTATGGAGCCAGCGATAACCCACAATCGAACCACATATCGATTATCATCCTTGATGACTATCTGTCCCTATGAAATTTAAATGACCAATATTTACAATAAATACCCAAATCTATGTTTAAAAAATATATTAATAACATTAAAATTACCAAACGTTTATTAAAAATGGGTGTACACTTACTTATCGTTCCCTAACGCTGATCCAACCAGCGATAACCCAAAACAGCGATAGACAAATCATAGACTAAGTAGGGATAATATACTCTATGGAGAAAATAGCAGTTAGTAATACAATATTGTCTAACAGTGTTATAATATTATGATATGCATATTTCAATAAATACTTCAAAATTGTCTAATAATGTTATAAAAATTGTTTGAAAAGTTTAAAATATTAAATAATCTTAGTAAATACAGAAGAAGAGCTATCGTTTACAACAATATAACTGAAAAATCAAGCGCTAGTAGAAGTGCAGTTGAGCCTTAAAATTACCATACTTTATTTAAAATGGGTGTACATTTTTGTGTCACTCCCTAACGCTGATCTAACCAGCGATAACCCAAAACAGCGATAGACAAATCATAGACTAAGTATGGGTAATATACCTCGTGGAGAAAATAGCAGTTAGCATCACAATATTGTCTAACAGTGTCATATTATTGTGATTTGCATATTTAAATAAATACTTCAAAATTGTATAATAATGTTATAAAAATTGTTTGAAAAAGTTTAAAATATTAAATAATGTTAGTAAATACAGAAAAAGGGCTATAGTTTGCAACATTATAAGTGAAAAATCAAGCGCTAGTAGAAGAGCAGTTGAGCCAAATTATTAATAATATATATATATATATATATATATATATATATAACATTACACTGAACATTATACAGGCTGAATCCAAATTCTACCGACATACTGTCACGAGTTGTTCAGGGATATACGAGTATATGAGTGTTTTGTTTTAAGGAACCTGTGGTTTCTGGTGGCTTTTGCCGAGTAATTTCATGGTACAACGTTCTTTCAACATGTCCTCTCACAATTTCTCGAAGACGTAACGCTGGTAAATCGTAGGCGTATGTTCCAACATGATGGAGCGCAGCATCACATTTTGCATTAAATGAAAGGGAATATCCGACAGTTCCGACAAATATGGATTTTTCGCGACAGATGAGACACTCATGGAATTTTTCTTATAAGGTCACGTGAGTCCTGTCCAAACGTGAATGGATCTGGTTGCTGTTGTCAGTTTAAATAAATATTCTTACTTATAATAATAATAATAATAATAATAATAATAATAATAATAATAATAATATTATTATTATTATTATTATTATTAACAATAATAACAATAATAATAATAACAATAATAATAACAATAACAATATTATTAGTATTATTATTAGTATTATTATTATTTTTAGTATTATTATTATTTACAACGTCTTGAGTTTATGGAGTTAATTAGGCCACTAATACATTTGTTAGAATTTTGTACGAAGTTGAAAATGAGATGTCCATCTAGTTGTTGCATTCAGATTAGACTTCTTTCTTATAGATCGGTACGATAATCAAATGTTTCCATTGATTTGGAAGAATCTCATTTCCCGAATCATACCAAGCAATCGACGTATTCTGGCGATCACATTTTCTCCCCCTTATTTTACCAGTGCTGCTGGAATTCCATCTGAATCTGATCCTTTATACACCTTAAATATTTCCTTCGCCATTTCAACATCTAATGTACTACGTTCTGTGACTAACATTTCTTCTCTCTGTAAATATCCTGTTTTATATGGACTTTTAATAGCCGATTAAAGTAATTGTTCCATCTATTTAATACTTTCCTGGTATCTGCAATCATATCCCCATTTACCTATTTTATATTTTTATTATAAGGAGATGTACTATCACCTCTACTATTCAATTTTGTACTAGAGTATATCATTAAATCTTATATTATATAATGCGATAGGGGAGATGTAAGAAGGGCCAACACGCGCACTCTTTTGTGTAACACTAGAAAATTGGAACTACAAGTAAATAACAATTACATATAAATATATCGTCACACATGCAAATTCATTATATATGGAAATGGAGAGTTAATAACAAATGAGGAAAACTTTGAAGGAGTGGCTGAATACAAATCCATAGAAACATTAATTACAAACAGGAATGTTGTGCAGAAAGAAATTAAACATAAGTTCGATTCTTGAAATGCTTCCTGTTACACAGATATAAGATATCATGTCAACCCAACTACTTCCAAAAACATTCAGGTGAAAATATATAAAACTCTTATTCTCCCAACTATATTATATGTATGTGAAACATGGTATCTTATGTTAGAATATAAGCAATTGAGTATTTGAGAATGAATTTCTTAGGAAAAAATGTTTGACCAAAAATGTATGGTCGGGCGAATGGAAAAGATTACATAAGTGAGCCACATGATCTCTGTTAGGCCAGACGTAATATGAACAATTAAGTCTCGTAAACTGGGATCCGGACGGCATTTGCCACGAATGAGGAATGGAATATCAAAACTCGAATAGAAACGACACCAAAAATAGGGCAATAATGTGTTGGGAGAATAATTTTTACCATGGTTTGAAAGACATAAAGTGCACAGGGGTTATTGGAAAGTATTGCCTCAGGACAGGGCTATATGCAGAGCTCACGTCTGCGTTTCCATTAATCTGCGGGTCCGATAGAGTTAATGAGTTATTTTAGGTTGAAATTGGCAAGTAAACATATTTGGGAATTTATTGTGAAGATACGTTACATGGGTTTCACAGTTAATATTTTCCATTCCTCGGCAAATCTATTAAACTTGAGCATCCGTACTACTATTCTGTAAGAACGTAAATAATTTATCTATTACGGATATGCGTATCCTCTTTTTACACGCTTTATATTACCTTGACCTGTATCTATCTATCTATGTAACGGAATTTTTCAAAGCGATTTTCACCCACTTAAAATAATTGGATCGACTTGAAACTTTGATTGCTTGTAAAGGACCCGTGACAATACAATAATTTCATATTTTGTTTCTAAAATCCTGGCCACAATCAACATAAAATAAAAAAATGAAAACTGGTATAATAGGTTGCGGACTTGTCGACATTTTAGTCAATCGTTGTAAGAGCTCAGTTGGTAGAGCGGTGAACTCTAGTGGCATATAATTTCAGTAATCCACAGGTCGCTGGTTCAAATCCGGCTGGGAGGATTTTTTAGAAGAGTATTACTTTTAGCTCATACTACAATAGTATCGAATTTAAAGATATTTACATTTTTATCTTATTCTGTAAAATATTGAAACTAAAAAATAAAAAATAAGTTTTAAAAAACTAAAACAACACGCTTTATTAGAAAACCGAACTAAATAATGAAAAATAATTTTAATTTCCAACACGCTTGGGATAAAATTAAAGTGGTCAACAAAAAAATCATCTCCAACACATATAGAATAAAACTAGAGTTATCAACAAAAAAGAAAATAATGTTACCATCAAAAGCGTGGGGTGCTTTTTATGATTTTCACATTTTCTTCTTAGAGACTTTACTTTTACCAATATCTGTTTATTATCAAATATATTAATTGATATAGAGAACCCCACGCTTTTGATGGTACAATTATTTTCTTTTTGTTGATAGCTCTAGTTTTATTCTATGTGTGTTGATTATTTTGTTGACCACTTTAATTTTATCCCAAGCGTCATGGAAATTGAAATTATTTCTCATTTTTAGTTCGGTTTTGTAATAAAGCGTGTTGTTTTAGTTTTTTAAAACTATTATTTTTCTACTAGTGTGTGTGTGTGTGTGTGTGTGTGTGTGTGTGTGTGTGTGTGTGTGTGTGTGTGTGTGTGTGTGTGTGTGTGTGTGTGTGTGTGTGTGTGTGTGTGTGTGTGTGTGTGTCGTATGTTGGCTATTATGTTTCACCAAATGGAAGACAGATACAAACAATAATGTGACAATTTTAGATTAGTTTTATGTTAACTTCTCATTCTACTCTAAACATTTTCGGGAATCCTTTTATAACTAACTTATTTCTTGATATAATTATTCTAATAAAATAATTTTATGTTTCTAGTTCTTTCTTGATAAGGATGCAGGTGACCATTATTCAAGGATTCCCTAAATCTTGTTCAAAATCATTAGAAACGGGCTCTCTTTCTTGTGTAAAATGAAAATACCCCCTTTATATTTTTCTTCCCAGCTCGCTAATTATCCTAAATGCATTTATTTTTTTCAGGAGACGAAAACGCGCCTTTAAGAAAAGAATTAGTATTGAAGAATCAATTACGGCAATATTTTACAAAGCATATATTAAATAAAATTAATGACTGGTTTAACCAACTAAAATCTATTGATGTTTCAAATACAGAATCATGGGAACAACATCGTCGAGAAATATCAAATTATTGTGAGGGGTTAAGAAGTCATTTTGTTAATGCCGATCCAATGACAATGAGAGATATAGGAAAATCAACAATAACAAGGATACTTTACGAAATCAATAAATTTATTTTGACCTTAGGATTACCACATACACATACCCTGTGGAAGGTAATACGCAGTGTCTGTGATTGTATTTTGAGTTGTGTTATGTTGCCGCATTATGATGAGGATTTCAATCTTGTACGACACTGTGATCTCATAGTTGAAGTTAGCATTGAACGCTTATTAACTCTTCCTCTTCTAAAAAAGTTGTTTATTGATATACAAAATCCAATTCAAATTCATTTTGAAGATTATCTCATAGAACTTTCTAAGTTAGAAAGTTTCACTTACCGTAGATTCAGCAATGTGGATGTTTTGAGCGGATTGATTAATTGTAAACAGTTGAAACATTTAGACTTAGGATATTCATTGGATGTGAGTGATGAAATAATTGAATATATAATAGGCCTTGTAAATTTGGAACATCTTGATATAAAGGGTTGTTGTATTACTGTTGAAGGATATAAGAATATTCTAATTAAATTGCCTAAACTTCAGAACATCGCCTGGGATTCTGTTATTGATTGTATTGTACATGATTTGCCTGACCAATGCGCCAATAGGATAGTAAATGTTGAATCAATGATGTCTACAAAAGTTTTCCCTTGTGACCAATGTCGAAACATCACACATCTGTCCCTATTCTTGAGATCTATTGTTGATTTGGGAAATTTATATCAATTGGAATATCTAAAAATGTTCGCAGTTAAAACCAATAATTTTGAATCATGTAATGTGTACACGTTTTTAGAGAGAGCTGGTGCAAATCTGAAAACATTGGAAATACATGCTGATAATATTAATTGTTCGCATTTAGTTAGATTCTGTCCAAATTTGAAAAAGATGGTCTTGAAGTTAGCAAATCTTTTTTCTGTACCAGTAAGTGTGAGAACTAACTTACCATTACATTATAGAAATTTGGAAGTTCTTCAATTGGACAGAATAAGGATGATGGACACTTTCATTTCAAATGTTCACCTATATGTTAATTTGATAGAATTTCATACACATGCAGTTGCCCAGCTTACCAGTGGAATGATAGAGCGTATTGTGAGAAGGAATGGTTTTAAAAATTTGCAGTTATTTTCTGCTCAATATTCTTCAATAAAAATTAGTACAGCAAAAGTATTAATATACAGATGCAGTAGATTGCGTTCGTTAGGAGATCTACAAATGTGGCATCTTGTCACATCGTCAGGAATAGAAAATCTGAAAACGAGAGTCCTTCGAGAAAATCTAGGAGTTAAATTAATCATTGGAGGATTTGAATGGATCCAATAATAATGTTTTGAAAAACATCAATATTATAAATACAAACTTCAGTTTTTATTTCTCTACTTGGATGTTTTATAGATATCTATTTTCTTAATAGGTACAGGACATTTTAAATTGTTGTTGGATCATACAAAAAGTGAAATAAGGTAACATATCATCTTGTTGGAAAAATGAAAGTTTTTTTACAAACACAGTATAATCTATAATTGAAATCGGTTAATAAAGAATGAAATGAAGGACAATGTCAAGATGAATTTATGTTCCCAAGAATTAATAAAACCTTATACTAAACTCGAGATTATATATATTCTCTGTAAGGATGTGTTTCCTTATTCATATTTGGAGCACAAAAGTATTTTTGACTTCTTTTTGTTTTAAAATTGACGATTCTATGAATTTTTTTAATGCATAGAAGATAATTGTTTTGTCAAATAAATCAGCAATTATATACGTCCAAATTTGACTTTTCCTATGAAAATTCCAAATATAAATTTCAAATCCTCCTCTTACTGATACCTTATTTCGACAATTCATGTCGTCAGGCGGATGGGACGTCATTCTTTGGCACTTATTCAAAAGTATAGACTGTGTCCCGACAAAATTTCTTTCACTATTTTCTCTCCAATGTCATCATTTCTCACAGCACACACTCAATAATTTTAATGTGATACATTTCTACTTATTAGCGCTAGTGGCATTCCTTACGTTCCAATAAGAACATAGGACGTTTCCATCTGGCTTTGATCCTTGACATCTCCACCTCATTCAATGTTTTGCCATCTCCCCTATAAGTTATCTTCCCTGCATTTACTTATATCTTCCCACTCTTCATTTTGGGAATTCCAATCCAATGATTGCTTCTCTTGAATTTATCCTCCCTGTTCATAGTGTGATATATCCATTTTCACATTCTAATTGCTTCTTGATCGCCTCATTACATCTTTCCCGTAATTCTAATTATTAAATCAGGTAATCTGATGCCAATTCCTCTTAAGCAGGCATATGCGAATATACATTTAAAATATGCATTGCTTTCCAGTTTGGTATTCATAGTTACATTAATTTAACAATATCATAGGAATCTTACCATGAACACCTTTATTTACACAATACAAATAGTTATCCTATGTAATATGGTCTATTTAATTGATACAGGAATTAAATAATGGACTACACTATCTTCGTTGTGACGTCAGATAAATGCACAGTATTATATTAAGAATGTAAATTATTGAGAAGATATGTTGTAAAAAACAATTCTGTTCTTACTTATCATCGGCATCAAGGATTAGACCTGCTGGTCTGTTCCGATTTCATGTTAGAATTGGTCTATTCATATTTTACTGGGCTTTCCAACATTTCTTTGTCCTAGTGGTTTGTATTGAAGAATCTGTTTCGGAATTGTATATTTATCCATTCTACTGATGTTCTTAATTATAGTTCTCTTAATAATGATCTCAATTTTAAAATGTCAAATACTTAATCAGTGTACTACTTACTTAGTTCGGGTAAATGTTTTCATGTCAATAGCAATTACACATACAAAACTGTAGTTACCTAGATATATCGTCACGTGAAAATCAGACAATCAGTCTTAATGTAGAAAGTCATTATGCCGCTGTGTAAAATAGGATTCTTGTTTAATATTATTTGCCAACTTAAACTTAATTTGAAACATGAGATCATATTTGGTAATGATTATTGGAAACCTAACGTTACACAGTAGCAACATGAATTCTATGCAAAAGTGATCCACGGATTACCATGAGGATGTATATTTGTATTTTCATACCATTATGCTTATGTTAAGTTGCTCGCCGATTCTACGAAACCATTTGAAGAATACAAGTGCATATATCAGTACCCAGATTTCAAGTACCAATTGAATTTAGTAAATATGTAACAACTCGTACCATAAAAATACATAACTATATCTATGATTTTTATTCACTAAAAGTTAATTTAATACAATAGCCTAATATTACACTGTATATGGAACCAAGACAAATGGCAATAGGAAGTCTTACTTCACATTATACTATGTTGTAACCTAAATTTAAACTACATACATGCTGTATCTTAGCCTTATATACAACATTCCATTAGGTACAAGATACAATATTTTTTTATGTAAAATAAAATGTATGCTTTTAATGTACCGCCGTTCTCAACATTCTAAATTAAAAAAGAAAAAAGTTAACAAAATCTGCAGCTTTTTTTAAAACAAGTTTAGGAAAAACCTTACTTGTGTTAATTTACAATTTTGTATTTAAAATGCTAAGGAATGATTGGCAGAACTGCAAAGTATGGAGGGGAAAAAAAAAAGAATCGGAAAATAGGTCAGCTGTTACAATTTTGAATTACTATTTAAAATGTTCTGTAATAAATACCTTTGTAGAATTTCAGTCTGAAATATAAGTTTTCTCAGATTTTGTTTATGTTTACTAGTGCATTAAATAGCATAATATTTACTGATTTAACGCAGTGCATACGGATAGGGAAATGGTAATTTATTTTTTTTATTTCTTCGTAAAACATATAAAATATGACTCAAATATTATTCTCCTTCAAAATTATAATGCTTTATCCGTTTCTTATATTTTGATTGGTGCTCTAATTGAAAGTTGCAAAAAGAAAATTAAAGTGAAAATAGTGTCCAGTTCCCAACCTCTATGATCTGTGTGAAAATAAGTACCTATTTTTATAAAAGTATTCATGAATAAATATTTGTACAACCTTTTTTTCCCTGCAAATGTATGTTTAGAAATTAAAATATGACTAATTATATTTGGCCCATTCAAGGATATTTGAAATATGTGCACTTTTATCGCTTGCGCATTGTATATATTTAGTCAATATATTTTCCTTTGTTAATTTTTTCATTGTAATATTAGTTTATATCTCTATTTATATTGCTTGCACACATTTTGATCCTTTGGGATTCCCAATAATTGAGGCCAGGTTTATGAATGAAATATGAACAATGCCTCGTTTTACAGCACGATGTAGCGATTCACGATTTCGAAGATTAACGATTTAATAGAATTTAACAACATATCATACGTATACTTAGAAATTTTCAAATCAAATCATAAAAATTATTTCATGAATAAGGTTTGTCATTGAAACGTATAATTAGGTCCTTTCTTTTGAAATATTTTAATTTATGTAAAAGTGAAAAATGTCATTGAAATTTTAGATATGGACCTATAGGCATATATTTTGAAGGCACTTTTACGTTTTGTGTTAAGAGTATTTCATACACAATTAATGACGAATTTATTTATGTAAATAACAATAAAATGAGTTATGCATCTCGTTTCATAACCTGGTTCTCAGAGTTTGGAATGAGGTGAATAACTCATTTCAATTTTAGCAAATTTTATTTATTTAAAAGCCTCATAATGTTAATTTTCATCATGTTTTATATTTATTTTTTCTAATTTTAAATATAAGAATTGAACTTCAAAATGAATGTTTTAGTAAATGCCCATAAAATGTGTTAAAACTTTGTTGTGAAATAAAATGTATAATGATATTATTTTAAATTTAATTATGTACCTAATTTCATAGTAAATAAATAAATTTTGATGCGATATGACATATTACCATATATTTAAGTGTCACGATAAAATGTCTCTTTGAATCACTTACTTACTCACTAGCAATATCGAACCCTAGGTTCATGGCCGCGCGGACATAAGCTCTCCATACATCCCTATCCTGAGCTAATGCTTTCCAACCATTCCCTGTACAATCTACTTCCTCAAATCGTAGTTAATGTTATTCTCCCACCTCATTCTTGGTCTACCAACTGGGCGTTTTCCCTCTGGCTTTCCTACAAGAAGCTTCATATATTCATTAATGTCCAAAAAATGTTTAAATAATGATTTGTGAGTAAACAGCTTAATTTTATTCGTTAAATATTCCTAACAAATGCCTGTCTTCATTTCTAAACTCTCTAGATAAATTCACTCGTCACTTCGTGAATTTATCGATAATTTGGATATCACTCGTGGGATTACTTGTGACTATTTAACTCATGCCACAAACTCTAGTCAATGACCAATCAAGTTTCAATAAATTTTGTTTTACAACCCATGACAGTCGTGTTTCACCACGCTCTTTATCGATTTCTCTTTATCAGCTCCTGCTTTTGTGATAAAGAAAGCTCCTTCTCTTTAATGTTCTGAGCAGGTCAAAGCATTATTTTTCTCCAACAAATACATTGGATATATCTAATAATGAAAAGATTCCTTGATTTTACTGAGTTGTTTACTAAAAAAAAAATAAATGAATAACCCGTAATGTTGATTGATACATAGTTAGATGTGTTTCATTATTTCTCCACTTGGGTGCACTCTTATAATATTGCGATCTTATTTGGCAATAAATAATATGATCAAGAAGCAGTGAATGAACATAACCTCACATTTCTCATTTGTTTTCAAACATCGCCGTTTACATTAAATATATAAATATTTTAAAATAACTATAGTTAAACAATGATTTGTGAGTAAACAGCTTAATTTTATTTGTTAAATTGTCCTAACAAATGCCACTCTTGATTTCCAAATTCTCTAGATAAATTGGAAATCACTCGTGGCATTACTTATGATAAATTATACGAGAAACACCAATTAATATATGTACCTCACACTGGGTAATGAAGTCGAGATTAGAGCAAATATAAATTTAGATTTATTTTAAAAGATGCCAATGCACATTCGATGATTTAAAAACCACACATTCTTATTACACAGAAGTAACAACTTCATGATCCTACGTGTTTTCTTTCTAAAATGATTTTCACATCAACATAAAAAGTTAATTCGTAATTTTTATGAGTTCTAATTAAATAATAGAAGTAACTTCAATATTTTAGTAAGAATGAAAATACTTTTCACATCTTGTCAATATAATATTCTTACTTACTCACTGGCACTATCGAACCCGTAGGTTCATGCCGCACGGACATAAGCTCTCCATACATCCCTATCCTGAGCTAATGCTTTCCAATCATTCCCTGTATAATCTACTTCCCTCAAATCATAGTTAATGTTGTTCTCCCACCTCATTCTTGGTCTACCAACTGGGCGTTTTCCCTCTGGCTTTCCTACAAGAAGCTTCCATGCAAGTCTTTCATTCCCCATACGTGCAACATGCCCTGCCCATCGCAGTCTACGAGACTTAACTGTTATTATATCTGGCCTCCTATAAAGACCATGTAATTCATTGTTATAAAGTCTTCTCCATTCACCTGTCTGTTCATCTCATTTTGGTCCAAAAATTTTCCTACGTGCTTTATTCTCAAATACTTTTAATCTCCTTCCCTCCCGTAAAGTAAGAGTCCATGTTTCGCATCCATATAATATAACTGGTAGAATAATAGTTCTATATATTTTCAGCTTAACGTTTTTTTGAAAGGAGTTGGGACATCAAGAGTCTCTGCAACGCATAATATCACGCATTTCCTGAATTGAGCCTATGTTTAATTTCTTTGTGCATCTCATTCCTATTTGCGATTACTGTTCCTAGGTATTTGAATTCAGCCACTTCCTCAAATTTCCCTCATTTGTCATTAGCTGTCCATTTCCATTATATAATGAATGTCTACGTGTGACCGTATATTTAGTTTTATTGATATTTACTTCCAGTCCTAATGTCTTAGTGTTACTCAATAGTATGTGCGTGTTGGCCTTTAGTATCTCCTCGCTATCGGCCAGTAGTACTACATCATCAGCATAAACTAACAGCTTATTAATACCATTCAGTTGTAAGCCTTCCTCATTCTCTAAAGTTTTAATGGCATGCTCTAGTACAAAATTAAATAGTAGAGGAGATAGTGCCCCTCCATGGTATCTTTACCTTGTTGTGGTGGAGTGGCTTGTGTGCTTAAATGATCCTGAGAGCTATGCCGGCGGTAGCATTGCTGCCGATAGGGTTACCCATGCCGGACTGGTCGAAGGTGATAAGCCAGACGAAAGAAGTACCTTGGTCGGAAGAGTGACGATCTTTCACCATAAAAATACAACCGTCAAGAAATGCGGACATGGGTTCAACTGGGGTAAAATTTTCCGGAGGTCAAATAGTCCCCCATTCGGTTCTCCGGGCGGGGACTACTTCAGGGAACCCATGCCAAAGGCTCAAACACAGGGACATGTTCCTAGGAACATGGAATGTTAGGACTTTATACAATAGCGGGGCACTAGAGATATTAACGCGGGAATTGGATAAATCGCCCTTGGATATAGTCGCTTTACAGGAAGTTAGGTGGCCAGGAGAAGGTAGTCAGGAATCAGGAAGCTTTGCATTATACTATGGTGGTGCAGAAAGACCTGCATTTGGAACGGGTTTTTTAGTCAGAAGGAGGATCCTATCCGCTATCCGAGATATTAAGTTTGTTAGTGATAGGATATCATACATAATTCTAAAGGGTAAACGACATGATTTTATAATTGTAAATGTACATGCCCCCACAGAAGATAAAGATGACAAGATCAAGGATGAGTTCTATGAAGAATTAGAATGCTTATTTGATAGCCTTTCACGATATCATATGAAAATTGTCTTAGGAGATTTTAATGCAAAAGTGGGGCGGGAAGATATATTCAAACCAACAATAGGCAAATTCAGTCTTCATGAAGATAGTAACGACAACGGGGTTAGATTAGTCACATTTGCCACATCAAAGAATCTCATTGTTAAGAGCACAACATTTCAGCATAAGGATATTCATAAATACACCTGGACGTCCCCAGATGGAGAAACTCGGAACCAGATAGATCATGTATTAGTGGATAAACGCTGGCACAGTAGCATCATTGATGTTAGATCAGTTAGAGGGACAGACTGCAATTCGGATCATCATCTGGTCAGGGTGAAAATCAGACAACGGCTATCGCTTATGAGAGGAACAAACGCTAAAGATGATTCTGTAAAATATGAATTAAAAAACTTGAAAAATGATGAAATGCGGCAAGAATACCAAATCAAAATTGCTAATAGATTTGAAGTACTGGAATCTTCAGATGACAATGTGGCAAACGAAGAAGAAACTGATATAAATAAAGAATGGGAGGCTATAAGAGATACTATTAAATTGTCAG
Source organism: Diploptera punctata (assembly GCA_030220185.1). NCBI lineage: Eukaryota > Metazoa > Arthropoda > Insecta > Blattodea > Blaberidae > Diploptera > Diploptera punctata. Next base: position 1,534,648 of record JASPKZ010001950.1, on the reverse strand, counting down.
CATCAGAAAGCATTGGTTGTTTAAAAAAGAGGCAAAACAAGAAATGGTTTGATGAGGAATGTGCCGACATTGTAAAGAAAAGAAAGCTAGCAAAAATGAAATGGTTACACGAGCCAAATGAGGTAAATTTAGAGCAATTGGGTAGTGTTAGACGGGAAACCACCAAGTTATTAAAGAGTAAAAAGAGGGAATATTTGAGAGAGAAGATTAATGATCTCGAAATGAATGCAAAAAATAGGAACATTAGAGAATTATATCAGGGAATTAGTATAGAGAAGAAAGGGTTTCAGGCTAGAACAAACATAATTCGGAATGAAAATGGGGATATGATTGCAGATTCCAAGAGTATATTAAATAGATGGAAAAGTTATTTTAATCAGCTATTAAATGTACATACAGAACAGGACATTGAGGAGGATAAGTTACAGACAGCAGAAATGCTAGTCGCAGAGCCAAGTGCATTAGAGGTTGAAATGGCAATTGAAAAATTGAAGATGTATAAAGCATCAGGTTCAGATGAGATCCCAGCAGAACTGATAAAATCAGGGGGAGAAAAATTGATGGACAAGATACGCTGGTTGCTTAGTATGATTTGGGAAAAAGAAGCTCTTCCAGATGAATGGAAGGAATCAATTATCGTACCAATTTATAAGAAAGGAGATAAAACTGATTGCAACAACTATAGGGGCATCTCATTACTTTCAACTTCGTACAAAATTCTAACAAATATATTAGTAAGCAGACTTACTCCCTATATTGATGACATTCTAGGAGATCATCAATGTGCATTTAGAAGAAACAGGTCTACAACAGATCAGATTTTTAGTATAAGACAGATTTTAGAAAAGAAATGGGAATATAATGGTACTGTACATCAACTATATGTAGACTTCAAAAAAGCATATGATTCAATTAAGAGGGAGAAGTTATATAGTATCCTGCTGGAGTTCGGAATTCCTAAAAAGTTAGTTAGACTTATACGAATGTGTCTAAATGGCTCAATGAGTAGGGTGCGTGTAGGCAAACAGTTTTCAGACACTTTTGAAATCCAGAATGGGTTGAAGCAAGGAGATGCACTATCTCCTCTACTATTTAATTTTGTACTAGAGCATGCCATTAAATCTTTAGAGAATGAGGAAGGCTTACAACTGAATGGTATTAATAAGCTGTTAGTTTATGCTGATGATGTAGTACTACTGGCCGATAGCGAGGAGATACTAAAGGCCAACACGCACACACTATTGAGTAACACTAAGAAATTAGGACTGGAAGTAAATATCAGTAAAACTAAATATATGGTCACACGTAGAAATACATTATATAATGGAAATGGACAGCTAATGACAAATGAGGGAAATTTTGAGGAATTGGCTGAATTCAAATACCTAGGAACAATAATCACAAATAGGAATGAGATGCACAAAGAAATTAAACATAGGCTCAATTCTGGAAATGCATGCTATTATGCATTGCAGAGACTTTTGATGTCCCAACTCCTTTCAAAAAACGTTAAGCTGAAAATATATAAAACTATTATTCTACCAGTTATATTATATGGGTGCGAAACATGGACTCTTACTTTAAGGGAGGAAAGGAGATTACGAGTATTTGAGAATAAAGTTCTTAGGAAAATTTTTGGACCAAAGAGAGATGAACAGACAGGTGAATGGAGAAGACTACATAACAATGAACTACATGGTCTTTATAGGAAGCCAGATATAATAAGAACAGTTAAGTCCCGTAGACTGCGATGGGCAGGACATGTTGCGCGTATGGGGAATGAAAGACGTGCATGGAAACTTCTTGTAGGAAAGCCAGAAGGAAAACGCCCAGTTGGTAGACCAAGAATGAGGTGGGAGAACAACATTAACTATGATTTGAGGGAAGTAGATTATACAGGGAATGATTGGAAAACATTAGCACAGGATAGGGATGTATGGAGGGCTTATGTCCGTGCGGCCATGAACCTACGGGTTCGATAGTGCCAGTGAGTAAGTAAGTAAGTAAGAGGAGATAGTGCATCTCCTTGCTTCAACCCATTCTGGATTTCAAAAGTGTCTGAAAACTGTTTGCCTACACGCACCCTACTCTTTGTGCCATTTAGACACATTCGTATAAGTCTAACTAACTTTTTAGGAATTCCGAACTTCAGCAGGATACTATATAACTTCTCCCTCTTAATTGAATCATATGCTTTTTTGATGTCTACATATAGTTGATGAACAGTACCATTATATTCCCATTTCTTTTCTAAAATCTGTCTTATACTAAAAATCTGATCTGTTGTAGACCGGTTTCTTCTAAATGCACATTGATGATATCCTAGAATGTCGTCAATATAGGGAGTAAGTCTGCTTACTAATATATTTTCTAGAATTTTGTACGAAGTTGAAAGTAATGAGATGCCCCTGTAGTTGTTGCAATCAGTTTTATCTCCTTTCTTATAAATTGGTACGATAATTGATTCTTTCCATTCATCTGGAAGAGCTTCTTTTTCCCAAATCATACTAAGGAACCAGCGTATCTTGCCCATCAATTTTTCTCCCCCTGCTTTTATCAGTTCTGCTGGGATCTCATCTGAACCTGATGCTTTATACATCTTCAATTTTCCAATCGCCATTTCAACCTCTAATGCACTTGGCTCTGTGATTAGCATTTCTGCTGTCTGTAAATTATCCTCCTCAATGTCCTGTTCTGTATGTATATTTAATAGCTGATTAAAGTAACTTTTCCATCTATTTAATATACTCCTAGAATCTGTAATCATATCCCCATTTTCATTCCGTATTATGTTTATTCTAGCCTGAAACCCTTTCTTCTCTATACTAATTCCCTGATATAATTCTCTAATGTTCCTGTTTTTTGCATTCATTTCAAGATCATTAATCTTCTCTCTCAAATATTCCCTCTTTTTTACTCTTTAGCAGCTTGGTGGTTTCCCGTCTAATACTACCCAATTGCTCTAAATTTACCTCATTTGGCTCGTGTAACCATTCCATTTTTGCTAGCTTTCTTTTCTTTACAATGTCGGCACATTCCTCATCAGCTTTTTTGAACATAAAAATATAAAATGTTGATATGAAATAACTATTGTGTAGACCTATAATAAAAACTAGAAAACTATAACGGATCAGATTAGTTTTATTACAATAATTTCTTTATATCTGTTTTCCTCAATTTCCTTTCTCAAGATTGCAAAAGTTTTAAAAATTGGAATAAAACTTCTTATAATAAATTTGTTCCTTTAAAATAAATTTAACACTGCTTCAGTTACATTTTATACAAACGTATTGGCACAATCGAACCCGTAGATGTATGGCCTCGCGGAAATAAGCTCTCTATGCATCCCTAACCTGACCAATGATTTCCAATCATCCCCTTATAATTTAACTCCCTCAAATCCAGGTTAATGTTATTCTCTCTCTCAATCCCGACCTATCTACTGGTCGCTTTGAATCGGTTTCCTGAATTTCCGTGATCCTCTTTCATTATTCATCCGTGCCACGTATTCTGCCCATTACAGTTAAGGAGACTTAAAAACTCCAAGCGCGACAGGCCTAAAAGGCCCTTGGCCTACCAGCCGGCTGCTGGTCTCACATCCAGCAAATTACACACAGAGGTAGACGATTATCTAGCCCGTATATGGGTGACATGTGGTGAGCATATCGGGTCCTCAGTCGTTATAGCTGGTCTACTCAACCTGGAGTCGATACTTATTATAGCTACCCAAATGCCTCACGATGCTGGGTGGGCACCGGTCACATACTGACCGAAATTCCATGACAAAATGTCTTCCCCCATGGGGACTCGAACCAGCGCAAGTCCCGTAGCTCTGAGGCAAGACTGCTTGCCGTAACCACTCTGCTATGGCGCGGGACGTAGGAAACTTAGGTGTTATTAAACCTGGTTTCCCACAAAGAACATGTAGATCACTGTTACGTAGTCTTGTTCATTCTGTGAAAATTCATCTCGTTGGTCCATTTTTTCTCAGAAATTTATTCTCAAATACTGGACGTAAACGTTTCTACTCCCTTAAATTAAGGGTCTATGTTTCGCATCAAAATAGTATAAATGGGAGAATAACAGTTTTATATACTTTCAGTTTGTTTTTTTAGAGAAATTGGGATAAAAAGAAGTCTGTTATGCACAATAGCATGCATTTCCAGTATTAAGCCTGTGTTTGATATCCTTCAGCATCTCATTACTGTTTGTAATTTTTATTTCTTAGTATTTCGTTGTAGCTACTTCCTCAAAATTTCCCCAATTTTCATTAACTGTCCATTACCATTAAGTTATATTTATACAGAAAATTAAATTCTTCTTCTTCTTCTTCTTCTTCTTCTTCTTCTTCTTCTTCGGCTTTCCCCCACTTATAGGATTGCCGTCTTCAGTTTCCATTTATCTCTATCATTCCAATCTCCCTCTTCCAAATTCCTATCATCCATTATAGTTCTGACGTAGGTTTTCCATTTCCATCTTGCTCTGCCACGTTTATTTCTTCCAGGGGGTGACCATTTGTATATTTTGGCCATCTTTCATTTTACATTCTTTGTACATGGCCATACCATTTAATCGTTTGATTTTCAGTCCTCTTAACAACAGATGTGGTGACATTCATTTCTCTCCAAAGGAATTCATTTCTTATTTTATCCTGTCTTGTTTTATTTCTGAGCTTTTAAATAAGAATAAAACACATGTGAAAACATTACAAAACTTCACACAATCAAATTTGGGCTACTTTAAACTAAAGTTGTTTTTATTTATTTATTAAATAAAATTATCAACATTTTATGATTTTCATAAATATTTATTTTATTCAACATTAGTAACAGCTGTTTCAATACACTGTACCGTCTTCAGACGAATAGCACAAATACAAACAAAAATCCTGTTTACATATGTATACTCAACTTCATAAACAAGTGTAACTAGCCAATACAATATAAACAAAGATAAACAAAAGCAATGTATAAACTACATAATTTTCTTATTATAAATTTAAAAGTGGCGATTCAATTAAATCGAATTGGGAATTCAATAATGCATTGCTCTTCTTTAATTGCTTGTTTTTAAAATATACTATCTATAATTCTTCCCTTCACCCATATACCCTTATAATATCAAACTTTAGTTGTTATATTCATAGACTTTTAAATATTTCTCTTTCACCCTTGGAATGTAATGAGTTGAATGATATTAAACAATTGGATATCAATAATAATTACGAATTTGCAATTATGGACAATTTAATCAAGAAAATTTGTTATAAAGAGCTATTAAAATTGTTTTCCATTTCTTAACAAAGACTTTATAATGTCATATACAGGCCCACTTCCCGATAAGATATCCAAACACTTGAAAATTAATTAAGGAAATGTGTTATAAAAAAGCTATTAATTTTTTTCATCTTCCTAACAAGGACATATAATAGTTATTTGTGTAACTAGTAGTGGAAGTGACAGTTTCGTGGACGAGTGAGACATACGCCTCGGCAGGAATTTCGAGACGAGGACGCGAAGCACTTCCACTACCAGTTACATACTTTTCTTTCTGGTTGACCTGTATGGAAAATGAATATCAAAATCTGTATATTAATACGTAAAAAAAACTTTGTACCCCTTTTTAAGCACATTGAGCGAACGGAGTGTGATATTTGGCATAATTAAAATTCATATAGAGAAGGAGTGCAGATAAATAAAATTTATGTATAATATGTGCTACAAATAAATCAAATTAAACAAAATAAATCGTCTCTAAGGAATTTTTGTATATTACTCATTCGTTTTTTACGTTCATACTGAAAATGTATTGTTGCAAGAAGAAAATTGTGCAGCAGCAATGTGAATTGACTTGCTCTCGTGTATTTATTATTAGTGGTTTTAAAAAAGTGAGTATATCTTATTATTTACATTTAAATTAAATCCTACCTAATCTTGGTTTCAGTAATTTCAATACATATTTTTTTATATTCAGATATTCGCACTTACTTGCATTATGCCTCGACATAGAACATTGACGGGTCGGACTGAGAGACAAAGATGAAAGGATGTATATTCCCGTACACATAATAATAGTCCAAATACAAATTTAAATAGTATAAAAATATCGAATGACGCGTTATTGTTTTTTTAATATGGCTTATCCAAGCCATATCACATATTTCCTATCGTTCGTATTTTTAAAATAAATCGAAAATTAATGCATAATGACGTATTTGTGACAAACTTAAAAATTTAATGAATTGTGGTCGAATTTCGACCGCTGGGTAATCACTAGTTAGCTTTTAATACGAAAATGAATAATAGTTCATAGAGTTTAATTTCTGAGTATTGTTCATGGCCCACTATACTAGATTAGTTAATACTAGTAGAGTTGGCTATGGCATTGTTGCTTGGTGATGTCATGATTTCGTCATGAGTTCTATATCTAAGGTTGTTGTTTAATAAAATAACTATCGTTGTGGTTAATAGTAAATTTAAAATGTGTGGGAAATTTAGAAAATGTTATTCCTGTAGACATATTTAAAACACCAAAGAAGCTGTATTGCATTTAATTCCAGAGAACTATAGGGATAGATACTTATACCCTTATGACCCTCAGGGGTCCCCATCTAGGGGATATGTGGATGGCGACCACAAGGTGCCCAAGCTGAGCAAAACATTGCTTCCACTTACTAATGTTTTGTTCCTTACTTTTATCTTTAACCGATCTGGTATTTCTTCCTTTCTTCCACTTACTTATACCAGACTCTTTTAGCTTTACTATTTAACCTCTCTTGGTTAACTCTTGTTTTTTTTTTCGACCCCGACGCTATTAGGGCATCCGAGAGCTAGGGAGTCTTTCCTTTCTTCCATTTCTTATTTTCTTTGTTTTTTTTCTTCTTCAAAAAATAATGACCGGAGGCTACAGATGGCAGCCCCATCACTGGTCTTGCCTTCCTTTGGCCAGCAACCAATCGAAGGGACTATTATTATGCTTTCACTCCAGAAAAATGAACCTGCAAATGCTAATGGAAAACAAAGAAGAAATTGATAGGACAAGACAACTCATAAACGACGGGAAACTGACAGAAGCCCCAAACTGTTATACATCGCTGATCAACCTGACCACCTTGAAAAGGAAACAACGGCATGCACAAATGTGGTTCGATAGTGAATGTTATGATGAGAGAAAGAAAACCCTACAAGCACTAAATAAAGCCAAACACAGCAGGAAAACAGAAGATCTAGCTACATACGCAAAGAGAAGAAAAACATACAAACAACTGTTACAAGCGAAGAGAGCAGATCACCTGGAAAAAGAGGCCAACAAACTAGCAGAAGATGCAAAGAAAGATCTCTTCGCAGCACTACGAAAGAAAACCGCACCAACAACTGGGACAATCACTATGAAGACATGGGAAGCACACTTCGAAAGAATCTTGAATGTAGAGGAAGAAGCATTCAACGCAACAGTCGAATATGAAGTCCCACAATGCCCAATCCGCATAAGTACCTCAGAATATATATATGCCCAGACAATATATATATATAGAACATGTAAAAGTATCCGTAGAAATCTTGCAAGACCTCTGGACTGATTTAATGAATAAATGCTTAGAAATCGGACAGATACCGGAAAATTGGAGGGAATCCTCAATGAAAATTTTGTATAAGGGAAAAGGGGAAAAAGAAAATCCAGACTCGTATAGAGGAATCGTATTAGAAAACACGATCTTTAAAATATTCACCAAAATCCTCAACAACAGACTACAGGCTGAAGTCGATCATCTGATACCCGAATGCCAGTTCGGTTTTCGGAAAGGAAGAGGAACACTACAAGCTGTAGCATGCTTATGTGAACAAATAGATGAAGCGCTAAGACACCCGAAAGGAAAATTCTACACGATATTCATAGTTTTTCAGAAAGCCTTCGACCTGGTGAACAGAAAAACTCTAATAGAGAAACTGATGATGATGATTGGAAAAAACACACCCACTGATAAAAACAATAGAGAACATCATGAAATATAACTACATAAGAATAAAAAATGACGTCGAAACCGGAGGAATCATCAAGCAAACAAATGGGGTATTACAAGGGGACCCCATCAGCCCTTACACTATTCAACATCCTCACAGCAGACTGCCAAAATATAATAAATGGTAATCAAACAAATATAATAATGTATGCAGATGACATGGTGATTGGATCCCAAAATAAAGTAGAACTGCAGGAAACAGTGAATAAATTATAGAAGAATGGGCACACCAAAATCAACTTGCAGTAAATGAGGACAAGACATTTCATATGACGTTCAGAAAAGGGGGAAGGAGAGCAGCAGAAGATACCATCACACTGGCTGGAAGTCCTCTAAAGACAGTCAACAGGTACAAATATCTAGGTATCACCATGCAGACCACAGCGACATCCTTCAGCATACACGTCCAAGACAGAACAGCAGCAGCAATAAAAGCGATCTACAATATCAAGAACCTTACAAAACTAACAACAGACACTGCAATGACACTTTTCCACACAACGATATCTCCCATAGTTACATACGAAATCGAGATCATATGGCAGAAATTAACAGTCAGTGACCTCAACAAAATATAAAAAGTGAAAGCAAGCTTCATGAAGAGAATCACTGGAACTGGAAAAAAAGCACCATCCAGATTAATTTATGAACTCATGCGAGAAACATAATTCATAGAAGACATCAGGATAACATACCTCCTACCATCTACAGAACCATATCAAAAAGCAGTAAAAGTGAGGGAATAGAAACGGAAGGAAATAAATGAGGAATTTTACACCTCCAGTGCCATGACAGACAGAAACTGGACAAGAGAATGTCAGACACTGAGACACGTTGTAACCAGACTAGCGATACATGGCTTTCATCACAAGGTCTGCGAAAATAAAAAATTACACCAGCCAACTGAAGACTGCAGATGTGCACTGTGCGGTGATAAGTGTAAACTTTATCATATCACAGAGTGTAAAAACAGAACAAAATCAATTAATGAATACAGCAAAGAGTGAATACAAGTGATCAGTGGAAAAGAACGTAAAACTTTCGAAACTAATGTTCTTCTGAGTGCTCCTTTATATTATATTATATTAAAAATATTATGCTTTCAAGTCTTATATGAGAATTTCCCGGAAGGATCAAACTTATGACGACCAAAGTATGAAAAAGGACAATTCTTGGAAGAAAAAATATTTTGCTTTTAGCACATGGAATGTACAAGGTATTAACTATACAGATGATCAGTTAGATGATATATTGTGCAAAAAAGGGGATTTAATTAGCTGTAATATCAGAAATACCGATATCTTAAAAGAATTGAAGACTACGCCAATTTTGGAATATATTAAACAGTACCAACTAAATTGGAAACATCATCTTGAATGAATGAGTTCAAATCGGATCCCCAAAGCTGTTTATAATTATATACCAAAAGGACGAAGATCTCTGGGCCGTCCTATGAAACGCTGGAGGGAAAATTTTCTATAGGATCGTAACAGGCCTTGGCCTAATACTTGGAAGGAAGAAGAAGATACTTATAGGAACATCGATCTTTTTGGATTAAGAAAAAAATAATGTCATCGTATTGAAAAATATGATGCTTTCATTTTTTAATCCAAAGTATATATGGGACTAGTTGCTTAATATTTAGAATGTTCTTAACTGCGTGATTAATTTTAATAATACAAGGTTCTACTTTTTTTATTTTAAAGGTTATTATTTAATGTTGCATAATAAACAATATTGCAAGCTAAAATAACTTTTGATTGTATCGCTATGACAACTTTGCGGTATGCGTAATTCAAAAATTGATATTTGCTGTACGCATACGGAAAGTCCAATTTTCTAACAATAATTAAAACAAAAAGCAGCTGTTTCCATGCACGTAACTAAAAATAGTTTATATTATCACACATAGGCCCACTTTCGGATAAGACATTCAAACACTGTAAAAGCTGAACATCAGTGTGACGTTTAAAACGAATAAAATTTTACAAAATATAATAAAAAATAACATAATTAAAGTAAAAAAGGAACAGTCATTAAGTGTATAAGTCAGAGAGTGGCACATGCGACAATGTTTATATATGACACAGAGGATAACATTTTATATTTCGTATAAAAGAACGTATGACAGCATATAAGTAATAGAAATCTAGATACTTCAAAATACGCTAACCACTTACTTCAATATGATCATTGTTTTAATTGAAATTTTAAGTTTTACATATTTGTAACAAAATAAAAAACCTAGATCTTTAAAAAAATTAAAAATAAATTACAGAAGAGTAATATGCAGAGAGCGAAATCTGTTCCACAATGTCAAAGGCTTTCTTGTATTGGTATAGATCAGGGGTCACCAATTAGATTTCAAGGAGGTCAATTTTCGAAGTAGTAAATTAAGTCGAGGTCCGGAACCACAGTTGATTAAATATACGAAGCTTTTATTAAGTAATTAATATTATAAAGAAATTATTTAAATTATGTTATGGGTATGAATTGCACAAATTAAACAAAACACGTGGTAACTACTAAAAGGATACAACACAGTAGTACACAGTTATTAATTCTAATAATTATTAATTTGTTTATGATAAACTTAACATATGGTCAGAGTAATATTCAAATATCTCATTTCATAAATTTCGTGTTTTTCACGATTTCAGGTTTCAAACGAAATTCCGTTCATCTTCAGTTAAATCTCCGACCATAAGTAGTACTGCCAACCAAGCCAACAAAAATACTATCTTGACATGAAATTTAGTACAACTGGTTGTATTCGATGTTAAAACCGGTTTTAAAATTTTGTATTAATTCTATATTTAACCGTCCTGGAAATCAAAGTCCCAGAGTAAGGATCCGGACCGCGGTCCATCTATTAGTGACCCCTGGTATAGACTATACGAGAGTGCGCGAGAGGGGTGGAATGAGGTGGAAAACACAGCTACACACCTACCGGGCTGTGAAGAGAGCTCCGTCATGTAGAAAGACAGACGCAGTAAACAAGGTTCCATTTAGTAAAATAAATGGAATTATTGTAAAGTATATGTAAATAGGAAAATTTATTTTTGCGCGATATTACTTACCAGCAATGGCGACCATGATTGAAAGTTCAACTTTCTACATTTCGGGATTGCCAACCTAAATAACTATACTGTAACATTACATTTACACCCACGTGTGGCAAGTAAAACCACTGCCTTCTATGTATACTATGTACAATGTATGTAGAAAAAATATCCAAAAGGTAGTGTTAATATACATTATACGAAACAAATCACTGCATTTTAAATGAACTGAACTTTATTTGAAACAATATAAAACGATAAATACGAACTTGCGGCTATATTATCAATAATCGGTCTCAAGGCCTCCTGTTGTTTCAACTAATAAACATTGCCCATACTGTTAACGTTAGTCAGTTGTTTATAATGAACTCAAATATTTCCATCAAAGATGTTATTAATTTACTATTATTTATTATTTTGAAAATACCATCACGCAAAAAATAATGTACAATGCACGTTTGTGTAGTGTTTTACAGAATCTCGGTTTTAAAAATGTTTTCCTCTATTCTGTAAAAACCACTTCCCAACCTCTCATCGTAATATACTATTGTATTCGTGGCATTCATCTGAACAAGATACAGTGTAGGCCTATTGAAACAGCTGTTAGCAATATTAAATAAAATAAATGTTTATGAAAATCATATAACACTTTTATAGTTTTACTTATTAAATGAACATCGTGAATTTTCATCAAGTAAACACTAAACTAATTGATTGCTTAGTTGTTTTTCTTCTTATTCACAAATGCTCTCCATAAACATCGTGTTATCCGCGTCTTGTAAGTGGTCTACCCATGTGAGATCATGATACAGCTGATCTTTCCAACGTAGTTTCGGTGTTCCTCAATAGTTATTTTACCTCGCGAATGAGTTCCTACAGCTAATTGTATTTCTTTTCTTCTTCTTCTTCTTTATCCAAAAATTAAGCCTGTTGGCTCCTTCGGGTTTCATGAAAGCTGAAATTATTAGAATTGTTCAGACCATCTTCTGTGTGGGCATCCAATATTTCTCCTTCCGTGAGGTTTATAATTCAGCAATAATTTTGGAAATCTTTCTTCTAGCATTCTATCAACATCTAGCCCATTCTTTCCAGGCGTTCCTATATTTAACTATTCGATCTGTAACTGAAAATATTTAGTTCTTTTCTTACATTTTCCATTCGTTTCTTATCCAGCAGAATATATCCTGCTATATTTCATAAAAGTCTCATCTCATTTGCTTCCAATCTTCGTTCATGCCTTTTAGTGATCGTCCAACATTTTGATCTATACATCAATACAGGTTAAAGGGTGCACTAAGGAAGACAGAATCAATAACACAGAAATAAGACAGGAACTTGAAATATTTGCAATAACTGATAAAATAGATACATATAGACAAAAATGGAAGCAACACATAGACAGAATGAATGAAGATAGATATCCAAAACAAATTACAAAATACAAACCTAAAGGCACCCGAGATGTGGGCAGACCTAGAAAGAGATGGGCTGAAGTCGGAACGGGTCAACAGACCTATACCAAGAATGCAGATGATGATGATGACATCAATACAGACAGGAACAGTCATTATTTTATAAAATTTCAATTTTGTTACTTTTCTTGTATTTTTAAGAGTTATTTTAATAGTTTTACACATTGGATTAAATTTATTTGTTTTATCATTGATATTTATTTTCTATTTTCTAAAATATGTGATTAAGCATTCGTAGTCTCCTAAACTCGAAACCCAATAGAATGGCAGGCCTAGAAGATTCTTAGCAGATCGATTGCTAGTCTGTTAACCTCTTGCCATTATGTAGCTGGAAGATCATCACGCCAATAGGTATAGGGGACATGTAGTCTGCATGTCGAGCTCTTCAGATGTTGCAACTGGTTTCCTCAACCTGGAGCTGCTACTTATGTAGCTATGCAAATTCGTCGAAATGCTTGGTGGCACCGATACTGTACTGGCCGAAATTCCATGAGAAAATATCTTCCTCCATGAAGACTCGAACCATCGCACAAACGAACCCATGTTGACGTAAAACACACGGAAATTCATAACCTTATTCTCTTCACCATTTGCACCATATGCGGTTTTTACTACAACATTCTTAATTCTGTTCTTCCTTATTCTCCCCATTCCTCATTTCCATTATCAACACCATGCAGTGATCGTAAAATTTTACTTTAAAAACTAACAAGACATTATTCTAATTTTATGAGACTCCAGATTCTAGCTGCGTACAAGAGTGGTAAAATGACAATTTTGTCCCAATTAACATTAATTTTAGCGCATTACGAAACAATGAAGCTATTAAGGTTGTTCCCACGATATTTTTCAACATTTTACATATTTGGACCTATCCTAACTCGTAGCCGCCGAAAATGGTCATGGCACAAAAATATGTGTGTAAGATTGTCAACGCTCTAGTGGCCGCAATTTTCGTTTTATCAGAATATAACTTGGCATATATCAATCAATTAAAAAAGTAAGGTGAATGGAAGGCTTCATAACTGTGAGCTACGTGATCTCTATAAGAAACCAGATATAATATGAATAGTTCAGTTTCATAGGCTGCGATGGGCAGACATTTGGCACGAATGGGGAATGAAATAGGGACATGGAGGCTTCTTTTAAGAAAACCAGAGGGAAAAGCCTAGTTGGTAGACCATGAATGAGTTGGGAGAATAATATTAATCATAATTTGAGGGGAAACAGATTATACAGGGATGATTGGAAAACATTAGCTCAGGATAGGTATGTATGGAGAGCTTATGACCGCGCGGCTGTGAACCTACGGCTTCGAGAATGCCAATGAGTTAGTTAATATAGAATTCCTTAGCCAGCAAAATCGGACCATTAGGCGTAGGAGTTCACATCAAACGACAATTTAAAAATCTCTCGAGCTGTCGCAATTTTCGAGAATTCGCAATGAAAATCAGAATTTCCGATTAAAAAAGACATAACCTAAAATATTTGACAAGTATAATATTACCGTATTGGCTCTACCTAACCCATAGGTTCATGGCTGCGCGGACATAAGCTCTCCATATATCCGTAACCTGAGCTAATGTTTTCCAATCATCCCCTGTATAATCTATTTCCCTCAAATCATGGATAAGTTTATTCTCCCACTTCATTCTTGGTCTACCAACTGGGCGTTTTCCCTCTCGATTTCCTACCAGAAGCTTCCATGCACCTCTTTCATCCCCATACGTGTCACATGTCCTGCCCATCGCAGTCTACGAGACTTAACCGTTCTTATTATATCTGGCTTCCTATAAAGAGCATGTAGGCCACTGTTATTATGTTGTCTTCTCCATTCACCTGCCTGTTCATCTCTCTTTGGTCCAAACATTTTCCTAAGAACTTTATTCTCAAATACTCGTAATCTTCTTTCCTCTCTTAAAGTAAGAGTTTATGTTCCGCATCCATGTCATATAATTATTAGAATAACAGTTTTATATATTTTCAGTTTAACGCTTTTTGAATGGAGTTGGGACGACAAATGTCCCTGTAATGCATAATAACATGTATAACATTAAAAATATCAAATTGACTCTATCAGCCGCCATATTTGGTGTGTCGCAATGTAGCCTATATAATACAGTTTAATTGACCCCTTAATCAGAACGTATCCTACAAGATATACATTATTTTAATTTATTTAATAGTTTTATTAAAGTGATGGAAAATAAATCGGTATACTTTATTTAATCGGTGTCACAATATACAATAATATAATAGGTAATAGCTTTCAGTTCTGCATTATTTGTTTTCTCTACAGATTAGCAATTTTAAATAAGCTGGAATCACAAATTAAATTTCTGCAATTTAACAAAAATGAAATACACATTCCATAAACCAAACAAAATGGAACGTTTTGTGCTACTCATGCATTTTAATTTCCATATATTATTGTTAAATTTAAAACTAAATTGTATAATTCCAATGCCGATAAGACTATGACTCACTTCAAACTTTTTTTTCTTGTTATCAAAATTTGTAGCAGTAATTTGGAATTTGTTAACGATGGCAACAGTTTCGTCTTCCCTACCACCAAAGATAAAAACCGTGGATTTCTGCTGACAATTATTTGACAACGGATAGTGAAATGGTTCTCTGCCAACTTGTGTATATATGCTGTGTGATGAAATCTGAAATTATAGAACATTTACGAAGGAAATATTATAATAAAAGATTTACACAGTAATGAGGGGCATCAAGCATCAACTTATAATGACTTTTAAAAAGAAAGTTGAGAAATAAGATATTTTAATTTATATATAATTGATTCATTACATATTTAATCAATTTTGGTTCTATCTGACTTCGGAATTTTTAAGGGCAACTATTTAAAATTTAGGATCAACTATATGAATCCATCCATAGTAATTCTGCCCGAAGGCAGGTCTTTTACTGCAACCATAGCATTTTCATGCTATGCTTGCAGCTTTACTAGGGAATTGTAGGTGTGGTAGCTTCCCGTTGCTTTCCGTACCGGTGAAGGTTCATGCTATGCTTGCAGCTTTACTAGGGAATTATAGGTGTGGTAGCTTCCCGTTGCTTTCCATACCGGTGAAGGATGATGATGATGGCCATATGATTTCGGGGACTGTTTGGGCCTTAAAGTTTTCCTGACATTTGTCTTACAGGTGAGGAAAAACCCCCGATAAAAGCCTCACCCAGAAAAACTGCCCCGACCGGGGATCGAACCCGAGTCCGCTGCGTGACAAGGCAGCACGCTACCTCGAGACCACAGCGGTGGACGATCAATTATATAATATATCGCATATAGCAAGGAATTTTCTTACATAATAGTCAAAGGGTATAACGTTTATGAACAGAACATGAATGCTAATATAGAAATGACTTTTAAAAGCATGTAACATAAAAAAGGAAAAATGTATACAGAACCTCTGGTTTAAAGTCGCGAATTATGAACTTTTTAATATTTACTGACTTATATATTGTTTTCAAGGCAAAAAAAATATTGACTGGCATATATATTTTTAATGCAAAAACATATTTTATAAAAACACAATATAATGAACGTAATTTAGATACGAAATTTTATGGAATAAACTTTTGTATAAACATTTCCTGAACTTAAAATACACAGGATTTTTTGTCACAGAACTTGGATCTTACAAAACAGATTAATTTTCTTTCTACAAGATTTATGAACTAGTCTTAAGTATTACAGTACCGTACTAAATACGTTTATGTGTATTGAGAGCTGAGTTCAGTATTCAGAATTGAGAAGTGCTTCAGCAAAAAGTAATTTGAAGGTAAAGACGTTATTGCATTAATTTGTGTATTTAAGATAATTGAAAATGCCTTATATATTTATAATGTTAGAATATCGCTTATAATAAACAGAATTTTTTATATATTAATAGGATCCATATTCAATTTTTATTTATGGAATATTACGTAATTTTTTTTATTTAATGATTTGATTTTATGTATATTATTTTTAAACGTCATTTTCAATTATAGTTTTATGTGTGAGTTTTAAATTATGCGAATACGTAAATGTTACTTTTCCATTTAGGCCCACATTAAAGCTTTCAGTAGATTTCTCTCTTGTCGAAATAAAAGAATGAAGCCATTGGGATTGTTGTAATGAAAATTTGTACATACCTTCACCGATCCTATCCAGTAGATATCTAGAATGATCATGGCCAATTTAAACACACATAGGCTTGCAACTACCTAGTCGAAAAGTCTAGGATTAGTTTTGAGAAATCAGAGTTTGAATGTTTCGGCATTTTATTTTCTCGTTTCACCCAACAGTAGTCCACATTTTTGGGAATTGCTTCTAAAAATTGTGGCTGGTTTATGGTGAAAACTGAATTTTAATTGCTTTATTATGTTTATTACAATTTTCTTGGAACATGACATTGGCTTCATTTTTTACCAGTCAATATGGACTTAATATCTAAATCGTCGAATATGAATGTTACATTTCGGCAGCAACTTTTATTTAATCTGATAACGCACAATGATAAATGATCATCGTTTAATTGTTTTGATAAACTTCCGTTGCTACATTATTAAATTTAATGTACGTTAACAATATTATGTATTATGGCTGTTGATGAATAAAATGGCAGGTATTATTGTACGGCGCAAAAAGTGAACATCCGAATTTCGAAATAATTTTGGTTATAAAATTAAGCTTACGAAGGAGGAAGATAAAAACATGAAAAAAATTACAGACAATCCAAAAAAAGGCCTTAAAATAATTTATAAAGCACTATTCTCTATATTACGTGAATAAAATGGCTGTCATTCTGGTCGTGACGCCAGATTCGATATTCAGACGTTAGTCCAAGGTGAAAACATGTTTTCTTCAATCGAGATGCGAAAATAGAATAAATATTTTATTGTAATAAAAGTGCACTACTGTATTCACAAATGCTGTATTTCCAAAATTACATAGCAAAGAGTTTGAAATTTAAGGGTGTTGTATACTAAACGTCGCAAAAAAATTTCAATTTAATTTCTTATGCCACTGATGTACTAAACACTTTTAAACACGTTTAAAACATTTTGTAACACTTTTAAACACGTTTTAAACATCTTCCAATGTTGCAACGATCTTTTTTTTTATATTTATATATTTACATAAAACATGATCGACCTACATTGCTTAGTTGCTACTTTCTGCTCTTTTCCCTCCTGTTCCTATGTTGTTCCAACGTTGCCACCGTCAACAACCCAAAATACTCCAGATGTTGCTAATATCACTTCCACGTTCCCGGATTTCACCTACGTTAGAGTAATTGATTTAGGTTTGGTTAGCTTTTAGGTTCCTTGCTTTTTAAATGTGATTCCACGTTCCCTGGATTTCACTTACGTTAGAGTAATTGATTTGTGTTACAGTAATTGATTTAGGTTTGGTTACATGATCGACCTACATTGCTTAGTTGCTACTTTCTGCTATTTTCCCTCCTGTTCCTATGTTGTTCCAACGTTGCCACCGTCAACAACCCAAAATACTCCAGATGTTGCTAATATCACTTCCACGTTCCCGGATTTCACCTACGTTAGAGTAATTGATTTAGGTTTGGTTAGCTTTTAGGTTCCTTGCTTTTTAAATGTGATTCCACGTTCCCTGGATTTCACTTACGTTAGAGTAATTGATTTGTGTTACAGTAATTGATTTAGGTTTGGTTAGCTTTTAAGTTCCTTGCTTTTTAAATGTGATTTGATACGTAAAATAAATTAACTCTTCATATCTGTTATTCTATGAAAAGTTAAAAATGTCGGACGGTTACCACGTAAAATCATGTTTCCACTAGTTCATTTCGTGTTAATTATACATATTTAGACTAGTTCTGGGAATTTTGTGTCAATGTTGGTCATACTGAATTCACATACATATACCGCCAACTGATGGAGGTTGCATTTATCTTTCTGGGATTACATGGAGCACTAGCGCATGTGCGCTGCGATTCTATAGAACTTAGAAAAAGTTATTTGCGACGGTAAGTACACTTTATCCAAATTTAATAAAAATTACATCCTCGTATAGTTTAAGGAAAAATGGTTTAACTGAATCTATTGTCGATAAAAATCCTACATATTTCTCGAACAAAATATTCAATAAATAGATGCCACTTATTTATAACATAATCTTCGAAATTTGTAATATAATTTATTAGAATAACTTGTTTAAATTACTCTAACCTGTGAAAGTAATAAAAAAAGCGTTTAGACCATCTTAAATTACAGGTACGTAAATAAATTATACTATATGTGTAAGAAACTATTACTCTCACCTAGTTTATTTAGTGATGGTCCGCACATTTTCTTTGAGTTTTCATCTTTGATGATACTAAGCTTCATTTTAAGACCAAATTTATATCGAAAAGGGGATGTCTCGTACAATAATCTAGTGAAATGTATATTGTGTAGTGCTTATAAAATGTTATTTAACTGCTTTGTTTCTGGATGGTCGGCTATTTTGTTTTCATGTTTAGTGGTCCTAAGTTTCATCTTAAAACCAAAATTATCTCGAAATTCGGATGTCCACTTTTTGCGCCATAAGCTTATTGTACAAGTTTTAAATAGGCTTATAATGATATTTTCAAACTTAAGTCCGTGCGACCATGAATATATGGGTTCGATAGTGCGAGTGAGTTAGTACCAACCTAATCAACATATTCTTACATAACTTACTGGCACTATCGATCCCATAGGATCATGGCTGCGCGGACATAATTTCTCTTCACACCTCTAACCTTAGCTAATGTTTTTCAGCCATCTCGTGTAAAATAAGCTTCTCACAAATTATGATTATTCTCCCACCCCGTTTGGGCCTAACAACTGGGCGCTTTGACTTTTGGTTTCTTTAGACGAGTTTCCATGTCCCTCTTTAATTTACCATTCATGTCTCACATCCTGCCAATCGTAGTCTTCAACAATTAATTGTTCATACATCTGGATGGAAGAACTGCACTTACGTTAGCGTGAAATGTTTTCATAGTCCTACGGAACAACACTGCGCATGCGCCAGAGTTTATAGAGCCAGCGATAACCCACAATCGAACCACATATCGATTATCATCCTCCATTACTATCCGTCGCTATGAAATTTAAATGATCAATATTTGCAATAAATCCCCAAATCTATGTTAAAAAATATATTAATAATATTAAAATTGCCAGACGTTCATTAAAAATGGGTGTACACTTATCACTCCCTAACGCTGATCAAACCAGCGATAACCCAAAACAGCGATAGAAAAATCATAGGCTAAGTAATATACTCTGTGGAGAAAATAACAGTTGGCATCACAATATTGTTTAACAGTGTCATAATATTGTGATTTGCACATTTAAATCAAAACTTCAAAATTGTCTAATAATGTTATAAAAATTGTTTTGAAAAAGTTTAAAATATTAAATAATGTTAATAAATACAGAAGAGCTATAGTTTACGACAGTATAACTAAAAATCAAGCGCTAGTAGAAGTATTTTTATCTAACCTAACCTAAGTAAACACGTTTGCAATTGACTAAACCAGAAACTAAAAAAAAAAAAAAAAACTGGAAAACATGTCGACAGCACGACTGTTGCCCGATAATTGAAAGTTTGCAGAGGTTCTTTGTATCATTAGTAGACTGGATTTTTACATAGAATAACCATGAAATTGGAATTATCCATCATAATCTTCTTAAGGTATATATATTTATTTTTTCAGGAAACACGAAAACATGCCAATAAGAAAAGAGCCATGTTTACAAGAAATGATTCAACAATATTACAGAGAGAAACTTCTTTATTTATTCGATGAGTGGCTGACACTAATAAAGTCAGTTACACATGCTCATCGAAATGTATGGAACTCTGCGTTGCGCGACATATCTTCAAAATGCAAACAACTTAGAGAGTTTCTTTCTGAATTTACTCCACCTTTGAAATCCAATATAATATCCAAAATATTGCCTGAAGTTTTTAAAATGTTCGTTTTTTTCAGCAATGATTATACAGCAATTAAAACAACCCCACGTTTATATAAAAAGGTGAATAAAATCTGCCAATACATGTTGGGTACAATTCTGTATCCGTGTATTGAAGAATTTGATCTTCGTTTATGTGATGCATTTACAATAAATGTTGTAATGAACTGTCTGCGAAAAGTTCCAATGTTAACCACACTGAAGTACGCATTAAGGCAAAATTCCCCACCATTTCTACTTCATGATAAAATTATGTATCTACAAAAACTAATAAAATTAGTAATTCCGATTCATTGTACTAATTCGACTTTGCGAATGTTAAGCACTTTTTGTAAAGGGTTAAATTATTTAGACATACATACGTCAAGGCATGTGGACGATACTTGTGTGAATTATATCATTCTAATTCAAAATCTCGTGTTTCTCAATGTTAATCAATGTTATATTTCTCCTAGTTCATATCGGAGAATTTTGGAAAATTTACCAAGATTGAAGAACTTGTCTTGGTATTCTCTAGCTGAAAATGTTATAAATGACTTTCCTAGAGAATGTAGTGAAAGAATTGTGATTGCTAACGTAAGGACATTAACACCACATACCTTAATTCATAATTTATACAATCTTATTGAATTGGAAATCGCATATTGCGTTGGTTGCAAAATTACAATTAATTTATCATGTCTGGCTGAATTAAATCAGTTGAAAATATTCAAAGTGAAGAACTTCCATTTTGTACAATCTGGCTTGAACAATTTTTTTGAAAATTCAGGTCATAAACTGAAAATACTAGACATGTATTTAATTAGGAATATAAATTTCTCAGTTATAGTAGTAAATTGTAGAAATTTGAAATCTTTATATTTGAGACATTGTCATATTAACGATGTAATCGTTTTCAGAATGGAAATGACACCACATTTCACTAATTTAAACAATCTTCATTTGCACAGAATTGCTTATTATGGAAAATTTCACTCATTTGTACATTTTTACAGAAATTTGAAAGTTTTTCGCACAAAACGTCTAGATCAAATCGATGACAAATTCGTAACTGTTACACTCGGATTTCAAGGCTTCAGGAATTTGGAAGAATTTGTTGTTGAACATTGTATTATAATGGAAACAGTACAAACATTGATTAATAGTTGCCCTAAGCTGAAGTTGTTAGGTAATTTGGGACATTGGGAAAATTTCACACAAGATAATATCATGGAGCTTCAGAATATAATTCGGCGACAAAACATGGCTCTTAAGCTTCTCATTCATACTGTAGAATGGTCTTCTTAAAAAGTATTTTCGTCATTACAAATTAAGACATTCGCTAAGACTTAAGTTACTTGTCATTCTTATCAAAGGTTTTTGCTCTGTCGTTTTAGAAACAATTCTACATAAAGTGTATCACTTTTTTCTTAATTGTATTTAGTGATACTATTTTACTTTTTAAACTTATGACGAGTACAGGAAAATTTAAGACGTTGGAATAATATCCAACATTTTAGATTTATATATTTTTTTAAAAAATCCTGAATAAAAATCTGATTTTATTTTCCAAATGAATATTGATAGTTTTAAGTGTTCCAGTAAAATGGAATAGGTATGTTAGAAACTTCAGGAAAAAATGTTAATGTCTGTTATTTTACTGTTCTAAGTTCAAAAAAACAGTCTCTGCATTTTAATTTCTTGCATATTTTATTAATTTTACATTATTTGCAAGAACTGAATATTTGTGGATGTGGAGCTTGAGAATGTTATGAAAGGAAATCGTTATGAAGAAAGTTCGTTTTAATTCATGAGATAACAAAATTTTAATAAGAATTTTCAATTAAAAAAATGAAACTTGCGATTAAAATTTTAAATGTTTAGTATTTATATTTTTACAATATTTCTAAAATATGTAAAATTAAATTATCTAAAACTATGACTTTTTTCAAAATAAATGTTTAAAGTATTGTTACATTGTATTTTTAAATGGAAGAAATTAAGGATCTTATCTTTGGACGTTACTTCTGTAAGATTATTTTAATGATTTGAATGCACGTTGTGAAAACTGTGGAATATATTTGATTACGTATTTGCAATTGTATATTTTTGACATATTTTTGACTGAGAATTATATATACACAAATAATATTAAAGAATTATAAAATATACATACACGGTGTTCTGCCCAAGGGCAGGTCTTTCACTACAAACTCAGCATTCTCCACTCTTTCCTTAACTCAGCTTTCCTTTTTGTATCCGCATACAAACCATTTATTTTAATATTGTCTATCATCTGATGTTTTTTCTGCCTCTAACCTTTTTTCCTGTTGACAATTCCTTCTAGGGCATCCGTCAGCAGGCAGTTTATTCTTAGCCAGTGCCCATTCCAATTTATTTTTTTCTTTGAGTTCCAGCATTGTTATTCCTTCACCTACTCTGTCTAGCACATCGTTATTTTTTATTTTGTCTGTCCATATCCACATCTCAAAAGCTTCCAGCCACTTCTCATTCTATCGTAATATCAGTCTCTGCACCATATAATGCTACGCTCCACTCAAAGCACTTCACTAGCCTCTTCCGTAATTATTTTTCCATTTCTAACATATTTCTAATTGTCAATTTAAATATAGGACTAACATAACTCATTAAAAAAGAATAATCGTCACTTTCAAAGCAAGTCCATATTTTATTCGAAGTTATGCTAGCCAATCATTTTTCTTCCCCCCCCCAAATCCAGTTATGTGGTAAGTCTGTACATATAAAGTGTAATCTGTAGATATGCATCTACATCTATGATCGCTCACCAAGAAAACTGTGCAGTTTTATCAGACGTTAAGACACGTAAAAGACGGCGCATACCTTAGATTTGTGTTAATTCATAGCTTGTGTTGAACTAAAGACTACATAAGACACAGTCATAAGTCCATAAACATTCTTTATTCCGTGTTTGAAACTCATGTTAGTACAGCTCTATATTCTCTACCTTCCCGTAACTTACAGCTATTTAGGGTCGGTTTCACCAACAGAGGTAACTGTATTACGCCAGTTTAAGCTATGCATTATACACGGGGAAAACTGGCGTAATAAGTTACCTCTGTTGGTGAAACCGACCCTTAAGAAGGAATGTAAATGATATTTTTGCGCGATAGTGCGTTTTGTCTACTTACAGCAATGGCGACGATGATTGAAAGTTCAACTTCTACATTTCGGGATTGCCAACCTAAATAACTATACTGTAATATTACATTACACCCACGCGCGTAAAGTATGTATACTGCATACAATGTATATACAAGAAATATCCAAAAGGTAGTGCTAATATACATTATACGAAACAAACCACAGCATTTTAAATGAACTGAACTTTATTATTTGAAACAATATAAAACGATAAATGCGTATTTGCGGCCATTCTATCAATAATAATGGTCTCACGGCCTCCTGTACATTCAACCAAAACATTGCCCACACTGTTACGTTACCGAATTGTTTATAATAAACGCAAATATTTCCAACAAAGATGTAATTATTTTACTAATATTTATTATTTTGAAAACACCATCGCGCAAAAGATAATCTACAACGCACGTATGTGAAGCGCTTTGCAGAATCGAGGAAAGTTTTAAAAACCGAGCGATAGCGTGATTTTTAAAATTTTCCTCGATTCTGTAAATACCACTTCCCAGCCTTGCATCGTAATATACTAGTCAAGGAACTATTTTAAAATGATATTTACAAATCTTCAATTCCGTATAATAGAAATAAATTATATAATGGATATGGACAGCTAATGACAAATGAGGGAAATTTTGAGGAAGTGATTGAATTCAAATACCTAGGAACAATAATCACAAATAGGAATGAGATGCACAAATAAATTAAACATAAGCTTAATTCTGGAAATGCGTGCTATTATGCATTGTAGAGACTCTTGATGCCCCAACTCCTTTCAAAAATCGTTAAACTGGTAATATATAAAACTATTACTCTACCAGTTATATTATTTGGGTGCGAAACATGGGCTCTTACTTTAAGGGAGGAAAGGAGATTAACAAGTATTTGAGAATAAAGTACTTAGGAAAATTTTTAGACCAAAGAGAGATGAACAGACAGGTGAATGGAGAAGACTTCATAACAATGAACTACATGGTCTTTATAGGAAGCCAGATATAATAAGAACAGTTAAGTCTCGTAGACTGCGATGGGCAGGACATGTTGCACGTATGGGGAATGAAAGACTTGCATGGAAGCTTCTTGTAGGAAAGCCAGAGGGAAAACGCCCAGTTGGTAGATCAAGAATGAGGTGGGAGAATAACATTAACTATGATTTGAGGGAAGTAGATTATACAGGGAATGATTGGAAAGCATTAGCTCAGGATAGGGATGTATGGAGAGCTTATATCCGTGCGGCCATGAACCTACGGGTTCGATAGTGCCAGTGAGTAAGTAAGTAAGATACCAATAAGTACCTATATATATATATATATATATATATATATATTTACTTATTTATTTA
Organism: Diploptera punctata; assembly: GCA_030220185.1. Lineage (NCBI taxonomy): Eukaryota > Metazoa > Arthropoda > Insecta > Blattodea > Blaberidae > Diploptera > Diploptera punctata. Next base: position 1,509,610 of record JASPKZ010001950.1, on the reverse strand, counting down.
TTCATATATGCATGCTTGCCTATATTTAATATTCTATGTGTGTCCATTTGTCTTAACTTTCTAGCGACCTCAGTTTTTCTGAACCGGCCACAGCATGTACATATTAACTGAACAAAAATTAATTAAAATTATTTGAGCAGCAAAAACGAATAATATTTCGGGTAGACATGAAGAAAGTATTCTAGAAATCAATCAAACTGCGCAATTTTAGTTTTTTTTATTTACTGCATTGCGTACATCCCATGGAGAACGGGGGGTTTACCTGAATTTCTTAATTTAATAACCGCTATAGAGGGTCGCCATATTTAACTCTCGTAGCAAATGGATACACATGTTTTAATTAACTACAACATGTTCATTTTAACCGGCATAAACTTGCAGTAAATTCGATTTGTTACAGAATTATCTTCATTACGCAGTTCCAGCATAATGTTTTTTTTTTTAAATCTATTAAGCATACTTATTCGTATACAATCCCAGAGATCCATCCATAGTAATTCTGCCCGAGGGCAGGTCTTTCACTGCGATCATAGCATTTTCATGCTACGTTTTGCCGCTTTACTAAGGAGTTATAAGAGTGGTAGCTTCCCGTTGGTTTCCACACCGGTGAAGAATGGTGGTGATAAGGATGATGATGATGGCCGGATGATTTTCGGGGACTGTTGGGCCCTAATCTTCCTGATATTTGTCTTACAGTTGAGGAAAACCCCTGAAGAAAAATTTCACCCAGGAGCCTGTCCCGACCAGGAATCGAACCCGGGCCCGCTGCTTGACAAGACAGCACGCTACCTCGAGACCACAGTGGTGGAATAACCAAAAATATTAGGATCAGAAAATGTCTCTACTAAGAAACAAGTAAAACTTAATTCTAGAGGCATCATGTAACATCTAATAATGACTATTAAAAATAAATATAAGAAATATTTAATTTACATGTAATTTATTAATTAATATTTATCTACTTTTATAAGATTCATGATGTGTTCCGTTGAGGTTTATTCAAAATTAATATAAAATTATAGAATATTCACCTGAAAGGTCCGTCTCCTCAACTTAATTATCATTTAACTGTAGCGCTTTCGGGACTTGTCCCATCATCGGCAGGATTCAAAACTGGTGTTTCGCTGAAGATCTGGTAGAGGGGGTTGCATGTATTTGGTTCGTTTTCGTTTATCAGGCTGTCGTTGTGAGCTGCTTACTCGAAGAGATGGAAATCATGAAAGCAGCTCACAACGACAGCCTGATAAACGAAAACGAACCAAATACATGCAACCCCCTCTACCAGATCTTCAGCGAAACACCAGTTTTGAATCCTGCCGATGATGGGACAAGTCCCGAAAGCGCTACAGTTAAATGATAATTAAGTTGAGGAGACGGACCTTTCAGGTGAATATTCTATAATTTTATATTAATATTTATCTACATATTCAATTAGTTTTGGTTTTATCTCACTTTTAAATTTTTAAGGACCACATTTATAATTTAGAGTTAACTATTGTAAACTAAACTGCGTGCGCCGCTACGCCTAAATAAATTGTAGTTTTATGTTTAGTCGAATAAGTAAACTGAAAAATAATTATAAATTTATATCGTCATTATTTATATACCCCGTAGACCTACTCATTACGCGGCGTTGCCCGGGAATATACCACTCCCGATCTGGTATCAATGATCTGAAAGATAAAAATGGTTATTATGAATTATCCGTAAAAGACAGAGACATGTGCTGTCGCGGACTTTCTTGTATATTTTTTTTTTGGTATATTCAATTCTGAGTACATTATTTTGGTGTATAGGCTATGTTATGTATTAAGCAGCTTAAATTTAAGTGTCCAACAAGTTACGAAAACACTTTTTCACTATAATTGGCGATATTTAAGGATGAAGAGATTGACTATTTCAACTCTCTAATAGTTTAAAACCTTCCCGGGAAACTCCTCAACATTTTGTAAAATGCCCCATCACAATCGGATGAATGGTGTGGTAGCTTATAAAGGACAGACAGACAACATACATTCGTTTATACATCCATCCATAGTAATTCTGTCCGAGGGCAAGTCTTTCACTGCAGTCATAGCATTTTCATGCTATGATTTGTAGCTTTACTAGGGAATTACAGGTGTGGTAGCTTCCGTTGCTTTCCACACCGGTGAAGGATGATGCTGATGATATTGATAAGGATGATGATGATGGCCGGATGATTTTCGGGGACGGTTGAGACCTAAGCGTCCTGATATGTCTTTCAGGTGAAGAAAAATCCTTTAAAAAAACTCACCCAGGAGTCTGTCCCGACCGGGAATCGAGCCCGGGCCCGCTGCGTGACAAGGCAGCATGCTACCTCGAGACCACAGCGGTGGACTTTATATATATATATATATATATATATATATATATATATATATATAGTGTGTGCAATGATTATCCTACACAGTAGTTAGACATTGAAAAGGTTCATGAACAAAGCATGAATGTTGGTTATAGAAATGACTATTAAAACCATGTAACATAAAAAATTAGCTAATACCCGGCGTGCGCTGCTACGCCTAAATAAATGATAACGTGTTTTTGCGTTTAGTTGAATAAGTAAGAGGATAAATAATTATAAATTTATATCGTTATTTTTAGATACCCCGTGCTGATTACTCGGCATTGCCCGGGAATCTAGTATCCCAATGTATTTGGCATAAATGAGCTGAAAGATAAAATTCGTTATTTCGAGTTATCCGTGCTGCTACTTTGCTTGCCCGGGAATCTACTTATTACGATCTTCTTGGCATCAATGAAAGACAAAAATGGTTATTGTGAGTTATCCATAAAAGATAAACATTTGCTGCCGCGGGCTTGTTTGTAGAGTTTTTTGAGATATTAAATTCTGAGTACATTAATTTGGTGTATTTGTTATAGTTTGGGCAGCTTCAGCCATTTACGCGTAAAAAGTCACTTTTATTTTACTTTTTCAGTATAATTGGTGATTTTTAAGGATGAAAGGCTCGAGAATTAAAACTCTCTTATAGCCTATAACCGTCCCGGGAAAATCCTGAACATTTTGCAAAAAGCCCTATCACAATCGGATGAACGGTATGGCAGCGCATAAAATACGAACAAACATTCATTTTTATATATTAGATAGGACATACTCGTACATAATATAGAACCCTCTGATTCTAATCTCCCAAATTACGAAGATAATAATTATTTAGTGACTTCCATGTTTTTTTTCAAGGCGATAAATATTTTATAAAAACAGAATAAAATTAAGGTAATTTAGATATGAAATTCTTCTTCTTCTTCTTCTTCCTTTTTGGTGATAGACCTAGTGGTCTGTTACGGTCTCAATCCAACGTTTGAAGGGTCTGCCCAAAGATATCTTGCCTGGTGGCTGGTAATTTAAGATCTGACGTGGTATTCTTGTTCTGCTCATTCTTCGTACGTGAGATTTCCAGTTGTTTCTGTATTTTTGTACATATTCCAGGACTGATTCTGTTTGTAATTCTTTGAGAATGTCAGAATTCCTTTTATGGTCTGTCCTTGAATAGCCCGCAGTACGTCTCATAAATTTCATTTCTGCCGCAGTTAGTCTTTGTTCATCTACACTGCGAATTGTCCAGGCCACACTGCCGTAACATAATATGGGTCTGGCCAGTGTTTTATAAATTCTAGTTCGTGTGTGATGCTGTACTGTGTTTGGCTTGAAAATATTATTTATAATTCCTGTTACTCTGTTAAATTTTATAATTTGTTGACTAAAATCTTTTTCTTCTTCGTATGTAACTTGGTATCCGAGATAGTTAAATGTGTTGGTTTGTTCTAATATTTTATTATTAATAACAATTTTACTGCGAACTGGGTCTTTTCCTAGGAAAGCCATGACTTTAGATTTTTCTGTTGAGATTTCCATGTTGTAGTTTATTGCCGTTTGGTGAAAAGAGTGGAGTGAACATTGTAGGTCATCTTCTGAATTCGCTATAAACACAATGTCATCTGCAAATAATAGGGTGTCTAAATTATATAATATATTAAGTGGTATACTGCCATGTGGTTGTAGTCTCCATTATTTAATAATTGAGTTCATGTATGTTATGAAGAGCATTGGTGAAAGACCACATCCTTGTCTAACTCCTTGATTAATTGGTCTGCATCCCGAGATTTTATTTTCAATCTTAATAGATATGAAATTTTATGTAAGAAACATTTATAAAAGCATTTTTTTAACTTAAAATAGAACTGATTTTCTTTCACAGAACTTGTATGTTACAAAACAGGTTACTTTTGTGTCAACAAGATTTATGAACTAGTCTTAAGTTTTACAGTACTGTACTAAGTACTTTTGTAGGTATTGAGAGCAGAGTTTAGTAGTCCGAATCGACAAGTGCTTCAGACGAAAGTAATTTGAAGGTAAAGAATTTATTGCATTCATTTGTGTGTTAAAGACAAAAATGTATTCTACGTTTAAGATTCTAGAATTTTGTTTATTACACACAGTCTTATATTAATTAATTGATTCCATATTGAGGAGTTAAACAAGGATGCAGTATCTCTCCAGTTTTATTTAACCTATACATCAATGATATAATAAAAAAATGGAACGAAGAAACAAATAAAGGAATAAAATTAGATAAAACACAGTACTTGAAAACATTATTATACGCTGATGACCAGGTAATAATAGCAAATACAGAAGACGAACTTCAGAGGAATATTTTTAAACTACATAATATATGTGAACAATATAATCTCAAAATATCCGTAGAAAAAAATTAGGTAATGGCATTCCAAGGGAAAAATCAAATCAGATCCAAAATAATAATAATAATAATAATAATAATAATAATAATTTATTTTAGCTGGCAGAGTTAAGGCCATAAGGCCTTCTCTTCCACTCAACCAGCGAATAGTAAAATTATACAAAAATTACGTACACATTACAATTTTAAGATATTAAAATACAGACTAAACAAAATACAATGATGATGGATCTAATACTAGCTAATGCTAACAAAAACATAGAATATAATAAAATTAAAATGATATAAAATAAAGTAAGTAGCTTCCTACATGATTATTAATAGAATGCTCTATATAGTTGTTATGTAGTTAATGTTTTCATTGTGTCGAACTTAAGATATCAGTTAATTTGGATTTAAATAATGATAGCGATTGACAGTCCCTGACATGACTGGGAAGTGAGTTCCATGCTCTAGCCATAGATATTGTGTAAGACTCAGAGTACAGACAGGTCCTGTGTTGTGGTATCAAAAGTAAAGAAGAGTCTTGTGATCTTGTTCCTAAATTGTGATGAGCCGATAAATGTTGAAAACGTGTTGTTAAATAAGTTGGTAAATATGTGTGCAGAATTTGGAATAGTAAGGTATGTGAATATAATAGGAAACAAAATCATAGGACAGGTGAACCATCTCAATTATCTAGGATGTGACATTCTATTTAATTATGATAATGATATAAATAATAAAATAGCAAAATTCCAGGGAATATGTGGTACGATAAAACGAACACTAAATAACAAAACAACAAGAGAGACCCAACTGAAATTTTATAAAATGTTGGCAGTATGGTTCAGAAGCCTGGATACATAAAAAAAGACCTAAGTAGGATAACGGCGGCAGAAATGAAATTTTTGAGATCTGTTAAAGGGTGCACTAAGGAAGACAGAATCAAGAACACAGAAATAAGACAGGAACTTGAAATATTTGCAATAACTGATAAAATGGATACATATAGACAAAAATGGAAGCAACACATAGACAGAATGAATGAAGACAGATATCCAAAACAAATAACAAAATACAAACCTAAAGGCACCCGAGATGTGGGCAGACCTAGAAAGAGATGGGCTGAAGTCGGAACGGGTCAACAGACCTAATCCATGAATGCAGATAATGATGATGATGATTCCATATTAAACTCTCATTTATGGAACATTTCATACAAACTTTTCTTAATTGGTTTAATTTTTTTAAATATGATTTTCAAGCTACTTTTTCAATTATACTTTTGTATCTAAGTTTTAAAATAATGTGGAGACGTTTCTCTGGTAAACGTTTAGGCCTATTGAAGAAATTAAATTCATTAGATCTAGGGAGTAGTTTCACTTTTTAAGTGATATTTTGATATTAGTATAGGATAACATGGTTTCTCCATGAAGTTAATATAACTTCGGGAAAACTACACTTCAACTGACGTGAAATATTTTCGAAGTCCTATAGAAAAACAGTGCGCATACGCCAGCGATAACCCACAATCGAACCACATATTGATTACACTGGGGAACAGTGATTTTGGTGCCTTAATGTTTTCACCTATTTATGGGTATATTTGGGTCACTGATTCCAAAGATGATTTCAGTTTCGTCCTATCAGCTCTAGTTTTTGAGATAGAGTTTATTCAAATTATATACCAGTTCAAAAATACTGGTCCACATATACAACTATATTACTCGCATACAATTAAATACAAAAGAACAAATACTTTCTTTTTCATGAAACAACTGTATCTATATAACTACCATAATTTATTTACACATTAGTCTCGTTAGAATCATTAATTTTCCTCCATCAGGTCGCAGAATCCCCGTTTCTGTGATTTCCTCCGATGCAATGATCTTGGACATTCTCGGTGGATGCTCCAACAGTAGTCCGCCATCATATGTATATCCCACCGTCCACGATACCTTTCTTCCATTGTACTTAATTCCTGGTGAAAACGCTCACCCTGTTCCTCACTTACATCTCCAAGATTGTCTGGAAATCGATCCAAATGACTGTGTAGGTAGTGTAATTTGATGCTCATGTTACAACCTAGTGCACAAAAAGCAGTGAGCATATTCTCCACTAGTTCATCACTATTAGGAGACTTATAGTTTCCAAGGAAATTCTTCACTACCATACAGAACGAAGACCATGCGGCCTGCTTCAGTATCATTCATTGAGTCTTGAAATTGATGGTCATTAATAAGTTGGCGGATTTGTGGTCCATCCAATATACCTGCTTTTATTTTTTCCTTACTCAGTGCAGGAAATTTTGTACATATGTAGCCAAAACATGTTCCATCTCTATTCAACGCCTTGATGAACTGTTTCATTAAACCAAGTTTAATATGCAGTGGTGGCAAGATGATGTTGTTTCTGTCAACCAAAGGTTCTGCAACGATGTTTTTTTCTCCAACGGTCATGCTTTCTCTAAGAGGCCAATGCCTTCTCAGCCAATGTTGATCTTTGGCTCTAGAGTCCCATAAACATATAAAGCATGGGTATTTGGTGTACCCACCTTGTTGTCCTAGAAGAAAATTCACCATCTTGAGATCGACACACATTACCCATTGGTGATCACGGTAAGAGATCTTCTCTAGCACTGTAGCTATTGTATGTTGATTTTCACGCATAGAAACTGAGTGACCAATTGGGATTGACCTGTATATGTTCCCATTATGCAAAAGAACACATTTTAGGCTGCGTTTGGAGCTATCTATAAATAACCGCCATTCACTTGGTGTGTATTTTCTTACACCCAGCTTCATTAACAGTCCTTCAACATTCATACAAAAAACAAATTGATTTTCTACTGTGAAGAATGGCAGGAAGTCTGTTTCTCTTTTGCGATAGACTGTGACCTTTGTTCCCGGTAACAGACATTGTTTCTCTGCCAGCCTGGAAGCTAACAACTCAGATGACTTCTTTGGAAGACTTAGATCCCTTATGAGGTCGTTCAGTTCCGCTTGACTAAAACCGGAGGATGAAACTGATGAAGGTCCTGGGAAATCGCTGTCATTTCCCTCAGAATAGCTTTCAGTTGAATCATCCTCTTCTTCTGGTGACTCTGGAAGACTGGTAAAAATTGGAACAGGTATCTCCTCTGAATGTGGAACAGGGCGTCTTGCGGAGCGTAGATTGGGATATACCCATCTATTCCGGTTTTTGCTATTGATGCCCTTTACATTGACTGAACAAAAATAGCAGTCATCACTATGGTTAATTTGTTCTCGCCAGATCATTGGTTCCCCAAATTTCAAGCATTTCCGTTTCCCATTTGTCCATTGTCGTAGATGCTCTGTGCACGTTTACATACAATGTGAGGTGCCCAAGGCTTATCTTGATCTCCCAGTTGTACTTTGAAATAGGCCAATAAGCTCTTCTTACAAAGTCAGTTATAGGTTTCTTTGTTGAGTGAATGTGTACTCCCCACAGATGAAACAAAACACATCAGGATTATTCACACATTTTCTTCGTGTTGAAGCCATGTCAGTCTAGAAAAAGGACAAACAATTGTCAAATTAGTAAAATTACATATGCAAACGGCAACAACAACATGAATATAACTTGGATTAAATCAATTAGTATTATGCAAACAATCGATTTACAATGGTGGTACATAAGAGCAGTATCATCAATATCTTGCAAACTAGAGCTGCTGCAACAAAATGGATGACATTTTTGGAATCAGCAGTGCCGAAATACCCAGAATCAGGTGAAAAATTTCAGGCACCAAGAAAAAAATATTTTTTTGTTCCCCAGTGTTATCATCCTCGATTACTGTCCGTCGCGTCGCTATGAAATTTAAATGACCAATATTTGCAATAAATCCCCAAATCTATGTTAAAAAACTATATTAATAATATTAAAATTACCAAACGTTTATTAAAACTCTAGCGCTAGTAGAAGTGCAGTTGAGCCCAAGTGACTTTTAGCGTCGTGTTGGCCAATGTGATAACACATGTTCCCACTAGAGCCAATTGCCAACATGGTACTCATACATAGGGAATGCTATACCTAGGGACCACCTACATTAGTGGGCAAGTTAGTGTTAATTTGGGCAAGTTAGGGTGAGAAAATGGGCGAGTTATTTCATCATATTAATTTAGCGGTCAATTGATTGTTAGCGGATTTTTGTGAAATGTTGGCTATATTGGCTGAGCAACGACTAATACACATTTTACATTGCAAATGCTGATTTGATGTTACCTTCATCTCAACTTCTCATTTTATTTAAGGAATTTTTCACACTTTTTGGAAAAATACCAACATATATACTTTTCCCAAGTGTTTTTTCACACACTTACTTACTTACTTACTGACTGGCACTATCGAACCCGTAGGTTCATGGCCGCGCGGACATAAGCTCTCCATACATCCCTATCCTGAGCTAATGCTTTCCAATCATTCCCTGTATAATCTACTTCCCTCAAATCATAGTTAATGTTGTTCTCCCACCTCATTCTTGGTCTACCAACTGGGCGTTTTCCTTCTGGCTTTCCTACAAGAAGTTTCCATGCACGTCTTTCATTCCCCATACGCGCAACATGTCCTGCCCATCGCAGTCTACGGGACTTAACTGTTCTTATTATATCTGGCTTCCTATAAAGACCATGTAGTTCATTGTTATGTAGTCTTCTCCATTCACCTGTCCGTTCATCTCTCTTTGGTCCAAAAATTTTCCTAAGAACTTTATTCTCAAATACTCGTAATCTCCTTTCCTCCCTTAAAGTAAGAGTCCATGTTTCGCACCCATATAAATATAACTGGTAGAATGATAGTTTTATATATTTTCAGCTTAACGTTTTTTGAAAGGAGTTGGGACATCAAAAGTCTCTGCAATGCATAATAGCATGCATTTCCAGAATTGAGCCTATGTTTAATTTCTTTGTGCATCTCATTCCTATTTGTGATTATTGTTCCTAGGTATTTGAATTCAGCCAATTCCTCAAAATTTCCCTCATTTGTCATTAGCTGTCCATTTCCATTATATAATGTATTTCTACGTGTGACCATATATTTAGTTTTACTGATATTTACTTCCAGTCCTAATTTCTTAGTGTTACTCAATAGTGTGTGCGTGTTGGCCTTTAGTATCTCCTCGCTATCGGCCAGTACATGTATACAAAAATTATCCCAGGATTAGGTGATTAAAACCTCGATTGTGTGTATGTATATACAGGGCAAGTCTAAATTCCTCCTACATAGTTTGAGGACTTTGAGGAGACCAAGACAATTAAATTTAACAAAGGAACCCATGTCCGAAAATGTACCATTTTTCCGTTTCACACAAAATACCAGTACTACACAAGGTGCTCTCTCCGACTCATCTTCCTGTCGTCTGGAACCACTTACAACAAGGGCTCGATATGACGACCACTGACTTCAATACAGATGCGGTACCTCCGTACCATGTTCTCGTACACACTATCACTAATCCCTGTTCCCCAACATCCGCCGCTGCAATAATTCGTGTTAGAAGGTCTTGCTTGGATTCTACAGGGGTATCATAAATTAAGGTTTTCTTGTGACCTCACAGGTAGTAGTCTAGCAGGATCAAGTCGGGAGTACGTAAAGGTCAAGCAATCGGACCTGCCATTGCACCTAGCTTCTCCGTACAATAATATGATGTCACCACCACCACCACCACCACCACCTTGTATTTGGAAATTGTGCCATTTCACAAATATTCATTCACCCCCGTGTTCGTCGGGGAAGCATCCAGTTTCCTGGAAGCGTCCCCGACAACTAAGAAGGGAATCATTCGATCATGAATACCAACTTCCGGCTATTATTAGGGATTTCCAACCCTCTTTAGCCCTTTTGATATATTTTATTCTTTGATGACATTAGTTGAGTTATCCTCTGCCAACGATAAACTGCCGTAGTCCAGTAGCAAAGGCCTAGTGGTTGGACATTAAGAAGCCTGCAATCAGTTTCCTGTTAAATTTGTATACTATGTTATTCTTGAGTTTGTTGAAGACATGTGACACGACTTGACGCACCCTCCCTAGCCTTGGAAGTGAAAAATTTAATTGGTTTGACATAATGTATTACAGAGGTATATTTATCTCACATAATGTATCAGTGCTATTGTATTTTCGTTCGTTATTGCAAACTATTTTCATATGTAGATGGTTTCTTTCTGATTATATATATATATATTTTAAAGTATTCTTATTAGCTGATGATAACTTCATTTTGATTTTATTATTGAATTATTAATTGAAGATTTTAGTTTTCGCTTTTCTATAATTCCTTGAGTTTAAATGCAGTGGTATTAATAGGTGCATTTTGTATAATGTTGCCTATTTGAGGTCTATTTATTGTCCTTGATTTATATTTTAGGCTTAGATTCTTAAGGTTTTTGGTAATGGGTTCTGTTTTGGTTAAATTATGAAGTGGAACATTGGGAAAAGACTTTTTCAGATTCATGCAAATTCTTAATGCTTTCTGTAGACTGTATTTATTTTATTTGAATTTGTTTTGTTTAAATTTAATAGAAATGGTGGTGCAAAGGTAAGGGAAGACCTTATTATTGTGTTAACTAAATGAATTTTAGTCATGTTATTTAAGTGTGAGTTTTTTCGTGAGAATAAGTGGAGTGTTTTAATAAAGGGCTGTGTTCGTTTGATTATTTTATTGATGTGTTCTGTTAGACTAAGTTTATCTGTTATAGTGATTCCTAGGTATTGTAGGTGTTTTAATATGGTATTTGTGTATTGTCTATTACTATTGGGTGTTGTTGGAGCATCAGTTTTTTCCGTCTTTTTTGTTCAATAAGGATTGCTTGTGTCTTGTCTGTGTTGATAGTTATTCTCCATTGTCTTGTCCAGTCGATGTAGCATGATAGGATTTTATTAATTTTTGCACTGGCTATGTCCATTCGCGGTGCTGAAACATAGAAGCATGCGTCATCCGCAAATTGGGCAAGTCCAGTGCCATTTTCTGTGGGTTGAGGAATGTCATGAACATATAGATTATACAATGTTGGACTGATTGCAGATCCTTGTGGTGCTCCTGCATTCATGTTAATTTAGGCAGAAAGATTATCATTAATTTTTACTTTGGCTGTTCTATTTGTTAAAAAAATTGATATCCAACGTATGAGATTAATTGGGTAATTGAATCGTGTAACTTTGATTCTTAATCCATCATGCCACATGGAATCGGAAGCTTTTTGAACGTCCATAGCAACTATGATTCATGTAAAGTCTTTATTGTAGTTTGCATTTTCTATTGGTGTAAATACTCTCAGCAGCTGATCTGTAATTTCTATTCCTGGTCTAAATCCAGCTTGACTATCTGGTAATGAGGTATTGATTAAATTATTAAATTTTGCGACTATTATTCTTTCTAATAATTTTGAAATGGTATTAGTCAAGCTTATAGGTCTATAAGAGAGTACATTACTAGGATCTTTATTGGGTTTAGGAAACATTAAAATATGAGCTTCTTTCCATATTTGTGGAAGAGATATCCAAGTGTGAAGCTAGCTGAGAATAATTTAGTAATATATGTTAATGCTTTTCACTGCGTATTCTGCAAACATATATACCATAGATAACAGCAACTCAGTACCAATCAAGTACGTACACCTTGAAATCTGCTGTGTGCTGTCATGAAGGATTAACTACTGTACTGTGCAGGTGCAAACGTCTCTGGAGGGATCACAAACTCAACTCAATAGCATATTAACAAACTTGCAGTGGACATGGAATATCAGGTGCGCAGGGAATGACGTATGGACTAACCTAGTGAGTGGCGCCGAAAAATCGTGTGTGGTGATTTTGCGTGTAGCGGAGAATCGGTACGTTTCCGGACACGAGTTCCTATGCTAAACTTAATTGTCTTGGTCCCTATTACAAGTCCTCAAACTCTGAAAGGGGGATTTTGGACTCACCCTGTATACACGCCCACACACGGGTGTGTGTTGTGAATTAAATAAACACAAATCTTAAATTGAGTTGCATATTGAGTTAGATATAACTTTAAATACTCCATATTAACAATGGAAGGTGTTCGCTATTCATTGGTAAAAGAGAATACTAAACTTAGGAAAATGAGATAACAATGCAAATCAGTACCAATAGTACATTCAAAATAGACGTTTCAATTTACAAAAATTCGCATACAGCTGAAAATTAGTACGAATGTTGGGAACGCCATTATAAATTAAATGTGAAAAATCCCCATCGATACCACATCTGCAGAAAAAGTTAAAGGTCAAAGTTCGCGAATATGTGTTTTTTGTGTTTTCCAGTCAAACGATAAGTTCTATCATACAAATAGGCCAGACAAACGTTGTAGACCATGCAATTGTCTACACAAATTGTTCTTATACGTTTTTTCATAAGAATCACCATTCTTGAGATATCGCGATTCTAAAATTTGAAGAAGTCATATAATATGCATACATTTCCGCACCACCTATGAGGTAGTGTACTTGGCGCATTTTTTCATGTGGTGTCTTCGGAAGGTATACTCCACGATCTATCGTGATTAAGTTTTATTAAATAATATTCTATTAATTAAAAATTGGTACTATTGGGAATTATTTAAGTGACAAAAGTTATTCTTAATTCCGAGTAATGTTAATCTGACTGATAATCTTCGAATTCTACTACGACAGTAATATCTTCTTCGATTTCTTCTTCTTGCTGGATATTTGTTAATTGTTCTGAGAAATATGTATCAGTTGTTTACTCATTGAAATCATATAAATCTCCATCTGTTCCATTTGATTCAACATTGGAGCAAGACTGGCCTTGACAATGTGTACATACTGGTGAACAAAATAATCCGACTTTTTTACAGCCACATTTTGCACTACAACCCTTTTTGCAATTGCAAAAAATGATGTTAAGAATATTTGTGGAGCAGGTGGGAGTAAAGTTTGAGATTGCTCACAAGTATTATATATTAATTGATCCAATTGCAATTTTGATTTGAAATATCTAGGCTAACAGCAGTCATAATACTGTGGCTGATATTAGTACATACTAGTTTTAATAGTTCTTGTTTAAATTGTTTATTTTTAAGAATTACTTGTTCCAGAAAATAAGTCAATGATTCCGGAATATCGCTGTTAATATTTTCAAAAATTCAACTAGGCGGGGATAATTGGTATTGTCAAATACTAAAGATGGAATGTCCTCTCGAATGATTGCTGCTGCGGCTTTGATGATTCTAAATCGTTCTACCTTTTCATTTTGACTTTTTCTCATACCAAACTTGGTTAAGAATATCGTGATAATCATACTTTAACTTGAATCGAACCTTGATTGATATCTTATCTAAAATTGGATTTTTACAATTATTTTGCAATTCTTCCAATGAATATTGACAGTCATCACTTTTTTCTCCATTGCAACATTAGTAGATTCATCTTGAGAACAACCGATTTGACCCCCAGTGATGGGTCTCAAGAAGGAATTATAGCAATTATTATGGCACCTAGCCTCGGCAGCAACTAAATCATATTCATACTGAATACGTGCAGCAAATGTTTCTTGCTACGTCATGAGAACGAGTCCGAGCTACTTTCAGAATGGATTCTTTAAATTCAAATGTAGCAACTTTATGAATTTTATGTCTAGTAAAAAGAGTAAAAAGAGGGAATATTTGAGAGAGAAGATTAATGATCTTGAAATGAATGCAAAAAATAGGAACATTAGAGAATTATATCAGGGAATTAGTATAGAGAAGAAAGGGTTTCAGGCTAGAACAAACATAATTCGGAATGAAAATTGAACAAAAAAGACTATAGTCGGGTTAGGTTTTAATTAGGTCCAAGGATATGGGTTCCTGGACAATTGTGCTCCGGACTAGATGGGTTCAGGTTTCGGTAAAACAATGGACTTAAATCTCGGGAATCCGTGAGGAAAGGATGTTCACTTGGGGAAAAACAGTAGGCCCAGTGTAATGTCTTGAAATTGACGATGCACGTTTATTGTCACTTGAATTACATTCGTCGTATTAGACGACGAGTTTGACGAGAAGGCTGTTGGTGGGTCAGAATTAGTAATGGTTGTAACACTCAACCAAGCGATGTAACTTAACTGTACTCTAACTAACTGACTGCTGTACTGACAGCACTGACTGCTGAACTGCCGAACTGAACTAATTTTCGTTAAGTAAAAATATTTATTAATTCCGAGTGGGCCGGCATTAGTCCCTTCCACCAAAAGTCTTAACGTCTCACAAACAGTTTATATGTTATACTAATTTTGATTGGTAAATTTTACCTTAAGGGCGTTATCGTGGGTGTTAAACTTAGAAGTTTGTGGCCTCGTTCCCTCCCTTTAAATCAGTTGCCTCATCATATAAATTTTCAGGGCTGACCAAATGGAGTGGTCCTAAAGGACGCGGCTATCTACTGTCGGCATCTACCTTACACCGCCAAAGAAGTCACCCGCTGTTAACGACATGTACTAGTTGAAATTAGTTTGGGGATAACTCTTTCCACAAGTTACCTAGGGAAATCCAATTGCTAGTTTGTGACTTCCCAGCCTTTTGTAAGAAGTTTTTGGGCTTAGCATTGTTATAGCAAGTTGATAATAGAGCAGTCTTGTAAATCCTCTTGACAAAAGAAACTGCAGACTTTTTCCCCATTGTATAAGGGCTTATGGATCCATTGTATGATGTTTACTAATTTCGTTCCCTACAATAGCAAGGGTCCAGGTATATGACTGGCGCTAATTGCTTGGTACTACTGTTTTATTTATTGCTTATTAAATTATTTTGTGGTAGGTTATATGATTTTAATTTTGTTACAAATGAATTCCAATTTTCATTACAATTCGTTTGAATATACATATGCCCTAATTCTGATGATAATTACGGGTTCATAAATTATTCACTTTGATGAAGGTACTTATTTTACTGAAATAAGAGGCTGAGCGAATGACTTGTCACAAATTGCCCGCTTTTTATTTAAGTAATTTTGAGGCTTTGAAATTAATTAAATGAGAAGCACTCTCGTTTTTTTTTTTTTTTTACATAATAAATTTTTTTTTTTTTCCTTTGGCTCCAACCCTACCTGTTTTGTTGGGACTGGATGGTTGACTTACATATTTGAAGTCTCATGACAAAGACAATACATCATCAATGTTTGTAAACATACATTAACACGCTTATCGTACTAAGAAATCTTCTTTCCTGAAATAACATTCATGAGCATAATACATACAATACATATACAATACAATAACTACAAATTGATGCTTATCATATTAGGTAGTGTCTAAAAATCACTGCCTTTACTATGTGTATCATTTTCTTCCATTAATGTAACACTATGCGGTGTTGTTAACGACAGCACTTATAATTGATTATAGAAATCTCACGGCACTTTTTTTTTCACTTTAATTTTCATGTTGTCACACGCGCAATGTCATCACTGTTTCGTGAACTTACTTTCTTAACCTGATTATATTTACATTAGGTATACATAGCATAGATCAGTACTGTAGCCAGTCATTTATTTTATTTTTTTAATGTACTTCGATTATGGATTTGATTTTGATTTTAAAGAAATCGATTAGATAATATAAAATATATTAGTGGTGGATCTGTGCACCTAATAAATTGTTAATTGTTATTATTTATTAACTGTATATTATTTTCATGTTCTCATGACATACAATGTCTAAAATATTGGTTTGACACGGGAACAATAGAATCATTAATTATTTCCCATTTAATTAGGTATATGTATACTTTACAATTATTTATTTATATAAGGGATTTACTTTGAAGCAATCAGTGTGTTTAAACTACCGACTCGTCTAGAAGTCGTTATCCACATTTTCAATATCATTTACGTATCTTGTGTCATATTATTCGACATTCATAGGCGCCTCGCCATCATATGGAATATTATTAATATTCACGATTTATTATTTATTCATTTAAATATGGAATAATTATCCTCGTTACTGCGTTTTATAATTTCCTTTGGCATCATAAGAATAGGATTTAAATTAAGCATAATTAATTCGATCATTTATCAGTCGAACAACATTTATACCATCGCGCGCAAAATAAAATATATCTCGAATACAAAGTTTTACACATGTCAGCATCGCTGTCCCCGCAGCGTGATGACCATTTCTTTCATCATTAGTAAAATGACATCCATTGTCAGCAGCGCTTACCTGTCAGCGTTGATGACCTTCTTCACGAAGTATTTATCATAAGTAATCAATCAATATTTCTCAATAGAATAAGTAATATCGGGTCTCCATGCCCGCAAATATTACTCCAATAACACGTTGTACACGTATAAATAGGGTGACTTCTCGAGTCGCCATATCATAATAATCAAACCTTGTATATATTAATAAACGATTTTACGCGCTCTATCGCTTTATTCTGTCTTTCGACTCTCAATTAAAACTGCATAATGCTTAAATCCCTTGTTGCATATACTTAATGCCATTAGTTATAATCGTCGTCGTCCTTAACGAGGATCCTTTTTTTTTATAAAATAAATAAATGAATATATTCAATGATATTTGATTGACATTTTGCTTTGGCCTATCTCCTTATCGTTTTATTGATCAAGACTTCAAGTTTATTTAAGATATAGTTAATCATTCTAATATTGAAAATATTTAGCGTTCTCCACTCGATCGCGTCGGCAATGCTACCTTTATACATATAAAATTTGATTTAAATTGAAGATATTTAAATATATCGCTAGGTTATTGTTATCCTATAGTGCGTTTAATTGATTTGATTTAACATTATTGTTCACAGATCCACTTGGTCCGAACTTTAATGAAATACATTTTCTTTCCCAGTACATTTGTCGTGAGACAGTATTATGTGTTATATGCCCACTGTGGTGCATATGTCTTTATATTAATCATTGCATATATGTCTTAAAGTGACATTAATTATATTCTTTATCCAGTGACCATCTATCAAATCTTAACATAAGAAATTAGATCATAGGAACTGTCATAAACGTGTGCCCGCTACTCGTTTTTTTTAGGCATTATAATGACATTTAATATTTTAATTAATATATCGGTTTTCTTAATTCATTAACTTACAACGTCCATGCAAGAACTAACATTATATATCCATATTCTTTGTATCATTAACTTCTTTACTACTTCATAATTATAATTTTTATTGTTATATAATAATGTCTCCGATTCCTTTTAATATGTCCTGGGTTCGATCCCGATGACTGTCTACATGTACTTCCTCAGTTATTGAGTCTGTCTTTCATTGATTTCATCTTCGAGCTCGTGCAAAATTACTAGGCTCTTATCAAATTTATCTACATTATTAAATCTCGTTTTTGACTCTATACTGTAAGTTCTGGGAAATATTTCATACTTTCCTCTAATTCTAGAGTCATTTCTGCTCAAAGTGGCATTATTATTTATTACTTCGATCTGAGATCCGCGCGTTACGACCGACTCAACATCTAGATCGTTCGTGATCAACATGCTTGCAAGAATACTTTTTGCAATCACTTTGATCGACGGCTTGTCTCTGCCATGTATTGTTATGGAACAAGGATTGTCTGTTTCCGTGTCTAAAAGGTACTTTAAATAATATTCATTCTTGACTTTCGAGTTTATTTTTCCCTTGTATCTAGTACACCGTTCGTCTACCTGTATGTTATTCGATTTGTTGGCTACCTGCAAACTTTTAGTGCACTTGTCACTTGTACAAGCTTTCCTTGTTATTTCAGACATTCCTTGCTTCATAATTACATCAGATTTTTCACATAGTATGTTATCATTCATACTCTCACTCAAAGACCCTGATGCATTGTTTTTCAATTCTATACCCTCATGCATTTCTCCTCTTATATTATCCCTAGATTGGGTAATTTCTTCCACTTTTTGTTTAATTGTATCTATTCCCTTACTAGATTGGGCAATTTCTTCTAGTTCCCCGTGTTTCACCTTTACTTTTTCCTGTAAAGCTGTGATGCTGTTGTCAGTTTTATTCATGACCCTATTTCCTACTTGTTGTAATTCGGCCCTAATTTCAATTTTTATTGTTTCAACTATCTCTTTAGTTTTTTCATATATTTGCTTACTTTCCTGTTTGATCTCCTTTCTGATTTCTAATAATAGCTCTAAGATTGGATCGTTATTCGTACTTAGCTTATCTTGTTTATTTTCTGTTTCTATCAGTGAATTATCTAGTTCACTTTCACACTCCCCTACATTTCCTGTTGACATGTTCCCATCCAAAATATTCTGCCCACATGCATCACTATATATTTCATTCGTTTTTTCCATTTTGCTACTTTTAGCTGAATAGATGGTTTTATAACCGCTACGAAGCAACATTTACTTGAAACATAAAATTTTGACTTCTACCTGTGTTTGGTGATATTTTACTGTGCACGTCGAGGTCCTCTGGTTGTCGCCTTTTTCCCCCAGGTCTTCTTCCTCACGTTCGTAGGATATTCACTACTGGAACACGCCTATTCACTCTTCGTTAGACGGTTGCTCAGCAATTCCTCGAAGCGTCGCACTTGGGCCGCCATGTGAACAAAAAGGACTGTAGGCGCCGTATGATGCAGATTATAATCGGGGATCCGTGAGAAAAGATAGTAGTCCCACTGTTGGGAGCCACTTTAAGATATACAGTCGTGGGGATCCGTGAAAAAAGACAGTAGTTGGGGAAAAAACAGTAGGCCCAGTGTAATGTCTTGAAATTGACGATGAACGTTTATTGTCACTTGAATTACATTCGTCGTATTAGACGACGAGTTTGACGAGAAGGCTGTTGGTGGGTCAGAATTAGTAATGGTTGTAACACTCAACCAAGCGATGTAACTTAACTGTACTCTAACTAACTGACTGCTGGACTGACAGCACTGACTGCTGAACTGCCAGCACTGACTGCTGAACTGCCAGCACTGACTGCTGAACTGCCTCTAATTTTCGTTAAGTAAAAATATTTATTAATTCCGAGTGGGCCGACATTAGTCCCTTCCACCAAAAGTCTTAACGTCTCACAAACAGTTTATATGTTATACTAATTTTGATTGGTAGATTTTACCTTAAGGGCGTTATCGTGGGTGTTAAACTTAGAAGTTTGTGGCCTCGTTCCCTCCCTTTAAATCAGTTGCCTCATCATATAAATTTTCAGGGCTGACCAAATGGAGTGGTCCAAAGGACGCGGCTATCTACTGTCGGCATCTACCTTACACCGCCAAAGAAGTCACCCGCTGTTAACGACATGTACTAGTTGAAATTAGTTTGTGGATAACTCTTTCCACAGTTACCTAGGGAAATCCAATTGCTAGTTTGTGACTTCCCAGCCTTTTGTAAGAAGTTTTTGGGCTTAGCATTGTTATAGCAAGTTGATAATAGAGCAGTCTTGTAAATCCTCTTGACAAAAGAAACTGCAGACTTTTTCCCCATTGTATAAGGGCTTATGGATCCATTGTATGATGTTTACTAATTTCGTTCCCTACAATAGCAAGGGTCCAGGTATATGACTGGCGCTAATTGCTTGGTACTAATGTTTTATTTATTGCTTATTAAATTATTTTGTGGTAGGTTATATGATTTTAATTTTGTTACAAATGACTTCCTGCTTTCATTACAATTCATTTGAATATAAATATGCCCTAATTCTGATGATAATTACGGGTTCATAAATTATTCACTTTGGTGAAAGTACTATTTTTCTTAAATAAGAGGCTGAGTGAATGACTTGCCACAAAATGGGGATATGATTGCAGATTCCAAGAGTATATTAAATAGATGGAAAAGTTATTTTAATCAGCTATTAAATGTACATACAGAACAGGACATTGAGGAGGATAAGTTACAGACAGCGGAAATGCTAGTCGCAGAGCCAAGTGCATTAGAAGTTGAAATGGCAATTGAAAAATTGAAGATGTATAAAGCATCAGGTTCAGATGAGATCCCAGCAGAACTGATAAAATCAGGGGGAGAAAAATTGATGGACAAGATACGCTGTTTGCTTAGTATGATTTGGGAAAAAGAAGCTCTTCCAGATGAATGGAAGGAATCAATTATCGTACCAATTTATAAGAAAGGAGATAAAACTGATTGCAACAACTATAGGGGCATCTCATTACTTTCAACTTCGTACAAAATTCTAACAAATATATTAGTAAGCAGACTTACTCCCTATATTGATGACATTCTAGGAGATCATCAATGTGCATTTAGAAGAAGAAACAGGTCTACAACAGATCAGATTTTTAGTATAAGACAGATTTTAGAAAATAAATGGGAATATAATGGTTCTGTACATCAACTATACGTAGACTTCCAAAAAGCATATGATTCAATTAAGAGGGAGAAGTTATATAGTATCCTGCTGGAGTTCGGAATTCCTAAAAAGTTAGTTAGACTTATACGAATGTGTCTAAATGGCTCAACGAGTAGGGTGCGTGTAGGCAAACAGTTTTCAGACACTTTCGAAATCCAGAATGGGTTGAAGCAAGGAGATGCACTATCTCCTCTACTATTTAATTTTGTACTAGAGCATGCCATTAAATCTTTAGAGAATGAGGAAGGCTTACATCTGAATGGTATTAATAAGCTGTTAGTTTATGCTGATGATGTAGTACTACTGGCCGATAGCGAGGAGATACTAAAGGCCAACACGCACACACTATTGAGTAACACTAAGAAATTAGGACTGGAATTAAATATCAGTAAAACTAAATATATGGTCACACGTAGAAATACATTATATGATGGAAATGGACAGCTAATGACAAATGAGGGAAATTTTGAGGAATTGGCTGAATTCAAATACCTAGGAACAATAATCACAAATAGGAATGAGATGCACAAAGAAATTAAACATAGGCTCAATTCTGGAAATGCATGCTATTATGCATTGCAGAGACTTTTGATGTCCCAACTCCTTTCAAAAAACGTTAAGCTGAAAATATATAAAACTATTATTCTACCAGTTATATTATATGGGTGCGAAACATGGACTCTTACTTTAAGGGAGGAAAGGAGATTACGAGTATTTGAGAATAAAGTTCTTAGGAAAATTTTTGGACCAAAGAGAGATGAACAGACAGGTGAATGGAGAAGGCTACATAACAATGAACTACACGGTCTTTATAGGAAGCCAGATATAATAAGAACAGTTAAGTCCCGTAGACTGCGATGGGCAGGACATGTTGCGCGTATGGGGAATGAAAGACGTGCATGGAAACTTCTTGTAGGAAAGCCAGAAGGAAAGCGCCCAGTTGGTAGACCAAGAATGAGGTGGGAGAACAACATTAACTATGATTTGAGGGAAGTAGATTATACAGGGAATGATTGGAAAGCATTAGCTCAGGATAGGGATGTATGGAGAGCTTATGTCCGTGCGGCCATGAACCTACGGGTTCGATAGTGCCAGTGAGTAAGTAAGTAACATGTTATGCTTTTTTCTTCTCAGCCTCTTCATTCGCTTCATCTCCACAAAATAAGCAATATATTTTTTTAAACAAGAAACGGATTCACTTACGTGTGCTCTAGTACGAGGTGGACTGATTTCAGACGTACTGGTTTGCTCTATCTCATGCGGTTTTGTAACTGCAGCAATAGAACTCTTCCGAGTGTACATTTTACAGCACTGCATATGAATTGTCACAGATTTCTTGTCCTTCAGGTATTTAGAAAATCCATCATTTCTCTCAACACTTGAATCTATCAAAGTCTTCATTCCACGACTAACAATAACCGTTTCATTTTCAGCAAATGTTTACTGCAAACAAGGCAAAATTGCGATTATTTTTAAATTATTGAACAGCACAAATAGTTTTAAGAAATATTATTAACAAGCACGTGTATCAATAGCCACGTGTATTCACTTTAAAGGAACACTATGCTAAAAGTCTTTCGTTTTTGCCTTCCAGAAAAAAAAATCAGTTATATGACTATCACCACCCGGACAAAAATGGAATAGACGCTAGATGTTGCTTAAGGTTATACGGGTCAATTAAATTAGGGACTGAGTTTCTTTTTTATATATATCCTCACAATCACATAATATATAATTTGTATATAGCCTATATAATTTATTCAACCAATATTTTTATTATATTAAATATCCCGTGATGGTGAATTACTTGGTCTTTATGGGTAGCCAGACATAATGAAAACAGTTAAGTCTCATAGACTGCGATGGGCAGGACATGTGGCACGAACGGGGAATGAAAGACGTGCATAGAAGCTTCTTGTAGGAAAACCAGAGGGAAAACGCCCAGTGGGTGGGCCAAGAATGAGGTGGGAGAATAACACTAACTATGTTTTGAGGAAAGTCGATTATCCAGGGGATGATTGAAAAACATTGGCTCAGGATAGAGAGCTTATGACCGCCCGGCCATGAACCTACACGTTCGATAGTGCCAGTGAGTTAGTTAGTTGTATAGGGTGTTAACTTGCGGTTGAAAATCGTGCATAATATTGTTTTCAGTTATTCAAATGGTGATAACTCAAGAATGGTGATTCTTATGACATAAGTATAAGAACATTTTTTGTAGACAATTGCATTGTCTACAACTTTTGTTGGACCTATTTTTATGATAAAACTTACCGTTTGACTGAAAAGTTCAAAAACCCCATATTCGCGAACTTTGACCTTGAATATTTTTTTTGCAGATGTGAACTCTTCACATTTCATTCATAATGGTGTTCACAACATTCGTACCAAGTTACAGTTCTATGCGAATTTTTGTAAGCCTACCTCTATTTTTGAGCTAACTTGACCGGGCTACAATATTTTGGAGAGGGGGCAAGCAAATTTCTTGGAGGAATATCTATACGGAAAGCGCCATGTAGTTAGGCCAAGAATGAGGTTGGAGAATAACATTAATCATGATTTGGAGGTAAATTATACAGGAAATGATTAGAAAATTCTGGATATATGGAGTGCTTAAGTTCGCGCAACCATGGACCAATGAGTTCGATAGTGTCAGTGAGTTAGTGCAAACCTAATATACTTACTTACTTACTTACTTACTTACTTACTTACTCACTGACACTATCGAACCGTAGGTTCATGGCCGCGCGGACATAAGCTCTCCATACATCCCTATCCTGAGCTAATGCTTTCCAATCATTCCCTGTATAATCTACTTCCCTCAAATCATAGTTAATGTTATTCTCCCACCTCATTCTTGGTCTACCAACTGAGCGTTTTCCCTCTGGCTTTCCTACAAGAAGCTTCCATGCAAGTCTTTCATTCCCCATACGTGCAACATGTCCTGCTCATCGCAGTCTACCATACTTAACTGTTCTTATTACATCTGGCTTCCTATAAAGACCATGTAGTTCATTGTTATGAAGTCTTCTCCATTCACCTGTCTGTTCATCTCTCTTTGGTCCAAAAATTTTCCTAAGTACTTTATTCTCAAATACGTGTAATCTCATTTCCTCCCTTAAAGTAAGAGTCCATGTTTCGCGCCCATATAATATAACTGGTAGAATAATAGTTTTATATATTTTCAGTTTAATGTTTTTTGAAAGGAGTTGGGACATCAAGAGTCTCTGCAATGCATAATAGCAAGCATTTCCAGAATTGAGCCTATGTTTAATTTCTTTGTGCATCTCATTCCTATTTGTGATTATTGTTCCTAGGTATTTGAATTCAACCACTTCCTCAAAATTTCCCTCATTTGTCATTAGCTGTCCATTTCCATTATATAATGTATTTCTACGTGTGACCATATATTTAGTCTTCTTCTTCTACTACAAGGTTTAGGCTATGCAGCCTGTTCCGGCGAAGTTAAAAGTGGAGTCCATCTTCTGCGTGGTCGGCCAACATCTCTTGTTCCTCTAGGATTATACAGGAAAGTTCTTTTTGGTATTCTTTCGTTGTTCATTCTCATTAAGTGTTCTGTCCATTTCTTATGATTTTCACTGATTTTATCTTCAATTTTATATATATTTAATTCTTCTCGTATAGTTTCATTCTTTATTCTATCCGTTCTTGTGCATCCTTTCACATTACGTAAAAACAGCATTTCCGCAGTCTGTATCCTGCTTTTATCCCTTGATTTCATTATCCAGTTTTCACTTCCATACAACAACAAAGGAACAGCCATTGTTTTATACAATTTTAGTTTCGTATCTTTCCTTGTTTTCCGACCTAAGGTTCTTTTTATGGTTCCACAAATAGCCTGAAATGTATTTACTTTATTTTCTATATTTTTATTTTCTCTATAAGTTATATCACATCCTAAATGTTGGAAATGTGATACTTGTTCTATTATTTTGTTGTCCAGTACAATGTTTTATCTAATTCCATATTTACCAATAAATGCCATTACTTTTGACTTATTTATTGATGTTTTACAATTATATCTATTGGCTATTAATTTAAATTTATATGCTAACATTTGGAGCTCATTTTCAGATTCTGCTAAAAGTACAAAATCGTCAGCGAATAATAAAACATTTATTTTATATTTATTATCAATTAATATTCCTTCATTAGTTAAAACCTTCTTCCATTCTTTTAGGATATCGTCCATATAAATATTAAATAATATAGGTGAGAGTGAACACCCTTGTCGTACTCCTTGGTTTATTTGAAAAAATGTCTTATTTTTAGTCAACTCAGGGTCAATACAAATATTTGTTCCATAGTACAAGCTCTTAACAGTTTCTATAATCTGAATAGGGAGGCCTTTTTTCTTTTAGGATATTCCACAATATTTCGCTGTTTACTCGATCAAATGCTTTATCTAAGTCTATGAATAACAAATGTGTTTCTAGGTTTTTTTCTTGTCTTTTGTTTATTATCTGATTCAGGGCAAATACTCCATCGGTACAAGATCTTCCTTTTCGGAACCCATTTTGTTCTTCTGCTAGTGTTACTTCAGTAATTCGTTGTATTCGTTTTGCTATTATTCTAGCATATATTTTATATCCACTATTTAGGAGGGTAATGCCTCTGTAATTAGATGGTTGGTTCCTTTCTCCTTTCTTGTAAATTGGTTTTACTATACCTTGCCTCCATGTTGCTGGTATATTATGATTTTCCCAACACATATTAAGAAAATTCAAGAATCTTAATTTAAAAAATATATCTGCATATTTCATTAGTTCTGAATTGATGTCATCTGGTCCGCTAGCTTTTCTATTAATTGTTACTTTGAGCGATTCTTCCAGTTCTTCCATTTGTATTTTATCTATTTTCAAATTCTCACATTTTGGTTCTTCTTCGTTTTCATTCTCGTTGTACCACAGGTCTCTGAAATATTCTATCCAATGTTCTTCTGATATTGATGTAGGTATATATGCAGCTTCTTTTTCTGATTTATTTAAATATTTAATTGTTCTGTAAGCAGTCCATTGTCGACCATGTAGATCATGTTCTAGATTAGATACATATCGATCCCAACTGTAGTAGGTTCAGATATATTTAGTTTTATTGATATTTACTTCCAGTCCTAATTTCTTAGTTTTACTCAATAGTGTGTGCGTGTTGTCCTTTAGTATCTCCTCGCTATCGGCCAATAGTACTAGATCATGAGCATAAACTAACAGCTTATTAATACCACTGAGTTGTAAGCCTTCCTCATTCTCTAAAGATTTAATGGCATGCTCTAGTACAAAATTAAATAGTAGAGGAGATAGTGCATCTCCTTGCTTCAACACATTCTGGATTTCAAAAGTGTCTGAAAACTGTTTGCCTACACGCACTCTACTCGTTGTGCCATTTAGACACAACCCATAGGTTCAATGTCACAGCCATAATACTGGATTTATCCATCATACGCGTTTTAATGTATACTTTCTTTTTTTCAGGAAACACGAAAAATGACAATTAGAAAAGAGCTATGTTTACAAGAAATGATACAACAATATTACAGAAAGGAAATTCTTAATTCATTTGATGAGTGGATGGGACAATTAATGGCAGTCGAACAGGCTCATCGAAATGTGTGGCAATCTACGTTGCGCGAGATATCTTCAAAATGCAACAATCTTAGAGTTACTCTTTCTAAATTTAATTCGCCTGTGCAGTTCAATATAATATCCGAAATATTGCCAAAAGTCTTTCGAAATTTCGTTTATTTCAGCTGCAGATGTACACTAATTCAAGCAGCCCCTAATGTATGTCATGAATTGAGTGACGTCTGTCAACGCATGTTAGGTACAATTCTCTATCCATGTATTAAAGAATTTGATATCAACTTATGTGATACATTTACAGCAAATGTTGTAATGAGGTGTCTGCGAGAAGTTCCAAACTTAACCACATTGAACATCACATTGACGTCAAATCCCCCATCATTGGTACTTCATGATAAAATTATCTATCTGCAAAAACTAAGAAAATTGATAATTCCAATGCAATGTACTAATTTAACTTTGCAAAACTTAAGTATTTTCTGTAAAGGGTTAAATTATTTAGACATACATAAGTCAAGTCAAGTGGACAATACTTGTGTGAACTATATCATTCTACTGCAAAATCTGGTGTTTCTCAACATTCAACAATGCCGTGTTAGTGCTACTTCATATCGGAGAATTTTGGAAAAATTACCAAGATTGAAAAACATATCCTGGTACTCTTCAATAAAAAATGTTATAAAGCAATTTCCTACAGATTGTAGCGAACGAATTGTGATTGCTAACGTAAGGATATTATCACCACGTATATTAATAGAAAATTTATATAATCTTATTGAATTGGAAATCACATATTATGGTAAAAGTCCGTCTACAATTAATTTATCAAGTCTGACGGAATTAAAACAGTTGAAAATATTGAGAGTGACGCAGTTAGATTTTGAACTATCTGGCTTGAATATATTTTTTTTAAATTCAGGTCGTAACCTGAAAATATTAGAAATGAATACAATTATAAATATAAAACTTTCAGTTATATTAGTTAATTGTAGCAATTTAAAATCTTTATATTTGAAAATATGTGAAATTAGCGAAGAAATCGTTGTGAACAGCGAAATGAAACCACATTTCCTGAATTTAGAAAATCTACAATTGCACTTTATAATTTATGATGGAAACTTTTACTCATTTTTAAATTTTTACAGAAATTTGAAGGCTTTTCGCGCAGGATTTATAAACCAAATCGATGACGACTTTGTAAATGTTACGCTCGGATTTGAAGGTTTCAAGAATTTGGAAGAATTCGTTGTTGAATTTGGTGCTTGTAATGTAATGGAAACATTCCAAGCATTGATTAACAGTTGCCCTAATCTAAAGTTGTTAGGGGATTTGGGTAATTGGGTTTCTTTGCATCAGACTTATTTAACACAGATTAAGAATATAATTCGACGACAAAACATGGCTCTTAAGCTTCTTATTAATGGTGAAGAATGGTCTTCTTAACAGGTATTTTTCGTCATTACAAATTAAGACTTTTGCTATGACGTAAATCGCTTCATATTGTTTTAAAAGATTTTTACTCTGTCGTTTTAGAAACATAAGTCGATATAAAAAATAGTGATTCAAATGGTTGTGCACAAATTTCAGGAGCTTATAGATGGGTCAATATATAACTTTTTATTAGTACCTGATGCTCTGGAAAGTAATCCTGGGTCAGTATAAGACTCGGAATGTCAGGATGAACATGAAATCATTTTGTGCACGCACTTATGCAAATCTAAATGTATTCACCAATTTCGTTTTACAACACTATGTGTTGAAAAATGCCCACCATCACATTGACTACAGGGTGTATTGTCGTAGAAAGTTCTGGCGCACTGTATCAAGTACACCCTTAGACAAAAAAAATGAGTCATCCGCTGATACTATCAATCGATCAGGGAACTTCGTGAGCGCTCGCAAAAGCCGTATTCACATCAACACGTATTCAATAATTGTACTGGGTTGTTTGCTAGTTAATGCAGTGCACACTCAAGCAACATTAAAGAGAGAGTTTGGCTTAGTGTGTTTCCGTGGTCGAGAGGCTTAATAGACATCGTCTGCGTTCGTAACCTCGCGGGTTCGATCCCCCGTTCTTCCTTTTTTTAACGGAATGTTAGAATAGCATTTTGCCTGTAATGAGGTTTCATATTTAATTTTATATTTGAGTTGTACGGCTTTAATGCACACACAAAAACATAAATTAAAACCTTCTTCTAATAAGTAAATGAAGAAAGAAAGAAAATTATATAAACTAAAATGAAAAGAGAAGTTCTTATTGGTTGATTTTAAATATATTTTAAAAATATTATTATATGTTATTTATTAAACAGAAGAAATGTAAGCGATTTAATGTTTGGGTGTATTTTCTGTAGGGTTATTTTAATGATTTGTAAACTCCCCTTATGAAGTGTATTCAATATAATATATTATGAATTTCTAATTGTATATTCTAATTTAAATTGTTTACTGATAACATGTATAAACACAACAAGTAATATTGAATAATAATAAAATAAATTATTGTATTTATTTGTAACAATTTTAATTGTCAATTTAAATTTATGACTAACATCTTTTATTTAAAAAAGAATACGACTGTTTGTTTTAAATGAAGTCCTTATTTTTTAGAAGTTATGTTAAACTATTCTTGATAACATTCTATATATTTCTTTTAAACTATGAACCTCAATTACTACTACTTTGCATAATAGGAAATAAGTATTTTTTAATCTAATTAAGTGATAAAATGTTAAATATAAAGTCTAAGATGGGCGTGTAGAGAGATATATCTCCATCTCAGTTCGTACATGTTCATCATTAAACCAGGCACGCTGTTAGAAGACATATGCGGTAAGCCAATCCTGCTTCACTCTTCATGCGCCGTTGTCAGATATCGTTATGTAAGAGGGAAAGAGACAGACGATATGTCGTGGTTACAGCGCCAATTGTACAACACAGCTCGATTATGATAGGCTAGTGGAAATGCACTAGCCACGCATTGCTCCGCCCGATGTGTCTTCTAGAGGCCGTTCCACTAAGCAAGAAGCATGACCTACAAAGCTCGCACAGGTAAACGTAGTGTCTTGGGGAAACGATCCCTATCAGCAGGCGTGTCCGTTTCTGTAAAACTATGGTAACTAGTCATAATGAAAATATTAACCCTGAGTAGGAAATGTTATAATAATTATGCGCCGCGTGAAATTCCTTAAGGGAACCCGGTACTAATTTCCGTGCAATTTGGTTTAAAATACGACGTGCAAAAATATTTTTTTCAGCA
The DNA here is from genome assembly GCA_030220185.1 of Diploptera punctata. Taxonomy (NCBI): domain Eukaryota; kingdom Metazoa; phylum Arthropoda; class Insecta; order Blattodea; family Blaberidae; genus Diploptera; species Diploptera punctata. Next base: position 1,479,695 of record JASPKZ010001950.1, on the reverse strand, counting down.
TATTCTTAAGTTATGTATATGAAAATTGTCACTAATTAAACAAGTCTTCTGAACATAATGGCACTTTGGTTACCTTTTTAGACATATTTCTTTATGGGTAATTTAAAATACAAAAAAAATAAAACAAAAAATCTATTTTGTTAAATGTATTGTCAATTTTCTCACAAACTACTTTCCAATTGTTTCCAAAATTCAGTAGGTTCATTTGACAATAATAAAGTTTGCTTGTGTTCGGATATGGATTGTATTTTTTTTTAATAAAATTTTTCAGGTTCATAAAAGAACCTCAAGCTGAATAAAAGGCTTCTGTGCAACATTTATCCGCCCTTCATCCATCCAGTAATACCTTAGTTGCCTATTAGATGTTCCGTTGAGAGGTTGGGCTAATCACATATCACTTGTTGATATGTGTGGGTAACTAAGCGTATCTAAATTAGCTTGGTTAAGAAACTCCCGATAGAGAGCAGCCGTGTACCCACCAGGAACGTATGGTGTACATACATACAATAATGTTAAAGATGAGTAAAATTGAACCTAATAAAAAATATATATACACATGAACAGCTCCAACCTACTATACATGAGAAAAAAATACAGAGAACGTAATAAAGATATTAGGTTAGAAATACTGATAAATCATACTATTTTATTAACTAAATGAATAACAAATTATTAATTGTTGAAAAATACTATTAGTGAGATATTTTTTGTCCGTTAGTTAATAGAGAAAATTAAGTTTTCTTTCTGAAAGAAGTTATAGTTTCTCAGTCTCTGATATAGGTGGAAGAGAATTCCATGTTCTAGCAAGAGAAGCTATAAAATATTTTGATGAAGACAATGTGCTGAAGGGATCGTGTGCCTAATTTATGTGCATCACAGAGTCCAAAGAATTGGTGTGATAAGGAAATGATGTGTGTGCTAGTTTATAGAGAAGAGATAGGGATACGATCTTGTAGATACGAGAAATCTTCCAATTAACATCGCAATATAACATCACCTTATTTCTAAACCCGCGCAAATCTAATTCAACAAAATTTTCAAAAATGCATAAAGCATTTTTTAGCATCACCATAATAATTTTGTAACTATGTTTTTAATGTAATATTTCAAATGTTTAAATTCAAAATAAGACATTATTTTATTTTCATCCACTCCATGTCCTCCAGTTCTCTTGCTCTTATTTCTTAACATAATTACAAGATAATAAACAATGTCAAAAAAGTTTTTATGCGCTCTTGAAATTAGACTTACGAGGTTTTAGAAGTAAGGTCACGAAAACTAATATCTTTTAGACTGACAGTACACTATTTTGGAATTGAATGTGTATGCCTGTACCGTATACTACCCGCAGTCAAGGGTATGAAACTGGTCTTCTGCGCATCTGAGGTCATGCTTCAACCTTGATGAAACGGCCTCTAATAGCGTACGCTTTATAATACCTTGTGTTGAACTAATACTAGATCAGCGGTGATCATCTCAGCTGCACTTAGGCAGTGCCATGTGCACTCATGAGTAAGCAGGAGCATCACAGGTCGAGAAGTGTGCAGCCATCCTTTCAGAGGTGGCTGATCACTACTAACAAAAATTAAGCCATCATTTGGCGTTGTGCAGTATTCGATGTTTTTGTATATTGAAAATATATTAATGTAAAGAATTATTACCAAATTTTAAATGAATAGAATTACGTACATTTGGCTTTGAATAAGGTTGAAATAGTTTGAAACTCGTATCACAATGCTATGATTTATTGGTATAATACACGTACAACATTCTTATTGCATAGCACAATATATTGAATAATCAATTGAGTTGGTGTTTATTTTATAAAAATCCATATTTATTGATTAAATAAAACTAAGTTTTATTTTTATTTCCATCCATAGTAATTCTGCCCGAAGGCAGGTCCTTCACTGCAATCATAGCATTTTCATGCTATGCTTGCAGCTTTACTAGGGAATTGTGAAGGTGTGGTAGCTTCCCGTTGCTTTCCACACCGGTGAAGGATGATGATAATGATAATGGTAAGGATGATAATAATGATGGCCATATGATTTCGGGGACCGTTTGGGCCTTAAAGTTTTCCTGACATTTGTCTTACAGGTGAGGAAAAACCCCGATAAAAACCTCACCCAGAAAAACTGCCCCGACCGGGGATCGAACCCGGGCCCGCTGCGTGACAAGGCAGCACGCTACCTCGAGACCACAGCGGTGGACTATTTTTATTTAATTAACAATATATTGAGCCTATCAACGATATGGATACTAGCTAATACCCGGCGTGCGCTGCTACGCCTAAATAAATGAAAATTAATATGCTTTTATGTTTAGTTGAATAAGTAAAAGGAAAAACTAATTATAAATTTATACTTTTTAAATACCCGGTGTTGCCCGGGAATCTACTTGTTCCGTTCTTATTGACATAAATGAGCTGAAATAGGAAAGTTAATGTGCTTTATGTTTAGTTAAATAAGTAGAGGGAAACATTTATTTCGTAATTACTTTTAAATACCCCGTGCTGTTTACCCGGCGTTGTCTAGGAATCTACTCATCCCGATCTTCTTGGCATAAATGAGCTGAAAGGCAAAAATTAATGTACTTCTTACGATTAGTTGAATAAGTAAAATGAAAAATAATTATAAATGTATATCGTAATTATTTTTAAATTTCCCGTGCTGATTACCCGGTGTTGTCCAGGACTCTACTTATCTCTATCTTCTTGGCATAAATGAGCTAAAAGACAAAATTCGTTATTGTGAGTTAACCGTAATAGAATACCCGCCATGCACAGGAATTTACGTACTTGTCTCGATATTCTTGGCATCAATGGTTATTGTGAGTTTTCCCATAAGAGATAAATATATGCTGTCGCGTACTTTCTTGTAAAGCGTTTTGAGATATTCAATTCTGTGTTCATTCATTTTGTGTATTTGTTACGGTTTAGGCAGCGTAATCCATTTAAGCGTCCAAAGATCTACTTTTTTCGTGTTTTCTACTACAAAGGGCTATTTTTAAGGATGTAGGAGTTGAGTATCACAACTCTCTTAAAGCCTATGTTCATCCCGGGAATCCCCTGAACAATTTGCAAAAAGCCCCATCACAATCGGATAAACAGTATGGCCGCTCATAAAGTACAAACAAACAAACCAACAAACAAACGTTCATTTTTATATATTAGAATACTAGATAGCAATTTCATCAATAAATTTAAAAAAAATCAATTCGACAATTTTCCCCTGTTGAGCCATTGCACTTCACTGAAAGTACGGTATGTCACATACAATCAAGATCTGTCAAGAACTCTTTGGGATCTGATTTTGTTTATTGTTTTAACTACAACACTCATCACTTCATTCAGCAAAACGCTTTTAGCACACAGATTTTCTTAATGAATGATGTCATGGATTCCCCAGACTGTCTGGTATTTTAGTTTGTCTTTGAGACACTACACAATTCTCAAGCTGCACGCTACCATATCCACTGCCCCATCTTTGGTACAGATACAAGTAAACTCCATGAAATACCGATATTTTTACAGCTTCTTCTACAAATGATAATATTAGAACCCGTTGTTGTATCTCGCATTGGCGCTAGATCTAACAGAACTTTATAAACTTATAGTTCGAAGTTTACACCCCTAAATAAAATGTCATTTGTAGGCCTACTTGTTCTGAATATATCAGCATTTTCACTTAGAGTTTAATACTCGTATTTGTCTTAATATGTCAGATTATTGATTTTAATTTTAATATTATTTCGTTGAGCCTATTTATAAGATTTTATAAGTGATTTATAATTGTAAAATGTTGTGGATTTACGTTGGTTAATAATTTCATCAGCATCATCATCATCACAGTACATTCACGAACTTAGGTCATTTGTTGACCTGTTTCGGCCTCAAGAGATACACCATCCAGAAGTCATTTGAGTGGACGTCCTGGTCTTCTTCTTCCTGCAAGTTGATATCTTAACATTTGTTTGGGTATTCTGTGATCTTCCATTCGGTATGAACATGTTGTATCCATCTTGACTTATAATCAGAAATTTTGTTTTCTAAAGGTTCCATGTGTAATTCTTCTAAGATGTCATTTTTTTTGTGATCTAGTAGTGTGTATCCTGCAGTCCTCCGAAGGCATGTCATTTCAGCTGATCTAAGTCTCTGTATATCCTTCCGTTTCAACGTCCATACTTCGCTACCATACAAAAATGTTGGAAGAGCCAGTGTTTTATACACTTTTAATCTTGAATGTTTTTCGACTAACTGTGGCTTGAAGATAGAATTTATTAACACTAAAATTCTTAAAAATTTAGATATTTTTGTATTTACATTCTTTTCTTCTTCATATGAGATATTGCATCCTAGATATGTGTTATGTAAAATTATTCACCTATTCCAAAATTTTATTGTCAAGTACAATTTTACTTCTGACAGGATCTACACCTTGAAATGCCATAATTGTCCTTTTCTCTATAGATATATTCAATCCATATTCTTCTGTAATTTTGTTAAGTTCATACAGATCTTTCTGTTGATTATCTTCTGAATTTTCTATTATTATTTGGTCATCCGCAAACAATAGGATTGTATTTTCTGATATCTTCTTCTTCTTCCTTCCAAGTATTAGGCCAAGGCCTGTTACGATCCTATAGAAAATTTTCCCTCCAGCGTTTCATAGGACGGCCCAGTGATCTTCGTCCTCTTGGTATATTCTTATTCCAAATTTATGTTTCTTGTTCCAGCAACATATTACTTCGTTGAGATAAATCGCAAAGAGTGTTGGGGATAGGGGGCAGCCTTGTCTCACACCACGAGTTATGATTCCTTCTTCAGAAAATCTGTTATTTAATTTAATCTTTATGGTGTTGTCTTTGTAAATATCGTGTATGTGTTGCAGAAGTAAATTTTGTATATTTCTGTCTTCCAAAATATTGAAGAGTTTTGATCTCTTGACTGTGTCGAATGCTTTTTCAAAATCTATTAAAGCAAAATGTGTTTCTATATAATGGTTAATAATTTAAGTATGTTAAATTTTTAGTTTGTGGAATATATATATATATATATATATATATATATTTATTTATTACTTTAAAATGTTTTACTATAATGTTTTGTTTAAAATATAATAAATAATTTAAAGATAAAATTAAAAAATTGATTCAAGCAAATAGACTACATCAACGAGAATTTTGTTCTCTAAGAATCAGGAAAGTCAGACCACTAAGATTGGCGGTTTACCTGAATGTCTTAATTTAATAATCGGTCTAGCAATCGCCATATTTTACTCGCATAGCAAATGGATACATACTATTTAAGGGGGGTGATGGGTGAAATTTTCGACATTTTCGTTCAAATTTAGCATTTTTTTTGTATTAAAAAATACTACGTACCTTAAAGCATAAGTTGGCGAAGTTTCAGTGTCCTATGGCGCTTGTAAGTCTCCATAAAGACTGCACGAGGGCATGTATGCTACATTCTAATTTAACTGCATGCAAACTTTCAAATTGACTTTTCCACATTTTTATTTTCATTGCATTTCAATACATTCAAATCAAAATAGCATTGACAAATTTAATGATAAAGCACAAAATTTTAACTAAATGTCCCACACACTATGAAAAATAAAATATGTGTAGTAATTTAAAGAATTCATATGCAGAGGATGTATATATGTTTTTCTTCCTTTATTACAATTATATAGAAACGTTAATGCATAGTGTTGTTCAAAATATGTCAGTGGTCGTGTAGAGAAAAATAAAAAATGTTACTAAAAAATTATGGGACTTGTTAAACATTTTAATATGCAAATGTTTAAATGGATTTTCTTCAATAACTCAAAACCCTTTAAGCCTAGAAAGATGAAACTTTTATATAATATTACATATTATGGCATGAATGTGTGTACATAAAATCCCGTATGTAGCTTAAAAGCTGTAGAAAATAGAAATTTCACCCATCACCCCCTTAATTAACCAAGACACATTAATTAAACAGGCACAATTTTACCGTCAATTAGATTTCCTTATAACATCGCTTAGTGTACGCAGTTCCAGCACAGCTGATTTATTATTTTAATTCTTGTAAATTTATTTACTGGGGGACAATCCCAGAGAGTCCACCGCTGTGGTCCTCAAGGTAGAGTGCTGCCTTTTTACCAAGCGGGCCCGGATTCGATTTCTGGTCGGGACAAGATTCCTGGGTGAGATTTTTTCCCGGGGATTTTCCTCACCTGTTAGACAAATGTCCCCTAATATCGTCTGGCTATCATCATCCATATCATTCGCGGTGAGGAAAGCAACGCGAAGCTACCACACCTACGAGGGTGAATCAACTATAAACCGGAATTGTTGTTTACAATTTTATTGAATTAACAAAAAATACAAAACCACTACCTCGTTTTTCTACATAGTCTCCTGCATTTCCAACACACTTTTGCTATCGAGTTGGCAACTTTTTGATGCCGTCCTTGAAGAATGTGGGATGACGTGTATTCAGCCAGTTGCGCACGAACTCCTCTGCCGCTGCATTGTCACCAAACCGCCTTCCTGCCAGGTCTTCTTTCAGTGGCCCAAACAAATGGTAGTTACAGGGTGACAAATCTGGACTGTAAGTAGGATGTTTTAGAGGTGTCCAATGCATTTTCGTCAGTTTTTCGTTAAATTTGTTTGTCCCTGGCTCAGGAGCCGAGGAAGCCACCTGGCGACAATTTTCGGAATTTGAGTTCATCACTGATGATGGCTTGAACACTTCCGAAGCTTATTCCAACGTGTGAAGCAATTTCAGAAATTGTTACGCGCGCTGATCCTCCCCAATAAGGTCCCGTACTACACGAATGTTGTCTGAAGTGATGCTTGTTCGTTGCGTCTTTGGTGGGGCTCATTTTCCACTAAATCCCGGCCCGCTAAAATTTTTTTGCGCCAATCATACACCTTCGTCTTCGAAAGGGTTGCTTCCCCGATCTGCGCATGGAGCCTTCTCAAAGTTTCAGAAGGTTTAGTGCCTTCTTTCGCCAAAAACGTAATAATAATGCGTTGCGCAACAGACGTGTGTACCTCTTGCTCGCTCATGGCGTACTGAAGCAAGCGGCCGCTCTTCGGAGTGCGACACATCAAGACCCTACTCCAGACACCCCCACCAACTTCCCCTCCAAACCGCAAATCTTTGCAGTTCGCTACCAGATCCTCCAGATACAAATTCCGGTTTATATTTTATCCACCCTCGTATAATTCCCTAGTAAAACTGTAAGTATAGCATGAAAATGCTAGGATTGCAATAAGGGACCTGCCCTAGGGCAGAACACAATTGAATATAATCCCAGAGAAATAAAAGTATAAATCTTTACGTATTATAATCAATATTAGTGTAAAAATGCTTGATGAAATAGCTCTAAAAATAAAGTAAGAGAGCCATGGACCAGTTTACAGTGTCATAATGCTCGAATAAAACACTTTTAACTGATTTGTAGTGTTCTTGTTTACTTGGTATCGTTATTGTACAAGTTCAACAGGCTCTGTCAAGATAACAGAAAAGAAATTTTATTACTGACAGTATCGAACTCGTTTCATAACTGTGGTGATAGACGCTCTCCATACACCCCTATCCCGAACTGATTGTTTTCCAATAATTTCCTTTATAATTTACCTCCTCAAAGCATGCTTAATATTATGCCACATTTACTTGGTCTACCTACTGGCTGATTGCACTCTATTTTTCCTACAAGATGTTCATGACCTTCTATAATTTACCATTCTTACTACGTATCTTGTGTATCCCAATAGAGTAGTAGGTAGGCCCAGTATGTAGACCAAGTATGTGGTGGGGAAAATAACATTAATCATGATTTAAGGGGACCGAATGGTGAATTTGGAATTTATTTTAGTTTTCATCTGATTGTTTTGAAAATTTTATCACATTCAATATGCGCTTGTATAAGCGTGTCTGTGACGTTTGGTGTTTATAAGTAGAATCGTTTTAGAATTATGATTTTTTAATATTTCCTAAAAAAATGCTCCTTACGATACATTTTTAAACATTCTCTGTTGAAATTTAAGATTCAGAGTCTGCATGATTCCACTAAACAAATTTACTATGCAAAAAATATTCATAAAGGGAGGATACTGGTTATTTTTAATTTTTTGAAAAAAAAATTGTATCACTCTTATTATTTATTCCATCTCAATTTAAAAGAACACATGTGTCTTAGACTAGTAAATGCATAGCAAGTTTGAATTAGCATTTACTGGAGAGTCTAACCACAACATTTCACTTTAATAGCAAAATTGCTTCGTAAGGAGCATTTTTATTTTTAAAAAAATGTCAAAAAAATGGAAACCGAATAAAACGCATTTTAAATATTAACTAGTAACGCTAACCATGCGTGCAAAGGGTATTTAAACTCTTATGTCACGGGGTCAATTTTGTTCCTACAATAAAAATGTTTACATGAACATGATTCTAAAAAATCAGTCATTAAAAAGCAATTAAACAAAAAATGATTTTTTTACCATTTTTTCAACATTTTCACCATTCGGTCCTCCTTAAAAGTGGTAAATTTAATAGAGGATTATTTGAAAACATTAGCTATTGATAGGAATGTATATATGGAAAGTTTATAACTGCGTGGTTATAAACCTACCGGTTTTATAGCGACAGTGAGTTAGTTGTAATGTTTTAAGATTGGGTGTTTTTAAATAATTCTCTTATATAATCCAGGGCCCAAACTGAAACCAGATGTTTAATATTTTTATTATTCTAATCTATTGTACCCATACCTAGGGACAATAATCATAAATAGGAATGATATGTACAAAGAAAGTAAACATAGTCTCAATTCTGGAAATGCATGCAGTTATGCATTACAGAGACTCTTAACGTCCCAACTCCTTTCAAAAATGTTAAACTGAAAATATATGCAACTATTATTCTACCAGTTATATTGATGCGAAACATGGACTCTTACTTTATGGGAGGAAAGGAGATTACGAGTATTTGAGAATAAGGTTCTTAGGAAAAATTTTGGGCCAAAGAGAGATGTACAGAGAGGTGAATGGAGAAGATCACATAACAGTGTACTACATGGTCTTTATAGAAAGTCAGATATAATAATAATAGTTAAGTCTCGTAGACTGAGATGGGCAGGGCATGTGGCACGAATGGGGAGTGAGAGACGTGCATGGAAGCTTCTTGTAGAAAAATAAGAGGCAAAACGCCCCGTTAGTAGACCGAGAATGAGGTGGGAAAATAACATTAACTATGATTTGTGGGTGTAGATTATACAGGTAATGATTGGAAAATATTAGCTCAGAATAGGGATGAATGGAGTGCTTATGTCCGTGCGGTCATAAATCTGCGGGTTCGATAGTGCCAGTGAGTTAGTTAATCTTTTGTACTCAGATGCAATGTTAAATCTGTATTACGATATGGAACAGAAACCTGGTTAATTAGCAACAAAATAAGACAAAACTGCAAATATTTATAAATAGATGTTTGCGTAAAACGTCCTATGTACACTTAGAAACAAAATATTGTGGTATAACATGGTGATAAGCCAGTGGAGATGCAAATTAAGAGAAGGAAACTGTGCTGAATAGATCACACTCAGAAAATGCATTGACTCTGTTGAAAGATGTGCCTTTCATTGGAACTCTGAGGGAACCATAAATATAGGACTAGGAATGATGTGAAATCTATTGCCGGTGAAAACTCTTTGTTTATAAATGGATCTACTGGATCGTGATAATTAGAGCCCTGATTTGTATGCAAAGTTACTAAATATGCATGCACATATGCATGAAAAATATAGAAAATATGCACACTAAATATGCAAAAAAACAGATTGTAATAAATCAATAAAAATATTTGCTTCGTGGATTATCTTAACATATTCCTAGCTTTTACATTATACAAATACTTTGAAATGAGAGAATAAATGTTCTGATGAGTATTGTATCGGTTTTTCAAGTAAATATTAATACTTTCTTTTACAATATTTTCAAAGGAATATTGTTAGAATTATCATCTGAACTTAACATACTCGTATAATTCCACAATCAATTATTATCATTTGAACCACAGTTAAATAAATCGGTCATAGAATGGAATAGACATGTAGGATCCAGGTATAAGAAAATAGTTTGGAGCTTTTTTTTAAAATTTATTCTAGAATTGTGTATATATCTCAACGTAGAAGTTCGTGAATAATTACAACATTATTTTACCTTAGGACAGATACAGTCTCTTTTTAGACTATATTAATGCATATTATCGGTTGGGAAGCCCAACATCCTTACCACATATCACCCATATACTGGCTAGTTGATTGTAGACCTCTTCGATTAACACATGTGATAAGGCTGCAGCCGGCTCCTGTCGCAAACATGAAGGAAAAAGTAAAATGTAGATTACAATTTATTTTGGAAAAAAAATGCTTGTTTCGACATAAGGAGGAGGTACAACATGCACTTTTAAGGACAAACCGAATAGTAATTGGTGCATCAGTATATACCAATTATGAACAGCATTGTGATTTACTTTTACAGGCAATTAAATGTTTTGAAAAAAAACTGCACTTAAACTTGCGTGAAATATTTTCAAAGTTCTATAGAACAACAGTACGCATGCGCCAGAGTTTATAGAGCCACCGATAACTAACAATCGAACCACATATCGATTATCATCCTCGATTACTATCCGTCGCTATGAAATTTAAATTACCAATCTTTGCAATAGATCCTCAAATATATTTTAAAGAAATATATTAATAATATTAAAATTACCAAACGTTTATTAAAAATGGGTGTAGACTGACTTATCACTCCCTAACGCTGATCTAACCAGCGACAGAAAGCATAGACAAAGTAATATACTCTGAGGAGAATATAGCAGTTAGCATCACAATATTGTCTAAGAGTGTCATAATATAATGATTTGTGTATTTAAATAAACACTTCGTAATTGTATACTAATGTTATAAAATTGTTTGAAAATGTTTAAAATATTAAATCATGTTAGTAAATACAGAAGAAGAGCTATCGTTTACAATAATAAACTAAAAAATCAAGCGTAAGTTAATGTGCAGTTGAGCCAACGTATTTTTTATGAAAACACGTGATAAATGGATTTACAAACACGAATTTTTAAGAAAGAATCTGCATAAAAATAAATTTTGAACGTGCGCTAATTGATTTTTTTATGGAACGTCATATTTAAAAAAAGAGCTGATTAGTTTTCTCTCTACAAAATTTGTGAACTAACCTTAAGTTTTAGAGTAAAAGCGTTGGAGTTATTGAGCGCACAGTTCTGCAGTCAGAATTGAGAAGTGCTTCAGACTAAAAACAACTTGAAGGTAAAGGCATCATCACTGTATTTTATATAAACATCAATACATTCATTTATATGATTAAAGGGATCGGAAATGCCTTGAATAGTGATAATGTTCAAATACTGATTATTTGCTGGTTATTTTATAATGTATTAAATACCATACACATTAAACGTTTAACCCATTAATCCTTTTACACGGGTTTTTAAATTGATTTCATTTTGTACATACGGTTTTTAAGCTCAACGTTTCAGTATAATTAATTGTGTATGTTAACCTTATAATAAATTAGGCAAGTTCCTGTGTTAAATTGTACACAAGGTTATAAGTATACAACAGCAGTTCCATGCATTAGTTTTGGAGAAAATGTTAACTTTGAAGTTATATTTTTATATTAGTATAGAATATAGATCGACTGGATTCTCCATAAAGCTAATGAGTGTATAATTACTGGTGTTTATGTGTCATGAGTCCACCTACATTAGTCACTGTAAAAACAGAATAGCCAACTCTTCTTTATGGTACTCCAAATTTTTCAGTAAACTGTAATATAATCTGGTGTAAAGCGACTTATTCATTTTTTTCACTTACGGAAGTATAATGAGTACAGGTGGACTCCTGGCATAGAATAGCCTAACTTTGCAGTTTCACTTATTTTATAATTTAACATTACTTTTCCATGCAGACATATTTTAAAAACCATTTGGCTCAACTGCACTTCTACTTACACCTTATTTTTCAGTATTATTATTGTAAACTATAGCTCTTCTTCTGTATTTACTAATATTTTAAACTTTATCAAACAATTTTTATAACGTTATTAGTCAATTTTGAAATATTTGTTTAAATACGCAATTCACAATATTATGATACTGTTAGACAATATTTTAATGTTAATGGCTATTTTTCCCACAGAGTATATTGCTTAGTCTATGATTTTTCTATCGCTGTTTTGGGTTATCGTTGCTTAGATGAGCGTTAGGGAGTGATAAGTGTACACCCATTTTTAATAAACGTTCGGTAGTATTAATATTATTAATATATTTAACATAGGTTTGGGGATTTATTGCAAAGATTGGTCATTTATATTTCATAGCGACAGATAGTAATCGAGGATGATAATCGGTATGTGATTCGATTGTGGGTTATCGCTGGATGTATAAACTCTGGCGCATGCGCACTGTTGTTCTAAGAACTTTGAAAACATTTCACGCAAGTTTTAGTGCAGTGTTTCCAACCATTTCATTTCATTGTTTCATTTAATAATAAGTGTAACTACTAAAATAAGTGTTGGACACACGCTGGACTGTATTTTCTTATAAATCACATGAAACTGTACAGCTATGTTACTTTTCTTAGTTTTGAATTTTAAAATATGATTAAAGTAATTACGAGTAAATCGGTCGATTCTATGGCACGTGCTGGTTCACTTAAATTCAAATACAAAAACAAAAAATGCATAAGTTATCGCTGCAATATCTGAATAATTTCCCTCAGGATTTTTGTAAATCCAACAAGTGCTATAAATTTGGATGAGAAATTAAAATAGAAATAATGGAAAGTACATTATATTAACAATGCAAGATTAGCATAACAGATTAAGGCCTGGTACCGTGCAGAACTGCAAGACTTGTTCTGGTTTGAGTGCCCATGAAATTTCGGCAATTATGGGACTGTTACCAACCTACCATATTGAACAATTTGAATAGCTAATTAAGTAGCTGCTCCAATTTTAGAAAATCAGGTGTAACGGTAGGACGTGACATGCTGACCAAATCCCACCCCTATGATTAAGCTCTCTCACTAACTCAAGAATGTGAGACCTGCAGCTGGCTTGTAAACAAAGAGCATTCTGAGGTTGGCGCGCAATGGAGTTGTATAAGTCTATTAGTCATTGCTAAAACAGGATAGTCATCATATAAAAATATACTACTATAAAAGTAAAGTAACAGAGTTAAAATATATATACAGTCAATATGCCCATTTCACCAATAAATGTTTAAAATGGTCAACAAGTTTCTACAGCCAAGCTGTCATTCTCAAGACCAGATATTGACTGAAATGGGCATATTGACTGTATATATATATTTTAATATTGTATCACCAAGAAGATCAATTGTGTATTAAAAAAAGTAACAGAGTACTCATTAGGGTTATAACTTTCTGGACGTTTGTGAATAAAATATTTCCTGTGCAGTCAATGGATAAACTTTATTTAAAATCATTTAATAAGGCCTTCATTTCACTGAGCTTCAAGAATAGGTCACCCCAAAAATAATTATATATCAATATTTAATATTGATTTGGGGGTGACCTTTTCTTGAAGCTCAGTGAAATGAAGGCATTTTTCAATGATTTGCGTACAAGTTCATCCATTCATTGCACAGGAAATATTTTATAATTCACAAAAGTCCAAAACGTTTTAACCCTCTAGAGTCATAACTTTTTGGACTTTTGTGAAATAAAATATTTCATGTGCAATAAACGGGTGTAAAATATTTCCTAAATATTTAATATTGATTTGGGGTGACCTTTTCTTGAAGTTCAGTGAAATGGACTTTTTCGATGGTTTTAAGCAAAAGTTCACCCATTCATTGTACACCAGGAAATACTTTATTTCACAAAAGTCAACAGTTATAACCCTAGTACCCATGTAATCCATTCTAATCTCGCCAAACATTCTCAATACAAATTATTTAACGTAACCTTAATAATAATTTTGCTAATTGACTCTAGCGGAATCGTGAATAAACACGATGGAAAACAAAATGCTAGCACGAATATTATTCGGTGAGTACCGATATAGTTGTGTGGATGGCCGATAGAAGAATCATAGACTGCAATATTACAATAAAATGGTAATTCCTGTTGCTGAAATTTGTAACTACATGTGTCTCTAGGATGTTAATTATAAACTTTTTACCTGGTAAGTCAGTCGTCCTCAACTAAATTATTAAACTTAAAGTTATTCCAATATGGAAGCCTTTCAAAAACAATGTTTGATATTCTGCATTTTAATTGGAACTGATGGTGTTGTATAGGTTGTATAATAGATTTATGTCTGTGGGTATGTTCTCGTTGAGTACGTCTTAATTCTTTGCTTCTTTTATAATCACTGTTTCTTCAAGGATGCTGATCCTGTTGTTATTATATTCTCTGTATAGTATTTCATAGAGTTATCGATTTTTTTTCAAATTGATGACCTGTTTCTAGTATGTGAAAAAATCGATAACTCTATATCAATACTACACAGAGTATAATATCAATAGGATCAGCATCCTTGAAGACATAGAGAATATAAAAAAGCAAAGAATAAAGACCTACTCAACAACAACATGCCCACAGACATAAATCCGTTATACAACCTATACAACATCATCAGTTCCAGTTAAAATGCAGAAGATGAAATATTGCATTTTGAAAGGCCTCCATATTTGAATAACTTGAAGGAGTTTAATAATTCAGTTGAGGACAACTGACTTACCAGATAACAATTTTATAATTAACATCTTATTACGTAACCACAACGGTGCTTTAATATGAATTTCAAAAGTGTTGATGTGTCTCTAGGTAAACTTTATTTTTTTTACAGGCGACGGAAAGATGTCAATAAGAAAAAAGCTATGTTTGACAGAAATGTTACAACAACGTTACAGAGACAAAATTCTTAGTGTATTTGGCGAGTGGCTGAATCTGTTATATGCAGTGGAACTACATCTGTGTATGAGGATATATATGTCAGAAAACATACCTGCAAAGTGCGAACAACTTAAAGAGTTACTCTCTGGTCTTGCTCCAACTGTTCAGTTTAGTATAATATCCGAAATTTTGCCTAACGTTTTTCGAATGTTAGTAATTTTCAGCAACAACTGTGTAATAAATAGACATTACTCAGTGGTGGCATGGACGGATTTGAATGTAATCTGCGAAACCATTTTAAATTCAATTTTGTTTCCATGTATTAAATTATTTGATCTTGATATAGGTATGTGTAATATATTTGCAGTTAAAGTTGCACTTAACTGTCTACACAATGTTCCGAAATTGACCACATTGATTATTCCATTACCCTTTCCATTATTGCTTGATAGACAACCATTGGCACTTCAAGATAAAATTATCCATCTTAAAGAATTAAAAAAATTAAATAATCCATTCTGTTGTACTAAATTAATTTTGAGAAACTTAAGCATTTATTGTACTGGGTTAAAATGTTTAGACGTGCATGCATCAAGAGAATTGGATGATAATTGTGTGGATTACATAATTCTACTTCAAAATCTGGAGTTTCTCGATATTGCAAAATGTTGTATTAGTGCCAGGTCATATCAGAAAGTTCTGAAGAAATTGCCAAAATTGAAGAACATCTCATGGAATTTTCCAGTAGAAGAAGTTATAGCTGACTTGCCTACAGAATATGGTGAACGAATTCTGAGTGCTCACATAAAGACTTTAGAAATAATGAAGTTAATTGAAAAGTTGCGTAACATTATTGAATTGTCTATCGCAGTTTCGTCTAAAAATGTTAATTTATCATTTCTGGTTGAATTAACACATTTGAAGATATTCACAGTGAAGTGCTTCCATTTTGTAGATTCATGCATGAACATTTTTTTTGAACAATCAGGCCATAACCTGAAAAAATTAGAAATGAATAAGATTGAAAATACGAATCTCTCTGTTATACTAAGACACTGTAGCAATTTGAAATCTTTATCTTTGAGCTGGTGTGACATTAGCCATGAAATTGTTGTCAAAAAGGAAGAAATGACTTCACATTTCCTAAATTTAGAAATTTTGATACTCCACACGATTACAAGTAGGGGATATTTTCACTCATTTGTACATTTTTATAGAAATTTAAAGGTTTTTCGTGCAGCACGTACAGATATAATTGACAACCAATTTGTATATGTTACACTCGAATTGGGGGGTTTCAGGAATTTGGAAGAATGTGTTATTCAATGTTGTCCTGTAACGATCACTGCAGCACATCCATTGATTAACAGTTGTCATAATTTAAATCTATTAGGGGATTTGGGAAGATGGGATGATTCCTCAGATATTTATATTACAGAGATTAAAAATAGAATTCGGCACGAAAATATGGCTCTTAATCTCCTCATTAATGATGACAAATGGCATTCCTAACAAGTATTTCGTCGTTAGAACTTAAGACTTTTGTGAAAACTTTAGTCGCTTTTCAATCTTATGCAACATCTTGCTCTCTGTCGTTTAATAAAAATAGTTTAAAATATTACTTTTTTTCCCTGTTACCATCCGACACAGCGGAAAATTAACTGCCTTTGTTTGTGGATGATTTGTGAACTAATGCCGTGTCATGACGCTTACACTCCTTTCACATCAGTCTCTGGTGTCGAGGAGTGCAGTATAATTACCCTTAAGCAAGCTGGTAAGTGCTTAATTTGCTATTTGCACCTGACTATACATGGTTAGTATCTAGGTCCATTCGACGCAGCAGCAGTGCTGCTATGACTGTAGATAAACGTTCCGATGTGTCGTATATTATATTTATAGTGCGATTGTAATTTTACAATTTTTAAATATTATGGACGAGCTAAGAAACTTGAATTGTTCAAACATTTTTAACACTTTTTTTTCAATATAATTCCAGGTTAAAAGTCATTTTCTAACTGAAATAGTTGTAAGTTCAAGTAAAAAGTAATATATTTGTTAGAAATACAGGAATGTTAAATAAGTCCGATGTTTTAGTTTCGAGATTTAAAAAAAGTATAAAAAATACCGCATTTAAATATCGTCTATATTTGTTTTATTTTTATTTATTCTTTGCAAGAACTGAAGATTATTAGGCCTACATAGGAAGTTTGAGAAAACGTTATGCACCCTTTTGAAGAAAAATATGTAAATTCCTAAAGAGTAACATTTTATTAAGAATTTTTTTCAATTAAAAATTTAAAAAGTTTGCAAATAAAATTCTAAATTTCTAGTATCGAATTTTATTCTAATTTCTAAAATATATATAGACCCAATAATTTTGTAACATGGAAGGAAAATGACACTTTACAATGATAGTTTTTTTTTTAAATAATTGTATATATATATATATGTGTGTGTGTGTGCGTGTGCGTGTGCGTGTGCGTGTGTGCGCGTGTGTGCGTGCGCGTGCGTGCGCGTGCGCGTGTGTGTGCGTGCGTGTGCGCGTTAAAAGGAAATAATTTAGGCGATTTATTCTTCGGATATATTTTCTGTAAGAATATTTTTGTTTTGTGGACACACATTGTAAAACTTGTGCATTATAATTTAATACTTATTTACGATTGTAAATCTTTATTAAAACATTAACAGAGAATAAAGTAAGAATTTACTTTATTTGTTCCAAACGTTCCTTTAATCCTTAATTATATTAATACAAAATACTGATTTAATAAACAATACCTTTCATTTAGCATCAAACCCATCTACTTCTCTTTGTGTCGAAATAATATGTTTACGATTATAAAATTAATGTGGAAAATACACTATTAGATTTCTGAAACACTTTACCACGTACACATTTTGGCAACATAAAAACTAAAATAGACCATGTGGTGACTCAGTTTAACGGAAGTATAACTTATTAAGATTACCACAGCCTACGAACCCGAAGAAGTGATTTCAGACCGATCACTTTTAAATAGACGTTTCTTACCCTTTGAAAACATTTCACGACTCATTACTATAAATTGAAATCTTTCGATTTAGACAAAACAGCTTTACATTCATTGTATTGGCAATGTTGTGTTCCTGAAAAAAAATGATGTTGGAAATGTATTTAGAGTAATTTTTGGAATATCGCGGTCAAATTAAACTCCTCGAAGTTAGATGAACTAATGGCATTCTAAATTCGGTCCTGATGGGACCGCCATAATAGTAATTACTTAAAATTATAATTCATCAAAATATGAAAATATCGTATGTTACAAGGATTGAAGACTCTTAAGTATTTATTGAAATGTTTTTGTCAGAGTTGACTCACGCATAAACAGTTCAGCTCATAGTAAAAAGATCGTCTTCCATACCCGACACTCTTATCGTAATATACTATTTTAGGAGTTATCATAAACTATAATTTGATAAGATTCTGTACCTTCCTACAAAATTATGATCTTCATTTACTAACATCCGTTTCTTTCATTAATCAAAAGTAAGCTTTCGGTTTGGAATCCAATAAATAAGTGGTAATTTGTTAAACATTAAATCTGAAATGGGTGTACAGGGGTATACATCTCCATCCATATCATTATTACTACTGTATCTGGTACCAGGTTGTGTGCACGTAAGAACGGGCCTCAGGTTGCAAATTTTTGTGTTCCATCATTCATGATTTGCAAGTCTAAATACCTAACTAAAAATATTACACAAAACACCTGTGCCTGTCTTGGATATGAGGACAGCAGGGAACTGTGGGAAATGAACGTGCTGATCAACTAGCTAAACCTGCAGTATCTTCTGAGTTCCATTATTCATTTTCGAAGTTCCAATATCCTACGTCGAAAAGAAACTGTTGTACTGTATCATCACTGATTGGAATGAACATTGGATAAGGAGTGCAAATGGTGCTTTGACTAAAGAGCTCTTCTTTCTTACAGTACACCATAGGCTAAATATAATACATTTTATTCCAAATTTCGTTTTAAGACAATATATGACTGGCCATGGAAAATTTGGGCGTTATTTCAGGAGATGTAATGTTAACCTATACAGTGATCATAATTGTAAATGTCAAGAATCAATACAATCTGTAAAACATAATTTGATTGTCCTGTATTTGAAAGACAACGATTCTGGTTGAACTTACTTTCAAATGATGACGAGGCTTCTGCCTCAATGTGTGAAGTGATTTTTGGAACCAAAATTATTATAAACATTTTATCAAATTCATAATACACGTTCATAACAATATGTAGTATTTTTTAAGACACTTTTGGACAATTTATGTAATTCATAATACTCATTCAAAACCATAAGTTAATATTTCTGTTTTACAATATATAGTACAATATAGTTATAATAAGCTACAACCCTAAACATGCCTTTATGGTGAAATAGGGTTTCAAAATATTTGGAGATTCAACAACGACGACGACGACAAAACAACAACAAATCAACAACAACAAAAACACAACAACAACAGACTAGATAAGTAAACTCTGGAAACTCATACTGTTATACATTATTATGTCTCTTACTATCTCAACTGCTGTAGCATTGAACTGTGCCCACTATGCGATGACCGTGAAAACTGGCAACATATTATAGCATTATGTAGAGAGACAGATCAACAAGTCGTTAAATTAAAGATATATGCAAGGGTTATTCTTCCATTCACATGGATTTGATACATCATCTCCTACTTTAAGAGAGGGAAAAATATTAAGGGTATTTGAGAATAAAGTTCTTAGGAAGATTTTTAGTGAGGAAAGACGAATACACTGGTCAATATATGTTTATGGGAAATCTGACGTAATAACAAGAGTTAAGTCTCGTAGATTGCGATATACAGGATATGTGGCACGAATATGCATGAAAGAGTGGCATGGAAACTTCTTGTAGTAAAATCAGAAGGAAAGCGCTCAGTAGTTAGGCAAAGTCTAGATGAGGGAATAATGATGTCCATGATTAGAGGTAGGTGATTTATACATCGAATTATTGTAAAACATCACCTCGGGATAGGGATGTATGGAGAACATGTCCGGGCGAACTTCTGGGTTCGATGGTGTCAGTGAGTTAGTGCGTTAAACATTAAACGTAATGTGGGCGTGTAGAGAGACGTATCTCCATCCGAGTTTTCACACGAAGAAGACATCTGCACCTGATACGAGACAAGTGCAGTTAAGTAAGAGCCACAGGTTATAAAGGCTTGTGTTTTTTTAGCTTACTAGCTAATACCCGGCGTGCGCTACTATGTACATTAATTTGGTGCGTAAGCTATTTAAGCGTCAAAATGGGGACTTTATTTCACGTTTTTTACTACAAAGGGTGGTTTTTTAGGGGTTAAGGGGTTGAGTAATACATCTCCCTTATAGCCTATATTCATCCCCGGAATTTGCTGAACATTTTTCAAAAAGCCCCATCTCAATCGGATGAACAGTATGGCAGAGCACGCGTGTCCGGATTTATTCTAGAATTGTGTACATATCTCATCGTAGAAGTTCGTGAACAATTATAACATGCTTTTACCATAGGACAGATACAGTCTCTTTTTAGACTTTATTAATGCATATTATCGGTTGGGAAGCCCAACATCCTTACCACATATCACCCATATACTGGCTGGTTGATTGTAGACCTCTTTGATTAACACATGTGATAAGGCTGCAGCCGGCTCACAACAGAGGGCCTCTATTCCTGTCGCAAACATGAAGGAAAAAAGTAAAATGTAGATTACAATTTATTTTGGAAAAAAATGCTTGTTTCGACATAAGAAGGAGGTACAACATGCACTTTCAAGGACAAACCGAATAGTAATTGATGTATCAGTATATACCAATTATGAAGAGCATTGTGATTTACTTTTACAGGTAATTAAATGTTTTGGAAAAACTGCAACTTAAACTTGCGTGAAATATTTTCAAAGTTCTATAGAACAACAGTACGCATGCGCCAGAGTTTATAGAGCCACCGATAACCCACAATCGAACCACATATCGATTATCATCCTAGATTACTATCCGTCGCTATGAAATTTAAATTACCAATCTTTGTAATAAATCCTCAAATATATTTTAAAGAAATATATTAATAATATTACAATTACCAAACGTTGATTAAAAATGGGTGTAGACTGACATATCACTCCCTAACGCTGATCTAACCAGCGACAGAAATCATAGACTAAGTAATATACTCTGAGGAGAATATAGCAGTTAGCATCACAATATTGTCTAAGAGTGTCATAATATAGTGATTTGTGTATTTAAATAAACACTTCGTAATTGTATAATAATGTTATAAAAATTGTTTGAAAATGTTTAAAATATTAAATAATGTTAGTAAATACAGAAAAAGAGCTATCGTTTACAATAATTAACTAAAAAATCAAGCGTAAGTAAATGTGCAGTTGAGCCAACGTATTTTTTATGAAAACACGTGATAAATGGATTTACAAACACGAATTTTTAAGAAAGCATCTGCATAAAAATAAATCTTGAAGGTGCGCTACATTATTTTTTTTTATGGAACATCATATTTAAAAAAAAGCTGATTAGTTTTCTCTCTACAAAATTTGTGAACTAACCTTAAGTTTTAGAGTAAAAGCGTTGGAGTTATTGAGCGCACAGTTCTGCAGTCAGAATTGAGAAGTGCTTCAGACTAAAAACAACTTGAAGGTAAAGGCATCATCCGTATTTTATATAAGCATCAATACATTCATTTATTTGATTAAAGGGATCGGAAATGCCTTGAATAGTGATAATGTTCAAATACTGCTTATTACTTGCTGGTTATTTTATAATGTATTAAATACCATACACATGAAACATTTAAACCATTAATCCTTTTACACGGGTTTTTAAATTGATTTCATTTTGTACATACGGTTTTTAAGCTCAACGTTTCAGTATAATTAATTGTGTATGTTAACCTTATAATAAATTAGGCAAGTTCCTGTGTTAAATTGTACACAAGGTTATAAGAATACAACAGCAGTTCCATGCATTAGTTTTGGAGAAAATGTTAACTTTGAAGTTATATTTTTATATTAGTATAGAATATAGATCGACTGGATTCTCCATAAAGCTAATAAGTGTATAATTACTGGTGTTTATGTGTCATGAGTCCACCTACATTAGTCACTGTTCAAACAGAATAGCCAACTCTTCTTTATGGTGCTCCAAATTGTTCAGTAAACTGTAATATAATCTGGTGTAAAGCGACTTACTCATTTTTTTCACTTATGGAAGTATAATGAGTACAGGTGGACTCCTGGCATAGAATAGCCTAACTTTGCAGTTTCACTTATTTTATAATTTAACATTACTTTTCCATGCAGACATATTTTAAAAACCATTTGGCTCAACTGCACTTCTACTTACGCCTTATTTTTCAGTTTTATTATTGTAAACTATAGCTCTTCTTCTGTATTTACTAATATTTTAAACTTTATCAAACAATTTTTATAACGTTATTAGGCAATTTTGAAATATTTGTTTAAATACGCAATTCACAATATTATGATACTGTTAGACAATATTGTAATGTTAATGGCTATTTTCCCCACAGAGTATATTGCTTAGTCTATGATTTTTCTATCGCTGTTTTGGGTTATCGTTGCTTAGATGAGCGTTAGGGAGTGATAAGTGTACACCCATTTTTAATAAACGTTCGGTAGTATTAATATTATTAATATATTTAACATAGGTTTGGGGATTTATTGCAAAGATTGGTCATTTATATTTCATAGCGACGGATAGTAATCGAGGATGATAATCGGTATGTGATTCGATTGTGGGTTATCGCTGGATGTATAAACTCTGGCGCATGCGCACTGTTGTTCTAAGAACTT
The DNA here is from genome assembly GCA_030220185.1 of Diploptera punctata. Lineage (NCBI taxonomy): Eukaryota > Metazoa > Arthropoda > Insecta > Blattodea > Blaberidae > Diploptera > Diploptera punctata. Next base: position 1,456,856 of record JASPKZ010001950.1, on the reverse strand, counting down.
TGAAAATATTTCACGCAAGTTTTAGTGCAGTGTTTCCAACCATTTCATTTCATTGTTTCATTTAATAATAAGTGTAACTACTAAAATAAGTGTTGGACACACGCTGGACTGTATTTTCTTATAAATCACATGAAACTGTACAGCTATGTTACTTTTCTTAGTTTTGAATTTTAAAATATGATTAAAGTAATTACGAGTAAATCGGTCGATTCTATGGCACGTGCTGGTTCACTTAAATTCAAATACAAAAACAAAAAATGCTTAAGTTATCGCTACAATATCTGAATAATTTCCCTCAGGATTTTTGTAAATCCAACAAGTGCTATAAAATTGGATGAGAAATTAAAATAGAAATAACGGAAAGTACATTATATTAACAATGGAAGATTAGCATAACAGATTAAGGCCTGGTACCGTGCAGAACTGCAAGACTTGTTCTGGTTTGAGTGCCCATGAAATTTCGGCAATTATGGGACTGTTACCAACCTAACATATTGAACAATTTGAATAGCTAATTAAGTAGCTGCTCCAATTTTAGAAAATCAGGTGTAACGGTAGGACGTGACATGCTGACCAAATCCCACCCCTATGATTAAGCTCTCTCACTAACTCAAGAATGTGAGACCTGCAGCCGGCTTGTAAACCAAGAGCATTCTGAGGTTGGCGCGCAATGGAGTTGTATAAGTCTATTAGTCATTGCTAAAGCAGGATAGTCATCATATAAAAATATACTACTATAAAAGTAAAGTAACAGAGTTAAAATATATATACAGTCAATATGCCCATTTCACCAATAAATGTTTAAAATGGTCAACAAGTTTCTACAGCCAAGCTGTCATTCTCAAGACCAGATATTGACTGAAATGGGCATATTGACTGTATATATATATTTTAATATTGTATCACCAAGAAGATCAATTGTGTATTAAAAAAAGTAACAGAGTACTCATTAGGGTTATAACTTTCTGGACGTTTGTGAATAAAATATTTCCTGTGCAGTCAATGGATAAACTTTACTTAAAACCATTGAAAAAGGCCTTCATTTCACTGAGCTTCAAGAATAGGTCACCCCAAATATAATTATATATCAATATTTAATATTGATTTGGGGGTAACCTTTTCTTGAAGCTCAGTGAAATGAAGAACTTTTTCAATGATTTACGTACAAGTTCATCCATTCATTGCACAGGAAATATTTTATAATTCACAAAAGTCCAAAACGTTTTTACCCTCTAGAGTCATAACTTTTTGGACTTTTGTGAAATAAAATATTTCATGTGCAATAAACGGGTGTAGAATATTTCCTATACAATGAATGGGTGAAGTTTTACTTAAAACAATTGAAAAAGGCCTTCATTTCACTGTGGTTCAAGAAAAGGTCACTCCTAAATATTTAATATTGATTTGGGGGTAACCTTTTCTTGAAGCTCAGTGAAATGGACTTTTTCGATGGTTTTAAGCAAAAGTTCACCCATTCATTGTACACCAGGAAATACTTTGTCACAAAAGTCAACAGTTATAACCCTAGTACCCATGTAATCCATTCTAATCTCGCCAAACATTCTCAATACAAATTATGTAACATAACCTTAATAATAATTTTGCTAATTGACTCTAGCGGAATCGTGAATAAACACGATGGAAAACAAAATGCTAGCACGAATATTATTCGGTGAGTACCGATATAGTTGTGTGTATGGCCGATAGAAGAATCATAGACTGCAATATTGCAATAGAATGGTAATTTCTGTTGCTGAAATTTGTAACTACATGTGTCTCTAGGATGTTAATTATAAACTTTTTACCTGGTAAGTCAGTCGTCCTCAACTAAATTATTAAACTTAAAGTTATTCCAATATGGAAGCCTTTGAAAAACAATGTTTGATATTCTGCATTTTAATTGGAACTGATGGTGTTGTATAGGTTGTATAATAGATTTATGTCTGTGGGTATGTTCTCGTTGAGTAGGTCTTCATTGTTTGCTTCTTTTATAATCTCAGTTTCTTCAAGGATGCTGTTCTTGTTGTTATTATATTCTCTGTATAGTATTGCATAGAGTTATCGATTTTTTTCAAATTGATGACCTGTTTCTAGTATGTGAAAAAATCGATAACTCTATATCAATACTACACAGAGAGTATAACAACAGGATCAGCATACTTGAAGACATAGAGATTATAAAAAAGTAAAGAATAAAGACCTACTCAACGAGAACATACTCAGACATAAATCCGTTATACAACCTATACATCATCAGTTCCAAATAAAATGCAGAAGATGAAATGTTGTTTTTTGAAAGGCCTCCATATTGGAATAACTTGAAGAAGTTTAATAATTCAGTTGAGGACGACTGACTTACCAGGTACCAATTTTATAATTAACATCTTATTACATAACCTCAACGGTGCTTTAATATGAATTTCAAAAGTGTTTATGTGTCTCTAGGTAAACTTTATATTTTTTACAGGTGACGGAAAGATGCCAATAATAAAAGAGCTATGTTTGAGAGAAATGTTACAACAACGTTACAGAGACAAAATTCTTAGTGTATTTGACGAGTGGCTGAGTTTATTACGAGTGCAACAACCTCATATGTATATGTGGATATATATGTCAGCTAACATACCTGCAAAGTGCAATCAACTTAGAGAGTTACTCTCTGATCTTGCTCCAACTGTTCAGTTTAGTATAATATCCGAAATCTTGCCTAATGTTTTTCGAAAGTTAGTAATTTTCAGCAGGTACTGTGTAATGATTAGTCAAAACTCAGTGGTGCCATGGGCGGATTTGTATGAAATCTGCGGAACCATTTTAAGTTCAATTTTGTTTCCATGTATTAAAGTATTTGATCTTAGTTTATGCCATATATTTGCAGTAAACGTTGCACTGAATTGTCTACGCAATGTTCCTAAATTGACCACATTGATTATTCCATTACCCTTTCCATTATCGCTAGATGCTCAACCATTGACATTTGAAAATAAAATTATCTATCTTAAAGAATTAAAAAAATTAATTAATCCACTCTGTTGTACTAAATTAACTTTGAGAAACTTAAGTGTTTATTGTACTGGGTTGAAATGTTTAGACGTGCATGCATCAACAGAGTTGGATGATAATTGTGTGGATTACATAATTCTACTTCAAAATCTGGAGTTTCTCAATATTGCACAATGTTGTATTAGTGCCAAATCATATCAGAAAATTCTGAAGAAATTGCCAAAATTGAAGAACATCTCATGGAATTCTCCAGTAGAAGAAGTTATAGCTGACTTGCCTATAGAATATAGTGAACGAATTCTGAATGCTGACGTAAGGACTTTAGAAATAATGAAGTTAATTGAAAAGTTGCGTAACATTATTGAATTGTCTATCGCAGTTTCGTATAAAAATGTTAATTTATCATTTCTGGTTGAATTAACACATTTGAAGATATTCACAGTGAAGTACTTCCATTTCGTAGATTCATGCATGAACATTTTTTTTGAACAATCAGGCCATAACCTGAAAAAATTAGAAATGTATAGGATTGAAAATATGAATCTCTCTGTTATACTAAGACACTGTAGCAATTTGAAATCTTTATCTTTGAGCTGTTGTGATATTAGCCATGAAATTGTTGTCAAAAATGAAGAAATGACTTCACATTTCCTAAATTTAGAAACTTTGATACTCTACTCGATTAAAGATAGAGGATATTTTCACTCATTTGTACATTTTTATAGAAATTTAAAGGTTTTTCATGCAGAATATACAAAAACAATCGACAACCAATTTGTATGTGTTACCCTCGAATTTGAGGGTTTCAGGAATTTGGAAGAATGTGTTGTTCGAAATTGTCCTATAACGATCACTGCAGCACATCCATTGATTAACAGTTGTCATAATTTAAATCTATTAGGGGATTTGGGAAGTTGGGTTTATTCCTCAGATATTTATATTACAGAGATTAAAAATAGAATTCGGCGCGAAAATTTGGCTCTTAATCTTCTCATTTGTAATGAAAAATGGCATTCTTAACAAGTATTTCGTCGTTACAACATAAGACTTTTGTGAAAACTGTAGTCACTTTTCAATCTTACCCAACATCTTGCTCTCTGTCGTTAAAAAAATAGTCAAAAATATTACTTTTTTTCCCTCTTACCATACGACACAGCGGAAAATTAACTGCCTTTGTTTGTGGATGGTTTGTGAACTAATGCCGTGTCATGACGCGTACACTCCCTTCACATTAGTCTGTGGTGTCGAGGAGTGCAGTGTAATTACCCTTAAGCAAGCTGGATAAGTGCTATTTGCTCCTGACTATACATGTTTAGTATCTAGGTCCATGCGACGCAGGAACAGTGCTGCTATGACGGTAGGTAAACGTTCCGATGTGTCGTATATTATATTTATAGTGTGATTGTAATTTTACAATTTTTAAATATTTTGGACGAGCTAAGAAACTTGAATGGTTCAAACATTTTTAATACTTTTTTTTTTCAATATAATTCCTGGTTAATAGCCTTATTTCATTTTCTAACTGAAATAGTTGTAAGTTCAAGTAAAAAGTAATAGATTTGTTAAAAATATAGGAATGTTAATTAAGTCCGATGTTTTACTTTCGAAAGTTAAAAAAGGATAAAATACCGCATTTAAATATCTATATTTGTTTTATTTTTATTTATCTACCTTTTTCAAGAACTGAAGATTAGTAGGCCTACATAGGAAGTTTGAGAAAACGTTATGCACCCTTTTGAAGAAAAATATGTAAATCCCTACAGAGTAACATTTTATTAAGAATGTTTTTCAGTTTAAAATTTAAAAAGCTTGCAAATAAAATTCTAAATTTCTAGTATCAAATTTTATTTAATTTCTAAAATACATATAGACCCAATAATTTTGTAACGTGGAAGGAAAATGACACTTTACAATATTTCTTTAAATTATATATATATATATATATATATATGTGTTAAAAGCAAATAATTTAGGCGATTTATTCTTTGGATATATTTTCTGTAAGAATATTTTTGTTTTGTGGACACACATTGTAAAACTTGTGCATTATAATTTAATACTTATTTACGATTGTAAATCTTTTATTAAAACATTAAAAGAGAATAAAGTAAGAATTTACATTATTTGTTCCAAACGTCCCTTTAATCCTTAATTATATTAATACAAAATACTGATTTAATAAACAATGCCTTTCATTTAGCATCAAACCCATGTACTTTTCTTTGTGTCGAAATAGTATGTTTACGAAATTAAAATTAGTGTGGAAAATAAACTATTAAAATTCTGAAACAGTTTACCACGTACACATTTTGGCAACATAAAAACTAAAATAAACCATGTGGTGACTCAGTTTAACGTAAGTAATGAGCAATTCCATATGTGACTCTCTGACATTTACAATACACTTTATCAGCAAAATGGTTGCATAAATATTACATTTGATTGAAATTAGAGGTGTTATCTGCGTGATATGATAGAGGAATAGTGTGCGGTTAAGACTGTACTTAAATATACAACTTTTGAAGAAAAACAGTGCTATTTATTATCTATCAAAGTATGTGTGATTGACATAAATGTCGACTCTTCATGCAGCTTAACATGTTTATCTGCATCATTCTCTGAAGTGTGATTCCTAATTCAATTTTCGAAAATACCTTTTAGAGGACACATTTCAAGTTACATTCTCAATAAAAAACGAAACAAAAATCACAATAAGACCAGAGTTATAACCTAATATATGATGTGTGATTGACTACATTCTGTGACTGACTGACATATCTGAATTTTATTAAGACTTTAATGTTGTGGAGCTGCAAATTTTATACAAATATTACAAAATGATATGAAATTATAATAGATAGGCCCACCGCTGTGGTCTCGAGGTAGCATGCTGCCTTGTCACGCAGCGGGCCCCGGTTCGATCCCCGGTCGGAACAGTTTTTGTGGATGAGGTTTTATCGGGGTTTTTCCTCACCTGTAAGACAAATGTCAAGAAAATTTTAATCCCCAAACGGTCCCCGAAACCATAAGGCCATCATCATCCTTATTATCATCATCATCATCCTTCACCGGTGTGGAAAGTAACGAGAAGCTATCACATCTACAGTTCCCTAGTAAAGCTGCAAGCATGGAATGAAAATGCTATGATTGCAGTGAAAGATCTGCCCTCGGGCAGAATTACTATGGATGGATAATAGATAAAAAGCGATAATATGGAGATGAATAAAGAACTTCACTCCTTTTATCATGTATAGGAAATGTACAATTTGATATGCTGTAAAAAAATTAAATAAATAGTGTAATTTATTTAACTTGGTTACCATGTATCATTTTAAATTTCACATAATAAAGAAAATATTAACTTATTAACAGAAAAGGGCCTTCTCTATTGTTAAATATGCCTAATATGAGTATAATGTTATTACATCCATATTGACTGATTAAAATTTATCTGATGCTGTTAATAGATTGAACCATTGAAATAAATAGGAATACCGATATGGAATTTGAGTGTTCGTTCCAGAACACTAAAATTAACTTTTACGCGTCTCAACTTTTAAAACAATTAACGAAAAAGTACAGTATACAAATTATTAAAATTTTTATTTAAATGTGGAAAATTCTGTTATAATTCTTTCAAAGCAACTGATTACAAATTATGTTTCTGACATGAGTTCTATTTATAAACTAAACTATTGAAAGAAATCTCTTACAATGCGCGAAACCGAACTTTATGACTGACTGTTCCCAGCTGGCGCACACAGTACAGCGTTGTCATACGTATTTTCGCTCTGTTGGTTTCCAATAACGTTACACCCAATAATAATTTTATTTTATACTACCGGTTATACATACTTAATCACATATACGCCAAGCCAATTGTATTTTTATACAAGTAACTTCATATGATTTAAAACTGTTGTTGCAATCAAAGTGAATGCTAGCATAATAAAAATAATACTGTGACAACATCGCACTGTGGATCACCTTTAATACGACACACGTGGAATGTCAAAGGTCAAACTAATGCGAGAACCTTTTAAGTTCAAGGACTCCCACACACACACACATTTAACACGTAAGCTCTGCACACTTGCTTTTAATTCCAGTACACAATACTCAAGTGACATATTGAATAATCGCATAATGAGAAATTATTTAAATGACACTAATAAAAATATAATTTTCTTTCACACACGATACTTGTGAATTTTTCGCACTGATTGTTCATTTGAAATTTGTGCATATTCTATTACATATGGCTTCAACACTTTCACATGGTGAACTCCATGAGTTGACGGAATAGCAGCAAGATGTTTAAATCGCTTTTCTAAAAATCTGTGTAGCAAGCAACTGAGTGCACCGTACGTAGTAGCAATGTAAATAAAAAAAGTCGGTCACGGGATTCTAGCGGGAAACGTAATTGCTTTACAAGACAATGTCGTTAATGCTTTTTTGTTACTTATGCACCGATAACGTTGAATCCCAGAGGAAATTTGAATCTATGGATTATCGTATTGTATACAATAATTTTTGTATGTTTTATGTGACTGACTGTGTAGCTTACCCTTAATAATTATAGAGCGCATTTTAATTATCTAGAATATTATAATACAATTATTAGTATTACATTTACGATCAGGAAGGACCAAAATATGGTATAACAAAAGAGTCAGTGAAAGAAAACAAATTTATCCAGTGAAACCGTAAAACAAAATTTCGTTTAATTTTGCATGTGTTTTCAGGTTTCGGAATATGTCATGTTCCACTATTAATTTTAGAATCAAAATAATCCGTATTTCAAACATTAACTTCAAGAATCAGAAAATTTCATCTGTAATAAAGCATATCTCATCGATAAAATTACTCCTGCGCCAATTTCAAAATTTTCACATCGGTATGGCATTTTCATGGAATTACTCTACATTTAAATCCTTCCGCTGACTGTCTTTTAGCTCAAATTGTCACATAAGAAGGGTCAGTAATTACTTTATGAAACAGCCGAGCCGAACAGTCTACCAGATTTCCTAAACCATGTTTATGTTAATACACAGCGGAGTCCAGCAAGCAACTGACTGCCGTCATGCGTATTAGCAATATAAATGAGGGGACAAATAGTCAGTCAGTCAGTCAGTCAGTCAGTCAGACAGTCACGGGACTCCAGCAGGAAAAATAATGACATTACAAGAAAATGTCATCAATACTTTTTTGTTAGTTATGTCCCGATAACGTACAATCCTAGAGGAAATTTTAATCCATCAATTATTATGTTGTGTACAGTATTTTTTATCCGTTTTCTGTGACTGACTGACCATAACTTACAGTTAACAACTATAGGACACATTTAAGGTATATAGAATATTAGAATGCAATTAATGTTGTTTCATTTACGACCAAGGAGGAGCAAAGCATGGTTTAAAAAAAATATTTTGTGAAATAAAACGAATTCATACGATCAAATAATTAAACAAGAAATTGGTAAAATTTTGCGTATTTTTTTTTCAGATTTGGAATATGGCAAGTTCTAGCGCTATTATTAGATTAAAATAATGCACATTTGAAACATTTTCTTATATAATCATAAAATTTGATATTTACAGATATATATTACATCAACAAAATTATTCCTGCGTCAGTTTAAAAATTTTCACTTCGGTATGACATTTTCATGGAATCGCTCTAATATTAAGATTACCACAGCCTACGATCTCTAAGAAATGATTTCAGACCCGTCACTTTTAAATAGGCGTTGCTTACCCTTTGAAAACATTTCACGACTCATTAATATCAATTGAAATCTTTCGATTTAGACAAAACAACTTTACATTCATTGTATTGGCAATGTTGTGTTCCTGAAAAAAAAAATGATGTAGGAAATGTATTAAGAATAATTTTTGGAATATCGCGGTGAAACAAAACTCCCTCCAAATTAGATGAACTAATGACATTCTAAATGCGGTCCTGATGTGGCCGCCATAATAGTAATTACTTAAAATTATAATTCATCAAAATATGAAATAAAATATCGTATGTTACAAGGATCGAAGACTCTTACGTATTTATTGAAATGTTTTGTCCGAGTTGACTCACGCATAAACAGTTCAGCTCATAGTAAAAAGATCGTCTTCCATACCGACACTCCTATCGTAATATACTATTTTAGGAGTTATTATAAACTATAACTTGATAAGATTCTGTATCTTCCTACAAAATTATGATCTTCATTTACTAACATCCGTTTCTTTCATTAATCAAAAATAAGCTTTCGGTTTGAAAGCCAATATATAAGTGGTAATTTGTTAAACATTAAATCTGAAATGGGTGTACAGGGAGATAAATCTCCATCCATATCATTATTAGTACTGTATCTGGTACCAGGTGTGTGCACGTAAGAACGGGCCTCAGGTTTCAAATTTTTGTGTTCCATCATTCATAATTTGTAAGTCTAAATACCTAACTAAAAATATTACAAAAAACACCTGTGCCTGTCTTGGATACGAGGACAACAGGGAACTGTGGGAAATGAACGTGCTGATCAACTAGCTAAACCTGCAGTATCTTCTGAGTTCCATTATTCATTTTCGAAGTTCCAATATCCTACGTCAAAAAGAAACTGTTGTACTGTATCATCACTGATTGGAATGAACATTGGATAAGGAGTGCAAATGGTGCTTTGACTAAGGAGCTCTTCTTTCTTACAGTACACCATAGGCTAAATATAAAACATTTTATTCCAAATTTCGTTTTAAGACAATTTATGACTGGCCATGGAAAATTAAGAAGTTATTTCAGGAGATTTAATTGTTAACCTAGACAGTGATCATAATTGTAAATGTCAAGAATCAATACAATCTGTAAAACATATTTATATGATTGTCCTATATTTGAAAGACATCGATTGTGGTTGAACTTACTTTTCAATGATGATGAGGCTTCTGTCTCACTGTGTGAAGTGATTTTAGGAACCAAAATTATTATAAACATTTTATCAAATTCATAATACACGTTCATAACAATATGTAGTATTTTGTAAGACACTTTTGGACAATTTATGTAATTCATAACACTCATTCAAAACAATAAGTTAATATTTCTGTTTTACAATATATAGTACAGTATAGTTATAGTAAGCTACAACCCTAAACGTGACTTTATGGCGAAATAGGGTTTCAAAATATTTGGAGATTCAATAATAATAATAATAGAAATATCTAACTAAATAACAGACTAGATAAGTAAATAAAATAAATTAATACATATTCATATGGACAGCTAATGACAAATGAGGGAAATTTTGAGGAGGTGGCTGAATTCAAGTACCTAGGAACAGTAATCACAAATAGGAATGAGATGCACGAAGAAATTAAACATAGGCTCAATTCTGGAAATGCGTGCTATTATGCATTGCAGAGACTCTTGATGTCCCAAATCCTTTCAAAAAACGTTAAACTGAAAATATATAGAACTGTTATTCTACCAGTTATATTATATGGGTGCGAAACATGGACTCTTACTTTAAGGGAGGAAAGGAGATTACAAGTATTTGAGAATAAAGTTCTTAGGAAAATGTTTGGACCAAAGAGAGATGAACAGACAGGTGAATGGAGAAGAACTACATAACAATGAAACTACATGGTCTTTATAGGAAGCCAGATATAATAAGAACAGTTAAGTCTCGTAGATTTCAATGGGCAGGAAATGTGACACGAATGGGGAATGAAAGACGTGCATGGAAGCTTTCTTGTAAGAAAACCAGAGGGGAAATGCCCAACTGGTAGACCAAGAATGAGGTGGGAGAATAACATTAACTATGATTTGAGGGAAGTAGATTATACAGGGAATGATTGGAAAGCATTAGCTCAGGATAGGGATGTATGGAGAGCTTATGTCCGCGCGGCTATGAACCTACGGGTTCGATAGTGCCAGTGAGTAAGTAAGTAATACATATTCATATATGTATAAGTAGAAAGGAAATTACCACTATTTGTGAATAAAGTTCTTAGGGAAATTTTTGAACCAGAGAGATGAACAGATAGGTGAATGGAGAAGACTACATGACAGTAAACTACATATTCTTTATAGGAAGCCAGATATAATAACAGTTAAATATCATAGACAGCGATAGGCAGGACATGTGGCATGAATGAAAGACGTGGGGAATGATAGACGTGCTGGAAGCTTCTTATAGGAAAACCAGAGAGAAAACGTCCAGTTGGTAGACGAATAATGAGGTGGGAGATAACATTAACTATGATATGAGGGAAGTAGAATTTAGGGGGATAATTGAATTAGCTCAGAATAGGGATTTATGTAGAGCTTATGTCCGCGCGGCCATGAACCTATGGGTTCGATAGTGCCAGTGAGTTAGATTATAAATTTTATGGGAAGAACATCAATGTTAGTTATAGAAATGACTCTTAAAACCATGTAAGAAAATTATGTAGGGCCTAAATGTAGAAGAACCCTCTGGTTCTAAACTCGCGAATTACGAAGATTAATAATATTTAGTGACTTCTATGTTATTATCGAAGTGTCCACTGCTGTGGTATCGAGGTAGCGTGCTGCCTTGTCACGCAATAGGCCCGGGTTCGATCCCCGGTCGGGACAGTTTCCTGGATGAGGCTTTTATTGGTGTTTTCTCTCACCTGTAAGACAAATGTCAGGAATCTTTAAGTCCCAAATGGTCCCAAAACATCATGTGGCCATCGCAATCATCATCACTCATATTCATCTTAGATTAAGTTTAGGATTAAGGACTCTCCTGGCGAACCACTGTCATCATCATCGCCGATCATATCATCGGGGCAACGTAACCCCCCCTTCCAGGCGCCCCAACCGCAGAAGTGGTTCAGTTACGCCAATGCCAGGAGAGATACCAGAAATGTTCAAAAGGACAAACTGATGCATTAAAAAATGTCGTTATCAAGGCAATAAAGTATTTTATAAAAACACCGTGTAATGAACATAATTTAGGTACGAAAATGTATCAAGTAAACTTGTATACAATTGTTTTTACACGCTTTATATTAGCTTGACCTGTATCTATGTAACGGAATCTTTGAACACGATTTTCACCCATTTAAAAACATTGGATCGACTTGAAACTTCGTATACTTGTAAATGACCAATGACAATACAATAATTCATAATTTGTTTCTAAAATCCTGGCCAGAGTCATCAGAAAATAAAAAAATAATAAAAACCGGTGTAATAGGTTGAGGACTTATCGACTTCTTAGTCAATCGTCGTAAGAGCACAGTTGGTAGAGCGGTGGACTGTAGTGGTATATAATTTCAGTAATCCATAGGTCGCTGGTTCAAATTCGGCCCAGATGATTTTTTAGAAGAGTATTAAGCAATTAAATTTTCATGGGATTCCGGTTTATGACAATCAATTTACTAAACATTACTTACTTACTTACTTACTCACTGGCACTATCGAACCCGTAGGTTCATGGCCGGGCGGACATAAGCTCTCCATACGTCCCTATCCTGAGCTAATGCTTTCCAATCATTCCCTGTATAATCTACTTCCCTCAAATCATAGTTCCGCTATTGTATAAAGTCCTAACATTCCATGTTCCTAGGAACATGTCCCTATGATTGAGCCTTTGGCATGGGTTCCCTGAAGTAGTCCCCGCCCGGAGAACCGAATGGGGGACTATTTAACCTCCGGAAAATTTTACCCCAGTTGAACCCATGTCCGCATTTCTTGACGGTTGTATTTTTACGGTGAAAGATCGTCACTCTTTCGCCCAAGGTACTTTTTTCGTCTGGCTTATCACCTTCGACCAGTCCGGCATGTGTAACCCTATCGGCAGCAATGCTACCGCCGGCATAGTTCACAGGAACATTTAAGCACGCAAGCCACTCCACCACGACAAGGTAAAGATACCATGGAGGGAATTTACTAAACATTAAAAAAATAAATAATAGTTTAAAAACTAAAATAACACTCATTATTAATAAACCAAACTAAAAAATAAAAAATAAATAATAGTTTAAAAAAACTAAAACAACATTCTTTATTAGAAAGCCGAACTAAAAAATGAAAAATAATTTTAATTTCCAACACGCTTGTGATAAAAGTAAAGTGGTCAACAAAAAAATCATCTCAAACACATCTAGAATAAAACTAAAGTCATCTAAAAAATAATAATTTTACCATCAAAAGCGTAGGGTGTTTTTTATGGTTTTTACGTTTTCTTCTTAGGACTTTACTTTTACCAATATCTGTTTATTATCAAATATATTAATTGATATAAAGCACCCCACGCTTTTGATGGTAATTTTTTTTGTAGGTAACCCTAGTTTTATTCTATATGTATTGGAGATGATTTTTTTGTTGACCACTTTAATTTTATCTCAAGCGTGTTGGCAATTAAAGTTATTTTTCATTTTTTTAGTTCGGTTTTCTAATAAAGCATACTGTTTTAGTTTTTTTTAACTACTATTTATTAAAGTAAAATACAAAGATTCTCGGTCATACGACTTGGATATTACAAAACAGGTTACTTTTCTCTCTACAAGATTTATGAACTAGTCGTTTCAAGTTTTTCAGTATCGTACCAAGTATGTTTGTATATATTGAGAGCAGAGTTCAGTAGTCACAATTGAGAAGTGCTTCAGGCGAAAAGTAAACTGAAGGTAAACACTTTTTTTAAGATAATCAAAAATGCCTTATACTTTTATAAATTTAGAATAGACTTGCTGCTAATTCTACTCGCATTTTATGATAATTTATTAATGATAACCAAATTAAACTCATATTTAATTAACCTTTTGTAAAACTTTTTTAATGGACTTAATTTTGTAAATATGATTTTTAAGCCTCATTTACAATTATAATCTTGTGTGTGAGTTTTAAGATAAACTGGAGACATGTCTCTGTTAAAAGTAAACTGAAGTAATTCAAATTCATTAGATTTGGAAAGTAGTTTCACTTATTAAGTCATATTTTGATATTAGGGGATAGTATAGGATATCCTGGTTTCTCCCTAAATTTAATATAACGGCTCAACTGCACTGCTACTAGCGCTTTATTTTTCAGTTATATTGTTGTAAACTATAGCTCTTCTGTATTTACTAGCATAATTAATATTTTTAACTTTTGAAGTATTTATTTAAATATGCGAATCACAATATTATGACACTGTTAGACAATATTGTGATGCTAACTGCTATTTTCTCCACAGAGTATATTACTTAGTCTATGTTTCTATCACTGTTTTGGATTATCGCTAGTTGGATCAGCGATAGGGAGTGATAAGTAAGTGTACACCCATTTTTAATAAACGTTTGGTAATTTTAATATTATTAATATATTTTTTTTAACATAGATTTGGGGATTTATTGCAAATATTGGTCATTTAAATTTCATAGCGACGGATAGTAATCGAGGATGATAACCGATATGTGGTTCGATTGTATGTTATCGGTGGCTCTATAAACTCTGGCGCATGCGCACTGTTGTTCTATAGGACTTTGAAAATATTTCACGCTAGTTTAAGTGCAGTTTTTCCAATGTAACTTTGTAGTTGTAAGTTATTTTTTAATTTAATGTTACTTTTCTATATAAATTTGTTTCTAAAGTATTAATTCGTTTAATCTGTTGGCGAATTCAAGGAATGAAATTGAGTTTGTTCTCACGAAAATGTTTACACAATTAATTATCTTATGTCCAACATACACAAAAACTGACCATGCCTATAATTACATACATAACGTCGGCTTACAAGTGAAATCCACTAAGTCGAAAAAGGCATTTTTGAGAAAACAGACTTTCAATATTTTGGCAGTTTATTTTCTAATTTCACTCAACACAAGTCCATATTTTGGGACATATTTTTTTGAAAAGCATTATGTTTGATGCTTATTGCTCAAAAGTGAATTTCTAATAATTTTATTACGTTAAAATATATTTTTTTCGACATTGTGTTAGTGTTGTCAGTCAACATGGATTTAATGTCTATCTCCAATTATCTATTAGTGCTGTTGTTGTTGTTATTACTTACTTACTTACTTACTCACTGGCACTATCGAACCCGTAGGTTCATGGCCGCGCGGACATAAGCTCTCCATACATCCCTATCCCGAGCCAATGCCTTCCAATCATTTCCTGTATAATCCACCTCCCTCAAATCATAGTTAATGTTGTTCTCCCACCTCATTCTTGGTCTACCAACTGGGCGTTTTCCTTCTGGCTTTCCTACAAGAAGTTTCCATGCACGTCTTTCATTCCCCATACGCGCAACATGTCCTGCCCATCGCAGTCTACGGGACTTAACTGTTCTTATTATATCGGGCTTCCTATAAAGACCTTGTAGTTCATTGTTATGTAGTCTTCTCCATTCACCTGTCTGTTCATCTCTCTTTGGTCCAAAAATTTTCCTAAGAACTTTATTCTCAAATACTCGTAATCTCCTTTCCTCCCTTAAAGTAAGAGTCCATGTTTCGCACCCATATAATATAACTGGTAGAATAATAGTTTTATATATTTTCAGCTTAACGTTTTTTGAAAGGAGTTGGGACATCAAAAGTCTCTGCAATGCATAATAGCATGCATTTCCAGAATTGAGCCTATGTTTAATTTCTTTGTGCATCTCATTCCTATTTGTGATTACTGTTCCTAGGTATTTGAATTCAGCCAATTCCTCAAAATTTCCCTCATTTGTCATTAGCTGTCCATTTCCATTATATAATGTATTTCTACGTGTGACCATATATCTAGTTTTACTGATATTTACTTCCAGTCCTAATTTCTTAGTGTTACTCAATAGTGTGTGCGTGTTGGCCTTTAGTATCTCCTCGCTATCGGCCAGTAGTACCACATCATCAGCATAAACTAACAGCTTATTAATACCATTCAGTTGTAAGCCTTCCTTATTCTCTAAAGATTTCACGCTAACAATATGCAAATCACAATATTATGGCACTGTGTTGTTATTATTATTATTATTATTATTATTATTATTATTAATATTATTATTATTATTATTATTATTATTATTATTGCTCAACTGCACTTCTACTAGCGCTTGATTTCTCAGTTATATTGTTGTAAACTATAGCTCTTATCTTGTATTTACTAACATTATTTAATATTTTAAACTTTTTCAAACAATTTTTATAACATCATTAGACAATTTTCAAGTGTTTATTTAAATATGCAAATCACAATATTATGGCACTGTGTTAGACAATATTGTGATGCTGATATTTTCTCCCCAGAGTATATTACTTAGTCTATGATTTTTTTATTGCTGTTTTGGGTTATCGCTGGTTGGATCAGCGTTAGGGAGTGATAAGTAAGTATACACCCATTTTTTAATAAAGTTTGGTAATTTTAATACTATTCATATATTTTTTTAACATAGATTTGGGGATTAATTACAAATATTGGTCATTTTAAATTTCGTAGCGACGAATAGTAATAGAGGAAGTTAATCGATATGTGGTTCGATTGTGGGTTATCGCTGGCTCTATAAACTATGGCGCATGCGCACTGTTTGTTCTATAGGACTTTGAAAATGTTTCACGCTAGTTTAAGTGCAGTTTTTCCATTATTATTATTATTATTATTATTATTAGTAGTAGTAGTAGTAGTAGTAGTAGTAGTAGTAGTGTTATTATTGTTATTATTTGTCCCAACGCCTTTCAAAGAACGTTAAAGTGAAAATATATCAAACTTTTATTCTCCCAGTTATATTATATGGATACGAAACATTGACTCTTAATTTAAGGGAGGAAAGGAGATTACGAATATTTGAGAATAAAGTTCCTAGGAAATTTTTTGGTACAAAGAGAGATGGACAGACGGCGAGAACACTATATAACAGTGAGCTGCATGATCTTTGTGGAAACCAGATATAATAAGGACAGTTAAGTCTCGTAAACTGCGATGGGCATTTTTACATGTGACACGATAGGGGAATGAAATAGGGGAATAGAAACTCCTTGTAGGAGTCTGCTCAATAGGCAGACCAAGAATGAGGAAGGAAAATAACATTAACCATTATTTGAGAGAGGGTATGATTAGATAACATTAGCTCAATATAGAGACGTATGGAGATGTTGCACAGGATACACTCGGACTACGGATTCTATTGTCATCCTTGCTAAGTGTTCTCTCTAGTTTGTTCTGTATTTCTCTATTGTTGTGCTTAATTCCTCTACTTTTAGTTGTTCTCTTATTTCTGTGTTATATTTTTTTTGTCTGTTCTTTGAATTAATTGAAAACATATATCGGTATTCATGTTTTAATATTGTTTGAGAGTCACTTAAATGACTGGTCCGGAAGAAAGAACGTGAAATGTTACACAAGGAACTTATAAAATCTAAATTTCGGTTAAATGTGACAAGGTGTATTTCAATTTAAACCCTACGATGTACGTAAACTAGGATATTCTACGTAGTTTCCAATGTTTTATTGTTTCCATAACAACTATAAAAATGACTTGAAAATTCACAGAAATTGTTACAAAACCATAGACATAATTCAGACATTTGTTTTTGTAATTAACAGCTATAGACTTTCAGTTTTTATTGTTAAGAAACATCGAACATCGGAAATTGCAGTTGTGTTTTAGACTTCGGTTGAGAAATCCACCTAATAGCCCCCATACGGTATTAAAATAAACCAAGGAAGGCATAATTCAAAATTCACATATATCTGACCATTAGAAGTGTAGGTTTATCTGAAACTCGAAATTAAGTATTGGCGTAGCAACAACAAACTTTGATTAGTCGCAATGTAAACTATACAATTTAATCAACCATTATATTGGCCATATACATATGATATATTAGTTTATCTAGTATTTTATTAAACTTAATTCGAGGATTGTCCACTATAACTTACCTGATATATTTTAAAAGTACTATAGAACAACAGTGCGCATGCGCCAGGGTTTATAAAGCCAGCGATAACCCACCATCGAACCACATATCGATTATTATCGTTGTTTAGATTATAATCGTTTATTTTTGTTTTATGTATTTAGACACATTTAAAATGTAACGAGCTTAGAAACTAACTCGTACTTAACCTAATTCAATTACTCTAACCTAGGGTGGATCCCATGAAACGCCCTTTTTTTCACTCCTTAATAATCGCAACCATCGACAACCCACTGGTTCCAACTATATAATATACTCTCTGGAGAAAATAGCAAGTCACCATCACAATATGTGTATTTGAATAAATACTTAAAATTTCTAAAATAAAGTTATAAAAATTGTTTAAAATATTTTAAAATGTTACTAAATACAGTAGTTATAATTCACAATAATAAACTGAAAAATCAAGGGTAAATCATTCTAAACTTGAGCCCTTAAACAACGTCGTAGTTGTATGTTATTTTTTTTAATTTAATGTTACTTTCCTATATAAATCATAGATGATGCATTGTTAATTAAACGGATCCAGCATAGTGCAATAGTGTAAATATCGCAATTTTGTTGTAGGTTAGTAATATATATAGCTTATATAGTTATGCGACCTAAGTTCGTGAATCGCCAGGAAGAGGAACGATTAATTATTATTAATAGAAGCGCATTGTTCGTAATCCTAAGGCAATTTTTTGACAGGTGTATTTTTTTTTTAATTTTACTTAACATGTCAATATCTACCATATCGAAAGCTTAATTAAAGTCTGGAACAACTAGTGATGTAAGGTCTTTTCTGTCCATCGTTTCTCGAAAATGTCGAGACTTACAGTACTTGTATGGTGCCATTTCTAAAGCCTGGTTTATATTTGTCAAGTAAGTCATGTCTATCTTGGTAGTCAGCTGTTTTGTACGTTCAAGTGCTTTGCACAAACATGGCAAAATACTGATCGGTCGGTAGTTTTGATGTGTTGATGGTAGTTTGTTTTAGGTAGAAATCAAATCAGTGTCATTTACCACAGTTTCGGATAACTACCAGATATGAGAGAAGTGTTAAATATATGAGGCAAAGTTGGCGTGATTACGTCTATTGTTTTTTAAGAAAACTTTTTTTTTTTTGGATCCAAATTGAATCTTCAAGTAAGTGTTACAAATATTTGGAGGTTAAATTTAAAATAATAGCATAAAAATCAAGAAAAAATATATAAAATGTTATCCTTGCAGTGGGTGTACACACACACACACGGGCACACAAAGGTATGTCTTCGTGTATTCATTTCTGGACAAAACGCGGAAAATAACAACACTCATTCATGAATAAATACATGTTATCAAAATGTAAAACCATTAATTCTTAATAATTCTACATAACTTAATTAATGTATAATGTTATTATGTAATTATATAATTGTTTTATTATTGTGTTCTTTATGTAATTGTAATATTATTGTTTTCTTCTTTTTTTATACTATTACCAAATATTACTTTATTGTAACGGACTGTCAACAGCACAAACGTGCGACCCATATTTGTAAATAACATTGAATATTGACACTAGGTCACAAGATAGCAGTCTGCTAACAATTCCTCTTCATAACACTACCTCCTATTCTACTTCCTTCACAGTAGCCTCTGCCCGCTCCTGGAATCTCCTTCCTCAAGATATCAGGGGTTGCCGCACACTTGACACCTTTAAGTCACGCTTATACAGTTATCTGTTGTCTAATAATTATTTTTTCTCTATTTATTTAATTTTATACGATGTCATTAATCGTTTCCTCGTTTTTTATATATCTTGTACATATTATATATTTAATTCGTTAAATGTAGAGTAAATCAAAATACATTATAAATATTAATTGTATTGTATTCATAACTTGTAATCGTTTATATATATATATATATATATATATATTGTAATTTATATTGTAATTTAGATGTAAGGCTGTTTTTTTTGTATTTTTTTAAAACCTCGTTGAGTGGTAGACAAGGCCTTAACACTGCCAGGTAAAATAAAGCTATAATAATAATAATAATAATAATAATAATAATAATAATAATAATAATAATTATTATTATTATATCTTACTTGTAGTCTAATAAAGTCCTATTACTACTGCTAATTAAAGAAATCCGAAAAGTGTCTTAAAATTGAATGACGAATTGAAGTAGAAATAACTTCTTTATGTACAATGCCAGCAGGTTTTATTTTGACATTTCTGGCCTTATCCATTGGCATTGGCGGAATTGTAACTCGTTCTTAGGTTGGGGCACCAGGAAAGCGGAGTTACATTACACCGTTGATATGGTGGGTGATAAATGGTAAGAAAACGCTAGGCGAATCCTTAAACTTAACTTAAATTCCAGACCATGGGCAACCATAGGAAAATTACTTTTAAGGAAAAAATCCTATGGTCTGACCGCCTTATTAACAACAGAAGATGTCTATTACTCTATTTAACTCATGCCGCAAATGTGGTCAATGACCAATCACGTTTCAGTGAATTTTGTTTTACAACCAATAATAGTCGTGTTTCACCTTGCCCTTTTATCGATTTCTCTTTATTGATTTCTCTTTATCAGCTTTATTTTTTCTGAACAGCTTAGAGCATTATTTTCCTCAAAATAAATACATTGAATACAGCAAATAATGAACATATGCCTTGATTTTACTGACTTGTTTAACAAAAAGAATAAATTAATAAGTTATAATGTTGATTGTAATATACAGTTTGATGTGTTTAATTACTTCTCCACCGGGGAGCATTCTTACAATATTGCGATAAATAATTTGCAATAAATAATATTATAAAGTTGCAGTGATGAACAAATGAAACGCAGCCAAACATTTCTCACTTGTTTTCAAATATCGCCGTTTACATTAAATATATATATTTATATATATATATTTAAAAAAACTATATTTAAACAATGATTTGTGAGTAAACAGCTTAAATTTATTCGTTAAATAGTCCTAAAAAATGCCACTCTTGATTTCCAAATCCTCTAGAAAAATTCACTCCACGTCGTGACTCGTGAATATATCGATAATTTGGAAGTCACTCGAGGCAATACTCATGATAAAACAGGATAGCCAACTTACTAAAAGCGTGATAATAATTTAGGTCGCCAAGTACCAACCTAATTGAAGAGGGTCACGAAAATTCCATGTATGAAAGGCCAGAGGGAAAACGACCGGTAGATAGGACAAGAATGAGGTGGGAGAATAATATTAACTATTTAACTCATGCCCCAAATGGGAGTCAATGATCAATCAGATTTCAATGATTTTTTATTTACAACCAATCACAGTCGTGTTTCGCCTCGAATTTATTAACGAAAGGTTATCATATTAAAGAGAGCACCTCCATTCTGAATAGGTCTTAGCATTATTTTGCAGTGACTCTCTTAGAAATACGGCTACCAGAGTATATGTATGTATAGTGCACGAATGTCAGCTCATGGTGCTTGTGGGAAATAATATATAAACATTTGTAGCAATCGATTATACCAGAAAAAAAAGAAACAACTGTTTGCACTTATTTAAACGAATTATTTTCCAGGAAATGACGTTGCAGAAAAATATAATTGACATATTTTCATCATAGGACATCAAAAATTAATTAATACCTATAGTGTTGGTTATACATTTCTCCACTAGGGTGCATTCCTACAATATTGCGATCCTTTGGTAATAAATAATATGATCTGGTTGCAGTGATGAACAAAAGAAGCAAATGAAGCGTACCAATCGTTTCTCATTATTTTCAAACATCGTCGTTTACATTAAATATATAAATATTTTAAAATAACTGTAGGCAAATATGCGTATTGATTTGCGAGTAAATAGCTTAATTTTATTCGTTAAATAGTCCTAACAAATGCCACTCTTGATTTCCAAATTCTCTAGATAAATTCACTCCTCACTTCGTTAGTTGTGATTTTATCGATAATTTGGAAATCACTCGTGACATTACTTACGATAACATGTATAATTGAAGAAGGTAAATTACATTAGGAAACATTGGCTCAGGATAGGGATGTATGGAGAGTAGGTGCGACTATGAACCAACATGTTCGATAGTGCCAGTGAGTTAGTACCAACCTAATCTAATCGACTTAATCCAACTTAAATTACTTACACTTTCGAACACACAGTTTCATGGCTGGGGCTGTCACAATTAGTCCAAGATCCGGCTGAAAGATTACTACGTTCATCGAGTGCATGAATAAAATCTATTTTTTTTCATAAAATTGTGAATGACTGAATACATTTTTGCAGACTTGCCTATTAAAATTCGACCGCCAGTATGTTTAATCAAAATATTATTTATTTATTTATTTATTCGAAATAATTTGATTCATTTGTTATTAAAATAAATTATAATCCAGTTCGCAGAAATCGATGTATAGAGCTTGAAAATTTTTGGTTGCCATTGCATACTTGGCCGTAAACCTCCTCGCGGCTACAGCAGGCTGTGACACCAATCAGTAATAAAATGGCGGTAAGTACATATTTATTGTTTTATATTGTTTCAAATAAAATTCAGTTCATTTAAAATGCTGTGATTTGTTTCGTATAATGTATATTAACACTACCTTTTGGATATATTTTTGTATATACATTGTATGTAGTATACATAAAGGGCAGTGGTTTTACTTCACGCTGCGAGGGAACAATATAAAAAAATAAATACGTACTTACCGCCATTTTATTACTGATTGGTGTCACAGCCTACTGTAGCCGCGAGGAGGTTTACGGCCAGGTGTGCAATGGCAACCAAAACTTTTCAAGCTCTATACATCGATTTCTGCGAACTGGATTATAATTTATTTTAATAACAAATGAATCAAATTATTTCGAATAAATAAATTAATTATATTTTGATTAAACATACTGGCGGCCGAATTTTAATAGGAAACTGGGCAAAAATGTATTCAGTCATTCACATTTTTATGAAAAAAAATAGATTTTGTTCATACACTCGATGAACGTAGTAATCTTGCAGCCGAATCTTGGACTAAATCTACCCACACATCTCTAATCTCAGCTAATGTTTTCCAATCATCTCCTGTAAAATAGATATCTCTAAATCCTGAGTAATCCCCCACCTCACTCTTGCTATACCAACTGGGCTCTTTCCCTCTTGTTTTCCTAAGTAGTTTCCATGCCACTTTTTAATTTATCTTTCGTGCTACGTGTCGTGACCATCTCAGTCTACCACACTTAATTATTTTTATTACATCTATTTTCCTTCTTCTTCACTTCCTGGTTTAGGCATTATTTGCCTGTTCCATCTTCAATGATAGATCTAAGGACATCTCTTTGCCTGTTCCATCTTCAATGATAGATCTAAGGACATCTCTTTGCCTGTTCCATCTTCAATGATAGATCTAAGGACATCTCTTTGCCTGTTCCATCTTCAATGATAGATCTAAGGACATCTCTTTGCCTGTTCCATCTTCAATGATAGATCTAAGGACATCTCTTTGCCTGTTCCATCTTCAATGATAGATCTAAGGACATCTCTTTGCCTGTTCCATCTGCAATGATAGATCTAAGGACATCTCTTTGCCTGTTCCATCGTCAATGATAGATCTAAGGACATCTCTTTGCCTGTTCCATCTTCAATGATAGATCTAAGGACATCTCTTTGCCTATTCCATCTTCAATGATAGATCTAAGGACATCTCTTTGCCTGTTCCATCTTCAATGATAGATCTAAGGACATCTCTTTGCCTGTTCCATCTTCAATGATAGATCTAAGGACATCTCTTTGCCTGTTCCATCTTCAATGATAGATCTAAGGACATCTCTTTGCCTGTTCCATCTTCAATGATAGATCTAAGGACATCTCTTTGCCTGTTCCATCTTCAATGATAGATTTAAGGACATCTCTTCAGAGGACGTTTGACATGTCTTTTTCCTCTCGGAAAAAATAGAAGAGTTTATTTGCTAATCTACTTTCTTCCATTCTTTCTACATGTTCTTTCCAATGAATTATGTTGTTAAATATATTTTCTTTTATGGAGTAGATCTGCAGTTCTTCACGGATATCCTCGTTTCTTATCTGGTCCATTCTAGTCTTCTTCTTCTTCACGGTTTAGGCTTATTTACTAGCCTGTTCCGGCTCCAAATTGCTGCTCTTTCCATCTTTTCTTTGGTCTTCCCAAACTTCTTCTTCCTCGTGGAGAATAGCTGTATGCTGCTTTTGGTATTCTATTCTCAGTCATCCTTGCCAAGTGTTCTTTCCAGTTTGTTCTGTATTTTTCTATTGTTGTGTTTAATTCCTCTACTTAGTTGTCTTATTTCTGTATTATGTTTTTTGTTTGTTCTTTGATATCCTGCTATTGGCCTGAGGAATCTCATTTCAGCAGCTTGTATTCCGGCAGATTGTTGTGTTGTCACTGTCCATGTTTCGGATCCATAAGCAATAATAGGCACTGCCATTGTCTTGTATAATTGCATTATTAAGTCTTTCCTGGCTTTATTTTTTAAGGTTCTTTGTAGTGTTCCTGTTATATAATTAACCTTATTTATTTTGTTATTTATATCTGTTTCCGCTGTGTATGATATATCGCAACCTAGGAAGTTATATCTTACTACTTGATCTATTGGTTTATTTTCTAATATTATCTTTGTCCTAACTAGATGAGCGCCCTTGAAGGTCATTGCTTTTTATTTTTGTGAGAATATTTCCATGTTGTATTTTTTTTATATTTCATTTAGTTTGTATAGCATTCTTTGTAATTCGTCCTGTGTTTTTGCTATTAAAATCTGGTCAACTGCAAAGGCTACTGTTATTACTATATTTCCTAAGTTAATTCCTCCAGTCGTCATTTGCTTCCATGATCTTATCATGTCGAAATAAATGTTGAATAGAGTGGTTGATAGTGGACAGCCTTGTCTAACTCCTCCTATTATATGTATTGATTCCCTTTGATTTATTTTTATTTTTGTTTTCTCATACATTTTCTTAATTACTGCTATCAAGTGTAGTGGAATTCCTTTTTCACGTAATATGTTCCATAATTTTGGTCTAGACACTTTATTAAAGGATGTGCGTCTCTAAGTTGAATTCTCTTCGCTTCTCTATTATTTATTTTAAAGTGAATACGTTGTCTGTGCAGCTTCTTCCTTTCCTAAAACCTGTCAGCTCTTCCATTCTAGTGCATCATTTTATTCTTCTTAAAAATTTCATCTCGGCTGTTTGGATTTTACTTTCTCGTTTGGTAGTGATATTTTACTATGAAGATCATTATCTCACTGCATTTAAATATCCTCTAGTCACCTATCTGCTCGGTTTTCTTTTGTCCAAAAAATTATAAACATGTCATTATCAAATACAAGTAATAGTTTCTTCGCCTTAATATAAGAAAATACATTTTATCTAATCTAACCTGTAATATCTAATGCAGCTAACTTAACTTGAGTAAATATGTTTGTACTTGACTAAACCAGAAAAGTTGAAAAGGAATTGCTGCAAACATGTCGCCAGCACCAATATTAACTATTAATAATAATAATAATAATAATAATAATAATAATAATAATAATAATAATAATAATAATAATAATAATAATCCGATTTCCGATTGAGGGTCTTTCCACTTTTCAGCGGTTGCCCTTTTACCAGCCAGATGCTGGCCCTTCACATTCACATGTGTCAATCACAGAGGTAGATGATCAACAGCCAGTGTAGGGGTGACATGTGGTTAGCATGTAGAGTCCCCCAGCCGTTATAGCTGGTTCCTCAACCTGGAGCCGCTACTTATTGTAGCTACCCAATTACCTCACGATGCTGGGTGGGCACCGGTCCCATACTGGCCGAAATACCATGAGAAAATTTCTTCCCCCATGGAGACTCGAACCAGCGCAAGTCCCGTAGCTCTGCGCCAAGGCTTCCTACCTTAACCGCTCGGCTACGGCGCATAATAATAATAATAATAATAATAATAATAATAATAATAATAATAATAATAATAATAATTAATAATAATTGTATTGTAAGCCCATGTTTTCCCTTTACAGATATTTAGGCGTTCTCCCCCTACATGGAAGAATTTGAACCATACTAATTTAGTTACACTTGTTTTCGCATAGATGTTATTTTGAGTGGTCTGTGGTCAGCGTTCCGCCTCATACTGACATCTAGGAAACCAAGGTAGTAATAGGACGGGAAAATTCGGTAAATTTTGCTTAGATAATAATAATAATATTAATAATAATAATAATAATAATAATAATATTGTTGATAGAGGTATATTGTAAGATACATAGACTGGTTTATTGCCATAAAGTTGGACTTGGACATATAACCGTCTTACGGTATACTTTTTGTTTTCAGGACACACGACAACATGCCAAAAAGAAAAGAGCTGTGTTTACAAAAAATGCTACAACAATATTACAGAAAGAAAATTCTCAATTTATTTGACGAGTGGCTGAGACTAATAATGTCATTCGAATATGCTCATCTACATCTATGGAAATTAATGTTGGTCGACATACATTCAGAATGCAAACAACTTAGAGAGTTTCTTTCCGAATTTACTGTACCTCTACAATTCAACATAATATCGGAAATGTTGCCGGAAGTCTTTCGGAAGTTTGTTACTTTCAGCAACAATTGTGAAGGAATTAAAGAGAACCCGATTCTGTGTGAAGATCTGAATAAAATATGCCAATGCATTTTAGGTACAATTCTGTATCCATGTATTGAAAATTTTGATCTTGATGTAGGCGTATGTGATATATTTACAACAAATGTTGCAATTAACTGTCTGCAAGATGTTCCAAAGTTAACCACATTGAACTTCGGATTTTCGTTGGTTTTCCCACCATTATCACTTCATCATAAAATTAGCTATCTGCAAAAACTAAGAAAATTAATAATTCCAACCAATTGTACTAACTTGACTTTGGAATTGCTAAGTATTTTTTGTAAAGGTTTAAATTATTTAGACATACGCTTCTCAAGTGAAGTGGATAATGATTGTGTGAATTATATCATTCTACTTCAAAATTTAGTGTTTCTCAATGTTAATCAATGTTCTCTTAGCCCTAGAATATATCGGAGAATTTTGGAGAAATTACCAAGATTGAGGAACATATCTTGGTTTCCTAAAACAGAAAATGTTATAAAGGGCTTCCCTTCAGAACATCGGGAAAGAATTGTGATTGGTAACGTAATGATCTCAACACCACGTATGTTAATTGATAATTTATACAATCTTATTGAATTGTCAATCGCAGGTTGTGAAAAATGCTCGTCGCCAATTAGTTTATCATGCCTGGCTGAATTAAAACAGTTAAAAATATTCATAGTGACTAGGTTCAATTTTGTACAATGTCGCTTGAACATTTTTTTTCAAAATTCAGGTCATAACCTGAAAATATTAAAAATGATTGCAATTCAAAATTTAAATTTTTCAATTATACTAGAAAATTGTAGCAATTTAAAAGGTTTGTATTTGGTATGTTGTGAAATTAGCAATGAAATCATTGTCAAAAGGGAAATGATGCCACATTTCCTGAATTTAAAAATCCTAAATTTGTACTGGACACTTTATCCAGGAAAATTTTACTCATTTCTATATTTTTACGGAAATTTGAGAACTTTTCGCGCAGGAAGTATAAGCCAAATCGATGACGAATTTGTAAATGTTACACTCGGATTTCAAGGCTTCAGGAATTTGGAAGAATTTATTGTTGAACGTGGCAATGTAAAGGAATCAGCCTATGCATTGATTAACAGTTGTCCTAATCTAAAGTTGTTAGGAGATTTGGGAAGTTGGGATTATTTTTCAGAAGCTAATGTAATGCAGATTAAGAACATTATTCAGCAAGAAAACATGGCTCTTAAGCTTCTCATTCGTGGTGTAGAATGGTCTTCTTAACAAATATTTGTCGTCATTACAAATTAAATCTTTTACTAAGATTAAGTAATTTCTCATTGTCATAATTGTTCATGAAAGTTGTTTACTCTGCCGTTTTAGAAACATAATTAGACGTAACATTTAGAACGTTTTTCTTAGTTGTATTTCAATAAAATTATTTTTACATTCTTTTTAAGTTTCTGACGAGCTGAGGAAAATTTAAGACGATGGAATCACGTCCAGTATTTTAGTAAAGGTAAAGTGATCCCACTACAGGCCTCAGGAGGCCTTTTGGATAGTAGGAGGTTAAGGCTCCCACTTTTTCTGTACAATCGGCACTTGATGTCAGCCGGGTTGTCAGCCCTTCCTGACGGCCTCCTTTACCCCCAAAATAAGCATGTGGTACTCATTTTAATTAGAGGCTGAGTCGACCTCAAGGCCATAGTGCCGCCAGAAGGTATGGGTCAGTTTAAAAATCCTGATCCCAGATTTTACTAGGAGATATATTTCAAACATCAGGGTTAAAAATTTGTTTTTATTTAAAATACACAATGATCAGTTTTCTAATGGAGATTAATAGATTTGCTAGAAATTTTAATTAACATCTAAGATTTTACTGTCCGAATTTAATATTATTAAATAAGTTATTTGCATTTAAATTTATTGCATATTTCATTATTTTTTGGTTTTGTATATATAATTGCCCTGCTTCACATCATTTAGATCTCTTCGACAAGTTCCGAACACAAATGACACAGATGTTGTGACCATTAACACACTGTTTAATGGAAGACACCATGTATTCAAAACGCACAGGGCATTCTATATCTTGCAATTACTGAATAAAACGTCTATTAAGGTAGTAGAACAACCTTTATTTTCTTCCTTTGTTGCTCTGTTTGTGTTTATTTCTCATGCATTTTAGAACTAATTTCATTCTTCTTGGATTTCGTATCTCAAGATTATCTTCTACAATATTCTTGCTTTCATTTTCTTTGCGTCCATTGATACAGGATCTTTATTTTAATCTTCTACTTTTTTTGTACTCATTTTCTGTTGTATCTTGTCTATTTTCTTTCGCTTGGTGATTATCTTCATCTATTTCCTCGTTTTTGAAGTTCAAATCATCTGAAACATCCATGCTGCCAAAATCTTTATTCTGAATATTTTTATTTCAAGTAGGCCTAAAAAAATACTGTTTTATAGTGCATAAGAATAGTTAAGTCTCGTAGACTGCGATGGGCAGGACATGTGGAACAAATGGGGAATGAAAGATGTGCATGGAAGCTTCTTGTAGGAAAACCAAAGGGGAAAACGCTCGTTGGTAGACAAAGAATGAGGTGGGAGAATAACATTAACTATTGAGGGAAGTAGATTATACACGGAATGGTTGGAAAACATTCAGCTCAGGATAGGGATGTATGGTGAGCTTATGCCCGCGCGGCCATGAACCTACAGGTTCGATAGTGCCAGTGACTTAGTGCTTTTACTAGAAAGGAGCAAGCACAAATACCAACAGTCTTCAACCTTCGACACTGATGCGTGCTAAAATGTTTTTTTGGCGACCGATGTTCTACAAGGCAAGCCCGCTTCTACTCTCGATCGCTACAGCTGACGTGACACGGGTTCTGGAGGGCGATGTCAAGCTCTATATGTATGCGGACGACATAGTCCTGACATCCCAGTGCTGCGAGACACTGCCAGCCAATTTCAACCGACTCGGAAAATGGGCGGATGAGAACGACTTGAAATTGAACGAGGACAAAACTATTCATATGACCTTCAGGAGAGGATGTAGACTCGTGGAAAAGGACAAGATTATGCTGAATACCCAAGCGCTGTCCACAGTCAACAGTTTCTAGGCGTCACTCTCCAGCCTAAGGGAAACTCCTTCAACCTGCATATCACGGACAGGTCTAATCTTGCACTCAAAGCCAAGAATGAGATAAAAGACATAACCAAGATGTCCGTGGAAGCAGTAATAAAACTCT
The DNA here is from genome assembly GCA_030220185.1 of Diploptera punctata. Lineage (NCBI taxonomy): Eukaryota > Metazoa > Arthropoda > Insecta > Blattodea > Blaberidae > Diploptera > Diploptera punctata. The sequence goes on along the minus strand of JASPKZ010001950.1, from coordinate 1,427,101 downwards.
TCCACATAAAGATTACACCCATAGCCACATATGGCCTTCAGCTTATATGGGATCACCTGAACACCAACAGCATGAGATTCCTCGAAAAGTCTAATCGATATATTTGAAAAAAGACAGCGGGTCTGTCAAAGTTCGCACCCTCCCGTAACGATCTATGAACTGACAAAGCAGCCATTTCTCATAGAAGAGCTCCGACTGAAATCGTACCTGCCATCTACAGCGAGCTATAACATAGTACTAAGAGAGCTGCAGCAGAAAAAATAATCCATTTGGACCGACTTGTACACTACCGAATCCATGATCTCAGAAGACTGGAAGAAGCCGAACTACGAGCTACGACTTCTAGTGACCCGGCTAGCAGCACACGGCTTCCATCACAGACTGTGTAAAACGAAACAGTTTCATGGCCCGGGACCAGAATGCGTGTGCGAGCGATGCGGCATGTCATGCGAGAGATACCATGTGCTAAAGTGCAAGAACAGAGTACAATCTCTGACAGGATTCAGTACAGACAGATAATTAATGTCAGTCGGTATTGATATAATATGTAAGAAATATAATATGATAATTTCAAAAACAAAAACTAATTTAATGGCGTTCTATGGAAAGTTCCCAATAAGAACAAAAATAGTATTAGAAGATAGTGTTGGAACAGGTTTCATACTTCCAATATTTGGGCGGCGATATAACTTATGAAGAAGAACAACACGTGAATAAGAATATACAGAAATTTCAACATATTTGTGGAACAATCAGACGAACACTGAGGAATAAAGTAAAAAAAGGATACGCAGTCAAGATTTTACACAACGATGGCACTACCAGAGGCAATTTATGGAAGTGAGGCCTGGGCCCTGAAGGAAAAAGAAAAAAAGTAAAATTCCAGGCAGTGGAAATGAGATTCCTAGGGAATGTGAAAGGTTGTACAAGAGAAGAACGTATTAGAAATGAGAATATTAGATACGAACTAAAAGTACAACCACTTCTTCAACAAATAGAACAACACAGGAACAATTCAATAGAACGTCTGCAAAGAATGGCAGAGGATAGGATACCAAAGATGGCAGTGATGTATAATCCTGGTGGACGAAGAGAGGTGGGAAGACCAAGAAAGCGCTGGGCTGAACAGATGTGAAATCTGAACAGGAAAAGATCTAATCCGTGAAGGATGATGGCGGTATTAACTGACCTTTGCACATTGTACGCTATACATTATTATATTATATTTCGTTTTCCAAGAACTGAATATTGGTGGATATGGAGCTTGAGAAAATGTTACGCAAAGAAATTGTTTTGAAAAATAAAAGTTTGTGTTAATTTTTTAGATAAAACATTCTCATATATATTTTTTTTTAAATTTTAAACAGCGGATCAAAATTAGAGATAAAATTTTAAATTTCTAGTATCCACATTTTTATCGATAATTCTGAAGTACGTAGAATGTAACTATTTAAAAGGAAATTACGCATTTAAATGATTTAAATGAATTTTTTAAATGATTATTGTATATTTTATTTTATAAACAGAAAAGTATAAGCGATTTAATCTTTGGATGTATTTTCTGTAAGTTATTTTAATGTTTTGTGAACGCATTTTGTGAAAACTGTGAAATATAATAGATTAATTGTTTGTAATTATATATTAACACACAAAATATGTTTGACTAGAATTACGTATAAAACAATAAATATTATTTTTATTTAAATAAGAATAGCTTTGTTTCACTTTCAAAACATGTTATTTTTATTGAAACTTTTGCTAGACTATCTTATCCTTCTTAAAAACATTACATACATACTTTCCTATAAAAGTATGATTCTCATTTGCGACTTAATTTTCTTTCCATAATCAAAAATAAGATTATTTTTTCAATTCCATTTATGTGGCAAGTCTGTTAAATATAAAGTTTAAGGTGGACGTGTAGAAAGATGTATCTCCATCTCATTTCGCACACCAAGAAGACCAAGAGTAGTTTCATCTGTCATTGTGATACGTAACAACGGGTTAAACATTAGATTGTTGTTAACTATTCATAGCTAGTGTTGAACTAAATAATACAAGATAATAACTAGACACACAGTCCAAACTGGATAAACGTTTTTTTTCTTCCGTGTTCGAACCGAGATGGAAATCTCTCTACACCCTTCATCTTACTCTTTACAGTATATTTAACAGACTTACTCTAGGGGACCTCGTTATTTTCCGAACTGAACTAGGTATATAGAAATTAAGTGAACAAAAATTAAGATTAAAATTAGTTAACTAGCATAAACAACAATTAAGCTTGTGGATAACCCTGAAGCAAGAATTGTAAAAATTACTCGAATGACACAATTTTGCATTTTTTTTGGAACTGCGTACATATCATGGGTATAAAACGAGAAACTTGTTCATGAAGAACCAGGAAATTCGGACCACTAGGTTTGGGCATTTACCGGAATTTCTTAATTTAATAATCGATCTAGGCGACGTCACTTTTATCTCGCATAGCAAATGGATACACACGAGTAAGATATAATTACACTCTAATTCAACTAAGGAAGTTACTACAGACCTTACGGGCTACGCCATTATCTCCCTACGTAGAGGAGGTAGATGTTGCCAAACTCTAAATAACGGTATTTGTTTGTTTATGGAGGGGAGGAGAGGCAAGGTTAGCAGTACTTGTTCCAAATCTATGTACTATATATTTTTAAAAAATAGTTTTTCTTTTAAGGCATGCAGACTAGTTTTATAGTAAATATGAGATTCGACACTTTCACACAGGATAGTACAGGTCCGCAAGAGCTCAGTGACAAGTGGTAACTGTTTTCTTCTTTAAGACGGGGTGGCTTGGATGGCTACAACTTACAACTATGTACCTGCTGTGTTGCATACTTCAGTTTTATTTAAGGATTTCTGCCAAGAAAATACTGTGAAAATGGCAACCCAGTTCCCTATTCCAAACGCACAATAACTTCCTGGAATTGAATCTGACTGCAACATGAACACATTTATAAAACCGGCAAAAACTCACATAAATTCGATTTGTTTGAAATTCGCTTAGTTTATGTAGTTGAAGCACGACTGATATTTTAAAATTACAGCAAGTATACAGGGTGCTCTAAAATTCCCCTTGAAAACTTCTAGGACTTGTAGAGGGGACTGGGTTGATAATATTTAGAATTGGAAACCATGTCCGGAAACTTATGGTCTCCGTGCTACAGACGTTTGAAAACATGTTTTTAACGCGACCACTTTTACAAGTAATATATTATGAGGCGTGACACGGTACATCACTTGTTTTACAGTTCAACTCATTAATAACCAAAGAAACAAAACGGAAACTGAATCATGACCTGCATTAATAATCCCGGGTACACCCTCCACAATCAATTTTTGCAGTTTTCAAAATTTCGAAAAAAAATTACATTAAAACAAACGCCAAGTCTTGGAATGCTCGATAGGGATATTTTCGATTTAGACGAATTCCGAAGCTATTACTTGTTGAGACACGTTACTTACGTTCAGGCAATGCTTGTTTTCAAACGGCCGTAGCACGGAAACGGTAAGTTTCCGGATATGGTTTCCAATTCTAAATATTTTCAACACGTCCCCTCTACAAGTTTATAAGGAGAATTCTAGAGCACCCTGTATTTACTGGGATACTTTCCCAGAGAAATAAAAGTATAAATGTGTATGTATTATAATCAATATTAGCGTAAAAAGGCCAAATATAAAGCTTGAACCAATTTACAGTAACATAATTTTCGAATAGAATACTTGTAGCGCCTTTGTATTATTTATCATTGTTTACTTGATGTGATTATTGTACTATTTCAGCAGGCTTTGTCAAAATAATAGTTCAGTAAGTGTATCACTGGCAGTATTGAACTGGAATATTATGGCCGCGGGGACATACGCTCTACATGCGACTCTACCCTCAGCTATTGTTTTCCAATCATTTCCTGTATAATTTACCTCCCTCAATGCATGATTAATATTATTCCACATTATACTGGATGATTGCTCTATGGCTTTCCTGCAAGAAGTTCAATGATCCACCTTCATTTACCATTCATGCTACATGCCCTATGTATCCCAGTATACGAGACCTATTTGCCCCTATTATATCTGGTTCCCATAAAGATCGTGAAGCTCAGTTACATAGCTTTATACATTCACTTATTAATCCGTCTCTCTCGGGTCCAAAAATGTTCCTAAGCACTTTATATTTAAATACTACTAACTTTTTCTCCCCTGTTAAAGATACATTGTTTGGCTTCCAAATTGTACAATTTGAAGAATGTATAGTATAATACATGTTTAGTTTTAAACTCCAAGCGCGACAGGCCTAGAAGACCCTTTGCCTACCAGCCGGCTGTTGGCGTCACAAACTCATGTGTTAATCACAGAGTTAGACAATTATCGAGCCAGTGTAGGACTGACATGTGTCAGCATGTCCGGTACTCCAGCCGTTATAGCTGGTCTTCTCAACCTGGAGTCGTTACTTATTATAACTACCCAAATGCCCCACGATGCTGGGAGAGCACCGGTCCCAAACTGGCCGAAATTCCATGAGCAAATTTCTTCCCCCATGGGGACTCGAACCAGCGTAAGGCCCCTAGCTCTGCGCCAAGGCTTCCTGCCTTAAATCACTCGGCTACGGCGCGGGACTATGTTTAGTTTAATTTAGCGAAATCCGAAAGAATGAAGCTACTTAGGACATTTTCATGAAAATACTTTTGAAAATATGTTTATAGTTTTTCGCCGATATCATCTAGTATACACCGAAAGTGACAACGACCAAATTTTACTTATATACCGGATGTAGAAGTGTCATTATTTTAACTGAAGATTCTTCACGTCATTAAGAACAAAAAAGATCCTCACATATTTCTAATTGAAATATAGAATTAATTATTAAAATTATTGGACAACTGGACAGCTTTTCTGAAGATAATGTTTATCCTGTATAGGTGAATCAAGAAGGACATGCCATACAGTTACAAAACAAATGCTCTCTTACAATGCAGGAGCAGAATATGTCACTATTTGTTACGTAAAACTGGCAACAAATACGAATTTCGTTTATTTAATAGAACATTATGATCAGTTTTAATTTTTTTTTGTGTTTGCTTAATTTTTTTTGTTTCTTCATAAAATAAGAATGGTTTACTGTACAAAATCAAACATGAACAATGTTTATTGAAAAATGTTTAACCTTTCTTGTTTCCGTAAAGCAGTATTATTCTTAAAGAGGCACAAAATTTGCAATTTGTTATAATTTACAACATAACATTGGAAAGAAAATGATAAATCATATTTGTGTTATTCAACGTTTTTGATACAGTACCATTTCCTTGCATTTGAAAACTGTACATCTGATTTTTGTCATATTTTCTACGTTTCCATCGTCGACGTTCTGAGGGGAAATTAATAAGTTTTGTAATCCAATTTATTGTTTCGGGCAATTAAAAATGCCAGGAGTTCTCTTGATTGCGTTTTGTAGCTTTACTAATATAAAATAAAATTCCTGGGAATTTTTTGGATGAAAGAGAGATAATCAGGCGAATGCAGAAGACTACATACCAGTGAGCTACATGAGAAAATAGATGTAATAATAGTTAAGTACCGTAGACTGTGATTGGCAGGACACGAGGAAAGGAAGAGGGGTGTGGAAGCTCTGTAGTTAGATCAGAGGGAAAGCGCTCAGTAGACCAAAGAATAAGGTGGAAGAATATAATTAAGCATGATTTGAAGGAAGTAAATTATGCAAGGGTAGATTGGAATATATTAACTATTGTTAAGAATGGTTAAGAATGTATGGAGAGCTTATGTTCGTATGGCCATAAACCTACCGTTTTTATAGTGCTAGTTAGTTGTACTGTTTCAAGGTTGGGTTTGGAAACTGCATTAAAACAGACGTGAATTATTTTTAAGAACAACAGTGCGCGTGCGCCAGAGTTTATGGAGCCAGCGATAACCCACCATCGAACCTCATCGGTTACCATCCTCGATTACTATCGATATTGTACTAAAGTTCAAAAATCTTATGGTAGATGGCAGCATGTCCCTATGAAATTTAAATGACTAATCTTTGCAATAAATCCCCAAACCTATCAAAAAATATATTATTTATATTAATATCACTAAACGTTTATTAAAAATGGGTGTACACTTACATATCATTCCCTAACGCTGATCCAACCAGCGATAACCCAAAACAGCGATAGGAAAATCATAAACTAAGTAATATACTCTGTGGAAAAAATAGCAGCATCACAATGTTGTTTAACAGTGCACTAATACTATGATTTGCATATTTAAATAAATACTTCAAAATTGTCTAATAATGTTATAAAAATTATTTGAAAAAGCTTAAAATATTAAATAATGTTAGTAAATACAGAATAAGAGCTATAGTTTACAACAATATAACTGAAAACTCAAGCGCTAGTAGAAGTGCAGTTGAGCCAAATATATTTATAAAAACACATATTGGACGGAATTTAGAAACGAAATTTCATCAAAAGCATTTAATACGAAAAGATTGAGATACGCTACAAGCTACTTTTTTTTGTCATAGAACATGGATCTCAGAAAACTGGTTAATTCTCTGTCTACAACATTTATGAACTAGTATTAAGTTTTACATTACCACACTAAGAATGTTTGTATGAATTGAGAACATACTTCATTAGTCACAATTGAGAAGTGCTTCAGGAGAAAAACAACTTGAAGGTAAATGCATTATTACTGTATTTCAAATAAACATCATTGCATTCGTTTGTATGATTATCGGAAATACCTTCTTTATTGATAATTAATGTTCATACACTGCTTATTATAGGCTAGTTTTTTATATATTTTAACATACACATGAAACGTTGCACTTATGGCACCTTTTACACAGAGTTCTAAATTAATCTTATTATGTACACAAGATTTTTAACTTTATTTTTAAGTATAATTTTTTGTCTGTCTAACAACAAATTCGGAAGTTCCCTCATTAAATCATACACAAGCGTACAAGTAAACTGAATAGATTCCATGCATTAGTTCTGGAGAAAATTGTAGCTTTAAAGGGATATGCTACACTTGGCGTCGCAAGAAAATTCTTCCAAGTTCTAGAGAATCCCAGTGCGCATGCGCTAGTGCTCCTTGTAATCCCAGAAAGATAAATGCAACCTCCAACAGTTGAAGGTACATGTATGTGAAATCAGTATGACCAACATTGACACAAAATTCCCAGAACTTGTCTAAAAATGTATAATTAACACGAAATGAACTAGTGGAAATATGATTTTACGTGGTAACCGTCGGATATTTTGAATTTTTCATAGAATAACAGATATAAAGAGGTAATTTATTTTACGTATGAAATTACATTTAAAAGCAAGGAACTTAAAAGCTAACCAAACCTAAATCAATTACTGTAACACAAATCAATTACTCTAACGTAGGTGAAATCCAGGGAACGTGGAATCACATTTAAAAAGCAAGGAACCTAAAATCTAACCAAACCTAAATCAATTACTGTAACACAAATCAATTACTCTAACGTAGGTGAAATCCAGGGAACGTGGAATCACATTTAAAAAGCAAGGAACCTAAAATCTAACCAAACCTAAATCAATTACTGTAACACAAATCAATTACTCTAACGTAGGTGAAATCCAGGGAACGTGGAAATGATGTTGGCAACATCTGGAGTATTTTGGGTTGTTGATGGTGGCAACGTTGGAACAACATAGGAAGAGGAGGGAAAATAGCAGAAAGTAGAAAGGAAGAATGTAGGACGATCATGTTTTACGTAAATATATAAATATAAAAAAAGATCGTTGGAACATTTGAAGATGTTTAAAACGTGTTTAAAAGTGTTGCAAAATGTTTTAAACGTGTTTAGTGCATCAGTGGCATAAGCAATTAAATTGAAATTTTTTTGCGACGTTAACCATACAACACCCCCTTAAAGTTGCATTTTAATATTTGTGTCGGACATAGTTTAATAATCGTATAATTACGGACGTTTAAACTTCAGGTTCCAAACTACATGAGGTACTGTTATAACAGATTAGACACCTTTTCCTTGTGGTACGCCAAATTATCCAGCAAACTGTAAAATAATCTGGTGTACACCAACTTGTCCATTTTCTCACTAACGAAATAAAATGAGTGTAGGGGGACTCCTGGCATAGAATAGCCTAACGTGGCAATTATAACATTTTATAATTAACGTTAGTTCCAAATTGTATTTAATTTAAGAATAAATGTAACTATTTAAAATTGTAGACTTTCATGGCAGGTATTTTGATTAATGTAAAAAAATTCCGAAGATAATCTACAGAAAGGTCTGTATGAACTTAACAAAATTACAGAAGAATATGGATTAAAGATATCTACAGAAAAAACAAAAATTATGGCATTTCAAGGTGTAGATCCTGTCAGAAGTAAAATTGTACTGGAAAATAAAATTTTGGAGCAGGTGAATAATTTTACATATCTAGGATGCAATATCTCATATGAAGAAGAAAAGGATGTAAATGCAAAAATATCTAAATTTTTAAGAATTTTAGGGTTAATAAATTCTATCTTCAAGCCACAGTTAGTCCAAAAGCATTCAAGACTGAAAGTGTATAAAACACTGGCTCTTCCAACTCTTTTGTATGGTAGCGAAGTATGGACGTTGAAACAGAAGGTTATACAGAGACTCAGATCTGCTGAAATGAGATATCTTCGGAGGACTGCAGGATACACACTACTAGATCACAAAAAAAAGAAGACATCTTAGAAGAATTACACATGGAATCTTTAGAAAACAAAATTTCTGATTATAAGTCAAGATGGATACAACATGTTCATCGAATGGAAGATCACAGAATACCCAAACTAATGTTAAGATATCAACCTGCAGGAAGAAGAAGACCAGGACGTCCACTCAAAAGACTTCTGGATGGTGTTTCTCTTGAGGCCGAAACAGGTCAACAAATGGCCTAAATTCGTGAATGTACTATGATGATGATGATGATAACTGCTAAAATATGTGGACTGTATAATGCACTTTCCGTGGAGGATCGATTGGCGTCGAATTCACAAAAATCGAAATATAATAATTATCTCTCCAATTGCCATATGTTAATTTCCTATCATCTAAAACTGCAACTTTTTACTGTAAATTGTGTAATTCGACACAAATGTAAGTATCTTTCTCATTCGTTTTTCTATCGTTTTATTAAAACATTTAATAAAGCCAATCATTTGATAGGATTCATTGTGAATGTATGGTATAACGAAAACCTGCAGCTCTAAAACATTGTTTATATAAATTTATTGACGATTCTTCTTTCATACGTTTAAACAGCACATTTATCACAATAAACGTGATTCAATAAGACTATGAAGTCAGTGGATTCTTCACTTTAATTTACCTGATATATTTTCAAAGTCCAATAGAACAACAGTGCGCATGCGCCAGAGTTTATAGAGCCAGCGATAACCCACCATCGAACCACATATCGATTATTATCGTTGTTTCGATTATAATTGTTTATTTTTGTTTTATGTATTTACACATATTTAAAATGTAACGAGCCTAAAAACTAACTAACACACTCACACTTAACCTAATTCAATTACTCTAACCTAGGGTGAATCCCATAACACGCCCTTTTTTTCACTCCTTAATAATCGCAACCATCGATAACCCACTGGTTCCAACTCTATAATATACTCTCTGGAGAAAATAGCAAGCACCATTACAATATGTGTATTAGAATAAATACTTAAAAATTCTAAAATAAAATTCTAAAAAATAATTTAAATATTTTAAAATATTTAAAAATGTTACTAAATACAGGAGAAGAGTTATAATTCACAATAATAAACTAAAAATCAAGGGTAAATCGTTCTAAACTTGAGCCGTCAGTTCTCTTTCCATCGTAGATATGCTATATTTTTTTCTCTGGCAACATTCTTTTTTTCTTCTATGTAAATCTCGAAGTGCTCTAATTAACCTTGTTTTCATAAATATAACTGCCAGGAAACTAAGAATACCTCACAATGTTGTTGAAATGAGCTATGACTATTTCTTCAACTTCAAAAATTTGAGTTCAAAAACCTCTTTTAATTTTGGACAAGATTCACCTAGCCATGTCGTTAAGTTCACTGATACGGATGTATTCAAAGGAGAGAGACAATTACTTTCTTACTTACTCACTGGCACTATCGAACCCGTAGGTTCATGGCCGCACGGACATATGCTCTCCATACATCCCTATCCTGAGCTAATACTTTCCAAACTTTCGCAAACTTCCCTCAAATCATAGTTAATGTTATTTTCCCACCTCATTCTTGGTCTACCAACTGGGCGTCTTCCCTCTGGCTTTCCTACAACAAGCTTCCATGCAAGTCTTTCATTCCCCATACGTGCAACATGTCCTGCCCATCGCAGTCTACGAGACTTAACTGTTCTTATTATATCTGGCTTCCTATAAAGACCATGTAGTTCACTGTTATGAAGTCTTCTCCATTCACCTGTCTGTTCATCTCTCTTTGGTCCAAAAATTTTCCTAAGTACTTTATTCTCAAATACTTTTAATCTCCTTTCCTCCCTTAAAGTAAGAGTCCATGTTTCGCATCCATATAATATAACTGGTGGAATTATAGTTTTATACGAGTATATTTTCAGTTTAACGTTTTTTAAAGGAGTTGGGACATCAAGAGTCTCTGCAATGCATAATAGCACGCATTTCCAGAATTGAGCCTATGTTTAATTTCTTTGTGCATCTCATTCCTATTTGTGATTATTGTTCCTAGGTATTTGAATTCAGCCACTTTCAAAATTTCCCTCATTTATCATTAGCTGTCCAGTTCCATTATATAATGTATTTCTACGTGTGACCATATATTTAGTTTTATTGATATTTACTTCCAGTCCTAATTTCTTAGTGTTACTCAACCAACAGTGTGTGCGTATTGAAAAATGTTCCTCTAACGCTTTATATGGAAAATCTAAGTTTAGAGAAGTTAATTTATTGGATTATGAAGAGCAACTCGTTTTAAAAATGTTATGCTCGAGAATGCTTTCGACAATCCTTCGAAATTATCCGAGAAAAAATGAGGATTTAATGTAGGGTACATCCGTGTAATTTTGGCCGATGTGTAATTTAGGCTTTTTAAAATTTCGATATTTCCAAGTTTGTTCACTCCTTGATTGTAACCGGATTAGCAAGGCTATTAGGAGTACTTCACCTCCTGAAACTTGTTTTATTTTATCCCTGAAGGTTTCGAGGCAACGAAGAAAAAATATTGTTTGTTTTCACTAAAAGGTTTCAGTTCAAAGTGAAACAGTTTTTGGAAGCTAGTTTTTAAGTAAAGTGTGAGTATTTTTAGTTAAACTGCTGCAAATATTTCAAGGTGCGTTTTATTAATTTTTCAATTTCGTATTTACTATAATTTTTATGATACATATTTTTTTTAAATTAAATGTTACATGGTATGTAATTTGGGCCTCATGAGAGTGTGTAATTTGGGCCTCGTCTAGTGTTCGTATTCTAGATCTGAGATAGAGCATTAAATGTTTTTTTAGTTATATATATTGTTTTTAATAATAATAATAATAATAATAATAATAATAATTGACATAACTGAAATTATTTTATTTTATTTATTTCTATTATTAAAATTACCTTACCACCAACTAAGTCACTGGCTGTGTAGAACCCGTAGGTTCATGGCCGCTCGGACATAAGGTTATTTTACTAGTATAATTATTATTTTAGTACTTATTATTTCTAACATTATTAAATTTAGTATTATGGGAAAAACTGCACTTAAACTAGCGTGAAATATTTTCAAAGTCCTATGCGCCAGAGTTTAAAAGAGCCAGCGATAACGATAACCCACAATCGAACCACATATGGATTATCATCCTCGATTACTATCCGTCGCTATGAAATTTAAATGATCAATATTTGCAATAAATCCCCAAATCTATGTTTAAAAAATATATTCATAATATTAAAATTACCAAAGTTTATTAAAAATGGGTGTACACTTACTTATCACTCCCTAACGCTGATCCAACTAGTGATAACCCAAAACAGCGATAGAAAAATCATAGACCACGTAATATACTCTGTGGAGAAAATAGCAGTTAGCATCACAATATTGTCAACAGTGTCATAATATTGCGATTTGCATATTTAAATAAATACTTCAAAATTGTCTAATAATGTTATAAAAAATTTTTGAAAAAGTTTAAAAATATTAAATAATGTTAGTAAGTACAGAAGAGGAGCTACAGTTTACAACAATATAACTGAAAAATCAAGCGCTAGTAGAAGTGCAGTTGAGCCGTATTATGAAACGTTTATATTGTTTAGTGCACGTTAATAATCTCTTATGATTATTTTAATTAATCAGTTAATGTTGTGTTGGACAATAAGTTAGTTCAACTATGGCCCACTGTCATTGCTGCTATTATTATTATTATTATTACTATTATTATTATTGTTACTATTATTATTATTACTATTATTATTATTACTATTATTATTATTATTATTATTATTATTATTATTATTATTATTATTATTATTATTATTATTATTATTATTATTATTATTATTATTATTATTATTATTATTATTATTATTATTATTATTATTATTATTATTATTATAACATTTAACATATTTCGACTTTCAAATTTTTAAATGTATTTCTTTGATGACCTGACCTTGTGGATCCAAGAAGTGATCTCAAAAATTACATATGTTACATTATTTATCTACGTGTATTTATTTCTTGTGTTCCGATAATTGTTTTTTTTTGTCTCCTGTCTTTTTTCAAAAACACTAATGAGGACAGACTGTACTACAGATTTATAAATCCCTAAAAGAGTGAAAGTGCTAAATATATTCTCTTACATATATTTTTGAAATAAATCACTTAAAAAGTAATACGAGTAATTATATTTGGATGTACAACCTATAAGACATCGGCTCAAATTACACGATTCCCCGGCCCAAATTACATGGAATCATTATTTATGTAAACATAATTTTTAAACAATTTCTGGAAATTATTATAAGACGTAATTATCATAAAAGCAATTAGTACTGTGTACTATTTATCATTTATAAAAATGTACAATTTTCTAAATAGAATTAAAGGCGTCACTCGAATTTTAAGTTAAGTGGCCCAAAATACACGACCCTCCCCTACCTAGCCAACTCATGTTTTTTTAAAATAATACAGGTTTATTTTTACGAGCGTTTAATAGCCAACAATGAATCGAAATCTCGATAAAAACAAAATTGTTTGTTTTGTTACTATAGCAGTTACTTAGTTTTTTTCTTAGGTTGTGATTGTTCATTATTTTTGTAAGTCTATTAATTCCGAGCTATGTTCCAATTATACCCGTGTGTAAACATACTTGCATAAGGTATTACTCCGTCTTCTACTGGGGAGAAACCTAAGTGCTGCAATTACCCGCTATATGTCTGAATTGTGTACTGAATTGTCATCGATAGAAACATTGTTTTAGGCAAAGAAATAAGACTGAATACAAAGCAAGATGATATCAAAATTTTAAATGTATATTTCTTAGTAACAAAAAAATACTTGTGCCCACCAAATCAGATATTAATGCTTTTTCCAATATGTCGATAGATATCCATTATTTATAATTAGATTGCGAACAGAATTTGTTACATGCTGACTCATCTGTATTTTCACCACTCCTCAATAATTAATGTAGGATATTTTCAGTAAATCTTTTTTTTTTAAACATTCAAAACAAGTCACTTTCACAGACTTTCAAATGCTTTTCTTGCCAATGTTTTAAGAAATTCTACAGAAGCGGCCATTTTGAAACTGAAATTCCAGAGCTTGCTATTGCGCATGCGTAAGAGTAAGACAATGCTTATTTAATCTATAAAAATTGTAATAAGATATTTTAAGATTCTCCTACATAACGTATTTAAACACCTGCTAGATAGTACATATATTTATTACTTATTTTCTTTATTTCGATATATATATATATATTAAACTACATTTGCTTACAAGCTTAAAGTTATTTAACGTTTTCCAATACTGTTATTTTAACACAGTTCCAATAATGGATCATATTATATTATAATGATATTGTGAAAAGAAAAATTAATGTGTGAACCAGGAATCGAACCGTGGACCTCTAGTGGGCTGCACACTAGTCTGGAGAACTAGAGGTTCACGGTTCGATTCCTGGTTCACACATTAATTTTTCTTTTCACAATATCATTATAATATTATGCTTAAAATTAAAACCGTTATTTCAACAATATGCAATCTTACATCTGGTTCGTTTACATTACAATTGGAACTCGGCTAAGAATTGGTATAAAGTTTCTCTTTACATTTTCCAAAAAAATCGTAATAGTAACCCTATCAAACGACAAAATTTTGATTGGTTTTGTTGATTATGATCCTTCATTTTAATTTGTTTATACGGGAAAAATAAAATGTAAGAAATTGATTTTGTAGAAATATGTAACTTTTTTTCCTTTTGAAACTCAAACTGTCTTTAGAGTACTTACAAATAAATCGATGGATTGTATGCGCCATGCCAGTTCGCTTAAATTAACGTGTTGCTGCACGTTCGGAATAATTACCCTAAGGATTTTTTTTTTTAATTTGAGAAGTGCTATCAAATTGAATGAGAAGTTGAAATAGCCAAAAGCGCGCCATATAAACAATGGACGATGTCTATTTTCCCGCGCCGGAGCCGAGCAGCTTAAGACATGATAACTTAGTGAAAAAACTGCAAGACTTGCACTTGTTAGAGTCCCCATGGAGGAAGATTTTTCTATGGAATTTCAGCCATTGTGGAACCGATACCAATCCACCATAATGAATAATTTGAGTAGCTACAAAAAGTAGATGCTCCAATTTAGAAAACTGGCTGTAAAGGCAGGAATTTATAAGCTGACCAAATCACCCATATGATGATTGTACACCTCTCTCATTAACACATGTGAGTGTAAGCCAGCAGCCGGCTGGTAAACCAAGGGCCTTGAAAGCCTACGCGCCATGTAGTTCGGGGATGCTTATTAGTAACTGTTAAAACACAATAGACAACTTGCAAAATACGCTGCAAAAAAAATTAAACCCACAAAGTACCCATCTAATCCGATCTATCAATTCTAATCTCGCCTAACATTCAAAATATGAATTACCTAAGCTAATCAGAATAAACATATTGCTAATTGAGTACAGGGGAAACGTGAGTAAGCATATTGGAAAACAAAATACTAGCACGAATGTTATTGGACACGTTCCGGCAAACTCGTGTAGAATTCCGAAACAAGATTCATAGATTAACATATTCCATAAAATAGTAGAATATAATAGATTTATTTAGCCTGGTCGAGTTAAGGCCATGTGGCCTTCTTTTCCACTCACCAGGACAAACATATGTTACATTTACAAACATGTGTTACATTTAAATAAAAAAAATACAAAAATCATCATCATCATCATGAACAAATTCATTTTAGGCCATGTGGCCTGTACGGTAAACCTAGCGAAGATGGTCTTGATCTTTCCACCGATGTTTTGGTCTTCCTTGGTCCCTATGTCCAGTTGGGGTATATTGGAATGCCAATTTTGGAAGTCTATTTCTTGCCATTCTTCTCAGATGATTTTTCCATACAAAAAAAGATACAATAATAGTACATGCTAAACAATTAATTACCTGTCAAACTGAACAATAATGAAAATAACGTCTAATAATACAATACAATTAAATACAATTAAAATTAAACTAATGAAAGAATGTATTCACAAAGAAATAACAGCTCGAATGTACTGTATATAAAAATAATAGTTTTAAAAAACTAAAAAAACACGCTTTATTAGAAAACCGAACTAAAAAATTGAAAATAATTTTAATTTCCAACACGCTTGGGATAAATAATTTTACCATCAAAAGCGTGGGGTGCTTTTTATGATTTTTAAATTTTCTTCTTAGAGACTTTACTTTTACCAATATCTGTTTATTATTGAATATATTAATTGGTAAACAGCACCCCATGCTTTTGATGGTAAAATTATTTATCCCAAGCGTGATGGAAATTAAAATTATTTTTCAAGTTTTTAGTTCGGTTTTCTAATGAAGCGTGTTTTTTTTAGTTTTTTAAAACTATTATTTTTATTTTTCAGGGTGCGTAATGTGGGATACATTGAATCGCGGATAGCAATTGAGGAATTAATTAAAATATTGGAAGAATACCTAATTACGAAAATATAATTTAATATCCATAAATGTCATCGCGCTAATTCGTGATTATCCCTGGAACCTGATGGTGGGGTCTTGGTGACCCCACAGATATTTCTGTTCATCTGAACATTCGTAATTTCGGACTCACTTGTTCAGAACTTTGTGATAATTCAGTTCTAACCTTGTTCTTTAAGTGGTGAGAGTTTTGCGAGTTTTCATTAAATAGTTTACAAGAGGGAGAGGGAAATATTTGTTGTGGCAGTAGTTGGGGTCATACAAACCCCACCGTCAGGTAATAACGTGTGTTTTTCTTCAAACTGAATTTCGTGATTAGGCCTAGAGGCTGTCAAGTCTTTCAATTATACAGTAATTATTTATGTTAATGAAACAGAAATGTCTTACTTTTTATTTTATATTTTTATAATGGCATTTTCAACTAAATGGCTCACAAGTGATGAAATAAGTGAACTCGTAAATAGATGTGATAGTAAAGTGATCCCACTACAGGCCTTAAGAGGCCCTTGGAGTAATGGGAGGTTAAGGCTCCCAATTTTTCTGGACAATCGGCACTTGATATCAGCCCTGCATGACGGCCGCCTTTACACCCGGAAAAAGCGTCTGGTTCTCATTTTCGTTAGATATGTTTTGGTGATCTATTCTTCTATAAGTTTATTTTTATATTTATTTGATACGATTATTTTGATTGGCTGAAATGAACCTGAAGTAGAAATTGAGTTGGGGACAACTTTGCTACCTTTCTTGGCTAGAAAATCAGCTGCTTCATTGCCTGCCACTCCACAATGGACTGGAATTGCTAGTTAGTTATTATTTATGTTAATAGTAGTTCCTAAACGGAATCTTTCTAAATGGCATTACGTAGGAACTGAGATGCATATTCCATCAACAGTACATAACAAGTTCATCTCTGTGATTTTTGCATGATGAAAATTAGTTTTCTTGTTCTTCCAAATTATTTCAACCTGAAGTATAATTAAATATTATAAAAATATAGTAACATGTTACACTGAACTGTTAATTTATCTATAAGAATATTTAAGTTAACAACAGTAATACAATTAGAAGTGCTCCAGTAAGACACAATGATTCCGATATATATCCCGCTCGAGAATCACTCGGATCAATTTAGTCGACAAAGCAAACAGCATGATTTGGTGTTCTGACCACAAATATCAGGAGTTCTTCATTTGCTGCCTTGTTTCCACACCTAATTTCAGCCAACTTCATAGTGTCGGTTACCTTTTATGTACATTTTTAACAAAATAATCATCTTCTGTAAAGCAAAGAATAAAAATTAATCCTTTTAAAGAAATTCCATAGAAAGGTATTATGAATTAGAAATACGGAAAACAGAGAACCACGTTTTAATTTCGTTTCCAAAATATTATGTCAACTGAATGTAAACTTAATATTTAAACAAGAGTTACACTCACAGTGCAGATTATGTATGTATTTAACAATTGCTCAACTAAACACAACTTGAAACAAAATGAGATACTTTTTTTCATATTAAATTGAAAATATCTTAAAGGGAAAAAATACACATAGGAACTAATTTCTGATTACAGCTGTCATTTTATATTTTTGTCACTAGACATCAATTTACACTGAATATAATTCATAGGTTCTTCATATAAATGTAGTGCACCACATTCATCTTCACGCTGGTAATTAACATAATACATGACAAGTCTCCTGTAATTGTGATACTTCAAAATGGAGGTTTTCTAGAAATGTGATATAGGGATTTAAATAAAAATAAAACATCACCCCACATAAGTAGATATTGTTTGGCGTAAATAGTTCAATATGAGAAGTTTTTGTAGAAATGCAATTTAGAAATGTAAATAAAAAATCACCACCCACATAAGTACATATTGTTTAGCGTAAAATTTGACGAAGTTGTAGTTAACGTACATCCCCATCCTTGTATTAACAAAAGTTTCACAGTGGTTCGTCCAAAAGAGTCTTGTGGCTGAGGTAAAAAAATGTGCAGAATTATTGTCTGCACATAATGTTAAATTTAAAAAATGCACCTAATCAATTCCAAATTCTTGGAAATGATATTAAGTTACACCTGATAAACAAAGACATTATAAATTACAATGTAAGTTTCCATTTATTCGTAAAATTATTAAGTAAAATAGTACCTGGATGTTGCCTGGAACCGCAGGTATATCCAGTCGTCACAAAGACCACGACATTTCACCCCTGAAATATTATTACATGTTATAATAATACAGCCTCCCATGCCATTGAAATTATAATCATAATAATAATAATAACTCTAAAACAATAAAAGTATCCTTAAACCGATGAATCAACTCCTAAAACGATCGATTTACCAGTAAACCTGCCAATTTACCTATCAACCGCTAAATTGTTAACACATTGGTGACGGGCCACGGAGATCTCCGTGTTTAAATGGCCAGCGCTAGACGACCGGTCACGGAGATTTCCGTTTTTACGTTTTCTATGGCTTCCCTGCCTCTTCGCTTTTGAATGAAGCATTCAATTTTGTTTCTTCTCATTGTGAAATAAATTTTAGTTGTATTTGTACCCCTCTCTTCTCTTTTATGAAATTGCCATCTTTACATAATTGTTTACAATTTTATGACAGACGGCTGGTGAAATATGGAATTTTAGTGCGGGTAGTTAGGCGATTACGGTATACGTATGTAACCTGTAAATATATTTTGCAGAGCGGAAAAATTAAAAGAAACTCTATTTTGCTTTCTGGAGCCGAATTTATATCTGTGGCATCATGTCCACCAGGATAATTATTATAATAGTGTGGCTATAGCTGAAAATTTGCTCGAAAGAAAGACGAGAGCTTCTGAAGCAATAAAGATTAACAGAGGGCTTCGAAAATCATTTGTGGAAGCAGGAAATAAACTCAAACCAGGAGAAAGTGTTTTTGTAGCAAGGGGGACCTTTTGCTACAAACATGGAAAGATAAAAGGACGTAAGAATGGTTAGCACATTGCATCAGGCAACACGAGAGTGGGAGGAGTAAAGTTGTAAAAATGCCCTATTGAATACTTCAATATAGCAAGTATGTAAGGGTGTAGACAGGGCTGACCAATATCTTTCATATTACTCCATCCTTAGAAAAATAGTGAAATGGTGCTAGAAAGTTGTATTGTGGCTTCGGAATTGTACACTCTTTAATGCTTTCAGGGTCCATAAATTTCAAAATCCTAACAGCAAAATGTCAAACAGGAGTTTTTTGCTTGAAACAGCCTCTTGTTTGGCAGTCGTGAAATTAGGAACAGATGACAGAGAAGACGAGGAAAGACAGAGAGAAAAGAAACCACTTCTAGGAGACCACTTCACGACCCACCAGGGAGGCTAAGACATTAAGAAAAATAAATTAACATCAACTGTGATTGGAAAGAGAAAAATACCCTCAAAACTTTTCCGCGATTTTAGTGAACACAAGAAAAAAAAAACTCGCTACGTATGCTCTTTTGCACTTTGCCGTTACATAAAGGTAAATATTTCCAACGCTATCAAACTCTCAATTTCTACTAGAAAGTCTGGTGAGAACACTAATAAAGATTTACTTATGCATTATTGTTATTGATTGTAAATATATTGATGTAAAAGCCACACTGTGCTAGCGCATACAGTTAATCCTGTAGAAAAATAAAAAAGAAAAAAACCAAAAATATTTAAATATCTTAATGAAACTGTTTCCAAAATTAAATCTTTAGAA
Organism: Diploptera punctata; assembly: GCA_030220185.1. Classification (NCBI taxonomy): domain Eukaryota; kingdom Metazoa; phylum Arthropoda; class Insecta; order Blattodea; family Blaberidae; genus Diploptera; species Diploptera punctata. The sequence continues at coordinate 1,407,119 of JASPKZ010001950.1, read as the reverse complement.
TAAAATCCTGCCAAAAAAGGTATACCCGGGTTTAAAATTTAAAAGTCCACCCTACTGACAGAAATGTCCGGTCCAGCAGCGGTGGGTGCAACGCAGAGCTGTCGGTCACCAATGTGTTAATTACGATATAAATTTATAATTTTTTTTCTTTTTAGTTATTTAAATAAATATAAAAACACATTTAATTCATTTACGTGTGTCCGCGCACGCCGGGTATTGACTAGTACTTTATATATGTTTTTAATTTAACACAGTTTGAAAAAAATAAATCTCGTTTATTAAAAATAAACTTTTTGGAGAATTTGGAATGTACGATTTTTCCCGCATAGAATGAATTAAACGAACCCGCAATGGAAATCCTGCAGAAAGAAATTGAAATTTGAATTGGTATAATTAGAAGCATGTTTGCCCCACCTACACTAGAATTATAAAAATTGAATTTCGAAATAAGAGAAATTAAAACTTACCTCAGTTGTCATTAGAGTGTATCAAAACAGTCATCTCATTGTGGCAACTTAGAGTAGTAAGTAGACTGGTTAAAAATAACGAAATATTTTGTTGAGAGTTCAATGTGTTCTTGTGGAACAAAAGTTAAACATCTTTGGAAATTAACACTAATATTGTTTTTAAAATGAGATGAATTAAGGCGCATTGTTGAATTATACATATGGTGCAAATATAGTTAAAATAAGGTAAAAAAAAGGACTTTGAGACCTACAAAGGACTAAAAAAAGGACAAATAAGCCAAAAAAGTCGAAAAAGGACAAAAAGGAATGACAAAAAATTATATATATTATGTTGGAAATCGTTTTTAGACATAAAATAAAATAAAAAAGATTTTACGTCAATTTCCGAGCCCTAATTATTATAACAACAATGGAACACTCCTGCCATACGCCCAGTCATATACCCCTGGAGCACCCGGGTTTTTTTTTTTTCATTTTTTTGTGTCCCTATACTTATACCCCCCTAAGGACTAGGGTTTGCGATTGCTTCACTACTATGGACCTGCCCTAGTAGCAGTCTTCAACTCATTTTTGATCCTCGTTTCAACCTGGTGGTTCTCTTCAATTTCCTGAGAAACAAGAAAGGCATCACGTCAGCACAACACTCGGAGATCCCCAAAACACAAACTATTATAAAAAGCACTACCCTGATCCACAAGACTCTATTGTACAAAATTTGGAACTTTTGTAAGCCAAGAATTGTCATATACCTTCATTCAGTCTTACGCCAAACAATATCTACTTATGTGGAGTCATGTTCCTTTTTTTTATTTACATCTCTATATTGCATTTCTAGAAAATCTCTCATTTTTTAAGCATTTTGTTATGACGTGACGAAGTAAGGATGAAGGTGTTGTACTATTGGTAGCTGCAAACAGACTTAATAACCATGTAATATGTTTTTTCTTTATTTAGGAAATTTTCAAATAAATATACAAAAAACCTGAATGTGTTTTTGTTTGAAGTTGTGTTTTCTTGAGCAATGGTTCTGCATGTAAATAAATATAAGTATATTAATTTTTTATATTTAAATTTATATAAAATGACCCGTTTTCACCATAAAGTCCATGCAGTGAACTTGTGTATTGCATAACGAAACTATCCATTTTGGATTTTGCATCCATCCAGGCTACAATATTCTTACCAAACAGTTCCTCTACAATTTTGCCTTCTCATATAACACACTCATAGCGCTGGGATTATTTGAATGACTTCCATGTACTATTTTTTTCAATCTCACCACCTTGTCTTTCTTCACTGCATCAATTTTATTTCCAAAGTTAGTTTCCTAGAAAGATAAAAGTTATAACTGTTTAGTACATTTTCACAGTCGTTGTGGTAATTGTATAGTTTATTCTTCCTATATATGTAAAATATAATAGGAAATTATTGACATTGTGATGAAGTGTCAGAATTCAAATAACTTGAAACAGTAGAAATTAATAATGCATAGGATCAAGTATGGAAACGCATGATGCAGGCTGTATTATACATGACGGACACTTGTCTCAAAATCTCTAAAAATGTTAAATTTATTGTATATAAAATGGCGATTCTACAAGTTATATATTAAATGGATAAGAAACAGTTCTCTTACTTTAAGACATAAGAAAATATGGGTATTAGAGAATGAATTGCGTATTGACCAGAAGCATATGGACAGGTGAATGGAGGAAACTGTATAACTGTGAGCTCCATGATCTTGATAGAAAATCAGATATAATATGAGGAGTTGAGTGAGCAGGACATGTGGGACGTTTTAATAATGGACGAGAGGAATGGAAATTTATTGTAGGAAAAAAGTGGAAATCATTCAGTAGGGAGACCAAGAATTGGTGGATGGAAGGAAGTAAATTACAGAGAGAATTATTTGAAAATATCTCAATATATAGATGTATGGAGAGCTTATGTCTGAGCTGCAATGGACCTCAGATAGTGGTAAATAAAATTCTGAATTAATCAATTGCCGTGTTTTTCATTGTAGAAATCTTCCAATTAGATGTGGGCGGCTAAATTTCCGTAAATTAAATTTGTGGAATCTGCATTAGGTCTCTCCTGTTATACACAGAGTCATCGTTTGTAAGATGGAAATTGAATCATCGGGTTTAGGAATGGAACACGTGAAAATTATATCTTGTGTTGTTAGGCTAAGTATCTCGAAGCTTTGCTCTAAGCATGAGACGTAAGAATGAGAAGAGAATCCTACCCTAGAAAATTACACGTACGGCTTGAGAATATATTGTGTCACAAGTTGGATATCACAAAATGAAATTCACAAATATATTAAACATGATAAATGGTAATGCATTGGAAACGCTATCAAAATAGAACTAGAAGTTTGTCAAAGAGAGTTCTGCAATGGAATGGAATGCACAGGGATTGTCTAGGAAAAGTGGAAAGCCAAACATTACATGGCAAAACACAATAATAACAGAAATTGAACAACAAGGAAAAAGCTGGAATGTAGCCAGTAATTTAGCAAAAACAAAGTCCGGTGGCGCTTTAACTACTAGTACTGACAAGGGAACTCTCAACCATCTACTTTGTAATTTCTTCTAGAGAAGAGTTGTGATGTACCAAGGTCATGTCTAAAAAAATTATATGCCGTTTTAACTGCAAAGTATTAAAATCCAGCGCCAAATCTCTCATTTAAACTATAGGGAAGTAATACAAGTCGTGAATAATTGGTAGATTGGATAACACTCACTACCTGCCGTCCGCACCGCGTCCCGCCTCGCTTCAATACACTCTTACTCGTGTAGGGAGACCATCTGCTCCATACACTACTGGATTATAGCTTTGGTTCTGTGCCTTGCAGTCAAAAATAGAAGATATATATTTTTTTTTGATACAGCAGTCGTACATAACAACGTTTCTCTGAGAGAAATTTCAAGATGGGTTCGGCATGCAATGGTTCAGAGTTCCCTTGTAAATTTGGATGAATGTAGGAATTTGATTGTTGTAGAAAGTATCAAAAGTGATACGGGAATGTTTCTGCTGTAGCTAATAAAAATGGCTTCTCTGATATAATTTAAGTAGAAGGTATTTTGCTGCTTTCAAAATGATTCCTAGTGAGGAAAGTGATTAACTGTGGAGAATAAGAAACTGTGTATGTAATATTATGAACAACAGCTGGATTCAAAAACTTAAAGATATATTATTTATTTAATTTTTGTTTTCAATATTTTCAATTTGTTCAGATTTGTTTATATAATTCAGTTGTCTCCCTCCATTTCTTAAATCTGCTTTTGTTTATATCAGACCGCAATTCTTGAAATGAATAGGTTTGAAACATGGTTACAGCGCTTAACCTTTACACTGCTACGAACGGGTATATCCGTTGGCAAAGAAAATGCTTGCTGTGCTATGGGTGTGTATATCCATTCTCAACTTCAAACGCCTACTAGTTATATAATACGTATTGCAGTGCTTTCAAACTAAGCAGGCATATACTGCCATCTCTTAGGAACCTAAATAAACTTTTTCCATATTTCTCCCTACATTGAGCAAGGAGGGTTTTAAAGGCTGGAAATATCTCAGCAGTGAAAAGGTTAAAATGCCCAGTTCTACTGAATACGTCCTAATTTAATTAAAGTTGATGTTATTTTAGAGAAATAAAATTACAATTTTGATTGCTCAAGTCCGATGCCTAAGTAAATGGATATCTACAAATTTAATAACATCATGTGATACCAGTAACTTGTCAACCAATGACATTATGTAATATAGATTTTCTTTTTTATGATGAAGCCTGTATTGATGTTTTCATTTTATATGTTCTGTATTTTCAATCACATATACCATTATGTTATTACTATTATTGAGAATCTGTTCTATTTTTACAGCTTTATATTAGTTTGACCTGTATCTTCTATCTATGTAACGGAATATTTCAACACGATTTTCACCCACTTAAAAACATTGGATCGACTTGAAACTTTGTACACTTCTAAAGGACCAATGGCAATACAATAATATCATAAACTGTTTCTAAGATCCTGGCCAGGATCATCAGGACATCAAAAAAATAAATACCGGTATAATAAGTTGCGGACGTATCGACATTTTAGTCCATCAGTGTAAGAAATTGATATTATATTCTCTGGTAGCTCAGTTGGTAGAGCGGTGGACTGTAGTGGTATATAATTTCAGTAATCCATAGGTCGCTGCTCCAAATCCGACCCGGATGATTTTTTAGAAGAGTATTAGTTTTAGCTCATATTACAATAGTATCGAATTTAAATATATTTTATCTTATTCTGTAAAATATTAATGACAATTTTGTAAACTTACCACTTTGTAATTTATCCAAACAATACCTTGTCGTGGTGGAGTGGCTTGCGTGATTAAATGATCCTGAGAGCTATGGCGGCGGTAGCATTGCTGCCGATAGGGTTGCCCATGCCGGACTGGTAGAAGGTGATAAGCCAGACGAAAAAAGTACCTTGGTCGAAAGAGTGACGATCTTTCACCATAAGAATACAACCGTCAAGAAATGCGGACATGGGTTCAACTGGGGTAACATTTTCCGGAGGTCAAATAGTTCCCCATTCAGTTCTACGGGCGGGGACTACTTCAGGGAACCCATGCCGAAGGCTCAAAATTGTACATGTGCATTCTAATCCTACGCACTAACTTACTTTTATAATTTAAATAAATTAGTTCTTTATTCAAGTTATTGCTGTTATGGACAGTGCAACTTGAAATGCTATCCAGGGATATATTGTTATGTACACATCCGTTTCTTCTACCATCGCCCTCAACACAGTGCATAGTAAATATATTATATTATTCAACTGTTTATATGTTGAACCAAGGAAAAATGGAGTGAGAATATTTATTTCTCATTATACAATATTTTAGGCTTAATTTAGCACTAAAAATAATAACCAAGCAATTATATTACCAAGAAAAAATAATAATAATAATAATAATAATAATAATAATAACAAATTACGACACTATAACACTGTAATTAAACCAGAGTGCCTCTAAGGAGCAGAAACATTAATTTTGAACAGAAAAAAGATATCGAAAATATAGTGAAAAAAAGAATGCAAAATTATAAGAAAAGTTTTAGGTCCACAAGTCATAGGTGAAGCATTTAGACCCAGAAGTAAAAAGGAAATAAAAATATGTAAAGACATTCATTGTGATATTAGAAAACGAAGGTTAAAATTTTATGGCCGTATTAAACGAATGAACTCAAATAGGCTTACAAAACAGTTAATGGAATTCTACGAAAACAGAAGTAAAGCTCCAGTGAATACTATGAAGTGGATTGATGAAGTCAAAAAGGACTTAAAATTGGCAGGAATTACTAAAGAAGATATCCCAAACAGAGATACGAGTATATTTAGAATTAAGGTGAATAAGTGGCAAGTTGACCAAGAGGACAAACCGAAGAAAAAAACTGGAACAACTTGGACAGATGATAGAAAACAAGCTCATAGCAAAAATATGAAAGAAATTTGGGCTGAAAGGAAACGCCTCTAAGTACTTTGCGTAGTCCTACATGGGCTCATCCGCAATAAAAAAAATGAATATACACATTTTACCTGGCATACTTAATCCCTTAATCTCTTTGTGTCTCTCTTAAAAGGGGTTAGATACATTTTTAATACAGTATTAGTTTGTTACTAGGCCTAAGTTACGTATTTAAGTACAATAAATTTTACACAGATAGACAATTTTTTACTTTTTGTCTGAGGTTTGCATGAAAACGTGATTTTCTGACTAAATCGTTTGCCCTCATCAGGAAACGGAAGCGTGTCTCTCTGCAGCACGTCAGGTTTTTGGACATTCGTCATAATCATCCTAATCGGACAGCGATTATAGAAAGATGGAGGAAAAATTGAACAAATAAAATGATAAGGAAGTAATAGGGGAGACATGTTTTTATATCACAAAAGCAAATATAGTGGTGTGAACACTTACCATGCAGAGGTATTTCCATTGGCGTTTGTCTATGAATGATCACTTGATGTCTTTCTGTTTTTGTGTTACTTGTCCTTTATGTTTGATACCCCAGCAGTAGTCAGCCGTCATGTTTATTCTCCAGCGACCTTGATAACGATGTTCCATATTTTTAAGTTCCTGCTGTGTCCAAAAATTATCCTGAAAATTGTCTAAGTGCGACATTATAGAATGTAGTTTTAAGCTCACCTTGCATCCTAACTGATTGGATTTCTCTAGCGTATCTTCCACTACTTCAGGCTGCTTGTTCTGTCCAAGTAAACGATACACAACTTTTTAAAACATCTCCATGCTTGCTGTTCTAGTGTTCATCAGACATCAACTGGTCCAACAAATATCCCTTTTTTAACTTTGCAGCTGATGGATTTGGGATTGGTTATACAGGTATTGGAAACAGTTACCTTTTTTGTCCAATGCACTCACATAAAATGTTAAAAACAGCAATCGAGTTAACATGGGCAATGTTCAAAATAAATAATTGTAAGAAAATATTTGAGAAATCAATGCATAAACATTGAAAGGCCTCCTGACCTTGTAGTCGGCGTTCCAGATGCTCTGAGGTTAGATTCCCGAACTTGGACATCAGGTTTTTTTTCTCTAAACAGAATAAAACAAATTTTTTTTTCTCTAAACAGAATAAAGCCTAACAAATATATTAGTAAGCAGACTTACTCCCTATATTGATGACATTCTAGGAGATCATCAATGTGCATTTAGAAGAAACAGGTCTACAACAGATCAGATTTTTAGTATAAGACAGATTTTAGAAAAGAAATGGGAATATAATGGTACTGTACATCAACTATATGTAGACTTCAAAAATGCATATGATTCAATTAAGAGGGAGAAGTTATATAGTATCCTGCTGGAGTTCGGAATTCATAAAAAGTTAGTTAGACTTATACGAATATGTCTAAATGGCTCAAGGAGTAGGGTGCGTGTAGGCAAACAGTTTTCGGACACTTTGAAATCCAGAATGGGTTGAAGCAAGGAGATGCACTATCTCCTCTACTATTTAATTTTGTACTAGAGCATGCCATTAAATCTTTAGAGAATGAGGTAGGCTTACAACTCAATGGTATTAATAAGCTGTTAGTTTATGCTGATGATATAGTACTACTGGCCGATAGCGAGGAGATACTAAAGGCCAACACGCACACACTATTGAGTAACACTAAGAAATTAGGACTGGAAGTAAATATCAGTAAAACTAAATATATGGTCCACACGTAGAAATTCAGTATATAATGGAAATGGATAGCTAATGACAAATGAGGGAAATTTTGAGGAAGTGGCTGAATTCAAATACCTAGGAACAATAATCACAAATAGGAATGAGATGCACAAGAAATTAAACATAGGCTCAATTCTGGAGAATGCGTGCTATTATGCATTGCAGAGACTTTTGATGTCCCAACTCCTTTGAAAAAACGTTAAACTGAAAATATATAAAACTATTATTCTACCAGTTATATTATATGGGTGCGAAACATGGACTCTTACTTTAAGGGAGGAAAGGAGATTACAAGTATTTGAGAATAAAGTACTTAGGAAAATTTTTGGACCAAAGAGAGATGAACAGACAGGTGAATGGAGAAGACTACATAACAATGAACTACATGGTCTTTATAGGAAGCCAGATATAATAAGAACAGTTAAGTCTCGTAGACTGCGATGGGCAGGACATGTTGCACGTATGGGGAATGAAAGACGTGCCTGAAAACTTCTTGTAGGAAAGCCAGAAGGAAAACGCCCAGTTGGTAGACCAAGAATGAGGTGGGAGAACAACATTAACTATGATTTGAGGGAAGTAGATTATACAGAGAATGATTGGAAAGTATTAGCTCAGGATAGGGATGTAGGGAGAGCTTATGTCCGCGCGGGCATGAACCTACGGGTTCGATAGTGCCAGTGAGTAAGTAAGTAAACAGAATAAAGCGCTTTCCTTCAGGGTCTGTATGTGTGAATATGTACTCATGTATTAAAAGAAAAAGTATTGGGTATGGATTACATTCATCAGTATCAGATCAACTGGCAAGAGCATGTGGTCCCTGTGCCCAGATCCAGGATCCCTAAGACAATTTTGTAAAGTACAGATCAAATGGCCTCGGTAGAGATGGTTGGAAGAAAAAATTGCTCATCGTAACTATAGCCTACTTTCAGAACTATGACACGAAAAGAAAAAGAGGAAGATAAAGATATTAAGAAAACGTTACAATAACGCTATGCCAGGAGAGAATACCAGGATGCCGAAAATGGCAACGTGGTGGCATTGAATTAAATAAAAAACTTTGTTTTATCTTTTAAATGGAACTAACTTACCTTGTATTTAATTCACAACCCCGTTTTAATGCTTTTAACGCTGTAAAGCAAACTATTTTGATCGTGTTGTTTTCCTCAAATTAAAAGAACGCTTCTGTTATCAAAACAAATTTTGAAATATAATTTATGCCGTAACCACGTGACCGTAACGGTATTGTTGAACAGCGACGTTCAAATGTCTTAGTTTATTTTATTGTCTGATTTTTCGCATTATTACTTTAAAAAAAAGGTAACAAGAATTCCATATGTAATGCAACAGGTCTGTAGCAAAAACGTATTCATCTGTTATGAATTTTACAAGAAATTTTTCAAGTATTTTACGATTTACGGGAAATAATAAAAACATATTAACCATTTTAGTCCACCGCTGTGGTCTCGGGGTAGCGTGCTGCCTTGTCACGCAGCGGGCCGGCTTCGATTCCCGGTCGGGACAGTTTTCCTGGGTGAGTATGAACTTTTCTGGCTGGTAAAAGAACCTCAGTCTCAATAAAAGACTTCATAGGAAAATTTACCGATTTTCTACCATTCGAGTAATGCTTTTGTTTCCTACTAGATGTAAAATCACTCGCTGACATATGTAGGGAAATAAGCGTAGTTAAAATTGGAGTGGTTAAGAAACTTGCGATCCATCATTTGAATGTTAATGATAATGAATGCCCTACAAAAAACCTCTAACCGTAAACTTGTCTTGACCACAGCTACAGTATATAGAAAACATTAATTTTATTTAAATAACTTATAAACGCTTTAACCGATTAGTTTAGGGCATCATACCTTGTTGCTGAGCTGCGGGGCTTGGGGCTGAAACGAGTCCCCAAGTGGCAACAAATGTTCTCTTGGAGTTTCGGTCAGTATGGGACCAGTGCCTTCCAGAATCATTTGGAATCTGTGGACCCGATATGCTGACCACATCTCATTCCTATGACGACCAGATTATCGTCCATGTATGTGATCTCTAACAGGCTCTCGAGACATATCTATTCATGGGGGGATGATTAATTGGTGAACATGATAAAATGAAACAACCCAACATTTGTCTTGACCAATTAAAAAAAAAGGGGGGGGCGATTTTATTAGCACCGGGACATGAAACAGAAGCACAACTCGTTCTAAAGTTTGTAAAGTGAAATAATGTACTTGTAGTCAGGTTTATAAAGAAACAACTGTCCACAGTAACAAGTAGCACAAATTACTGCAGCAGTAGCGATCTGAGGTGTGTATTTACTTGTGTTTGGATGAATGTTTAGGAAACGCCTGCAAATTGAATGAGAATTTGAGATAGAGATAAGCTAATAGAAGTCATATTAACAATGTGTATCGGTGGAACATAGCTATGAATTATGGATACCCAACTTGAACTCTACTAGCCGTCAATATTTGTTTTCTCGCAACTAAACTGGATACACGCGATTTAATTTAAAAAATTAAGACTTTTTTGAAAATGAGCAAAGTCGGACTATGTATTGAACGCAATTCTTGCACGACAGACTGACCGATGTAGCGTAGGATGTTCCCATAAGTTACAATCTATAGTCATGTGTGAATGTTATATAAAAACTATAAAGTGCTTGGCGAGACATTCTCATGGGGACTTGAACCAGCGCAACGCTAATGCATGATGCATTTAACCGCTTGGTTACGGGCAGTCCAAAATCAAACTCTGGACCTCCAGATTGGGAGTTTTACGAGGGGTGGGTAATCCTTCCATGTAAAACATAACTCAAAAGTATAACAACCGGACGATGGATCGAAATTAAAAAAAAAATGTATATATAAAGTAATAATATTAGCCGCCACTATTCATGGCCCATGTGTAAATACTATTGTAACTACGTGAAAAAAATACTTACAGTTTTCTTCCTACAATAAAAAACGTTATCTTTTGCATAGGCAAATGTTGCCACTTTCAGGTCATGTAAAGTTTCGTTGTTTCTTGGTTACGGCCGAACAAACGGTTGAAAGAAAATAAAGACAATCACGTCACCGGTTACGTCATGAATTAACAATAAAAGGAGAAGAGAGATAAAAATTTACCAAACAAGAAAGTAAAATCAATGCAGCCGAGATGAAATTTTTAAGAAGAGTAAAATCGTGTACCAGATAAGAATGGACCAGACAAGAAACGATGATATTCGTGAAAAACTGCAGATCTACTACTCCATAAAGCAATATATCTAACAAGAAACAGTGGAAAGAACATGTAGAAAGAATGGAAGAGAGTAGATTACCAAAGATAATCCTACATTATTTTCCGAGAGGAAGAAAGAGATATCGACGTCCTCGGAAGAGTAGGTCTTAGATCTATTAGTGAAGACGGAACAGGCAATCAATGCTTAAACCAGGATGTGAAGGAGAAGAAGATATACAAAATTAAATTATTGTATTGTCGCGGGTCCTTTACAAGTATACAAAGTTTCAAGTGGATCCAATGATTTTAAGTGGGTGAAAATCGCGTACAAAGATTCCGTTACATAGGTAGATAGATAGATAGATAGATAGATAGATAGATAGATAGATAGATAGATAGATAGGTACAGGTCAAGCTAATATAAAGCGTGTAAAAAAGAAAGTAATAAACTATAATGGATTACTCTATCGCTTATATATAAGACATTAGGTAAATGACAAATCTTAACACTATTTTTGTTAAATAATGAAAATAATATGAATTGTTAAAAAGTAATATTAGTGAGTTTTTTCTGTTAATTTTATTTTCAATTTGTTTCTGAAAGATTGTAGAGTTTGGCAGTCTCTGATGTAGAGTGGAGGAGAATTCCATATTCTAGCAACAGTAATTTCTGTTGCTGAAATTAATAATTTATGTGTATTGAATTAATTTTCTTTTACAGGAGAGACGAGAAAATGCCAATAAAAAAAGAGCCATGTTTAAGAGAAATGTTACAACAACGTTACAGAGACAAAATTCTTGGTTTATTTGACGAGTGGCTGAGTCTATTAATTTCAGTGGAACATCCGCATATGTGGAAATATACGCCAGAAGACATACCTGAAAAGTGCGATCAACTTAATGAGTTACTTTCTGAACTTGCTCCAACAGTTCGGTTTAATATAATATCCGAAATCTTGCCTAAAGTATTTCGAAAGTTAGTTCGTTTCAAATTTAATAGTGCAAAAAATCAAATGTCATGCAAGGATTTGAGTCAAATCTGCCAATCCATTTTAGGTACAATTTTATTTCCATGTATTAAAGAATTGTATCTTGAATCATGTGATACATTTACAATAAATGTTGCAATTAATTGTCTACACAAAGTTCCGAAATTAACCACATTAAAAATTCTATTGCCTATTCAATTGCCGATAAACCCTCTACCAATGGCACTTGAAGATAAAATTAGTCATCTTCCAGAACTAAAAAAGTTAATTAATCCAAAGGCATGTACTAATTTGACTTTGAGAAACTTAAGCGTTTATTGTACTGGGTTAACATTTTTAGATATACATGCATCAACACAATTGGATAACACTTGTGTGGATTACATCATTCTACTTAAAAATCTGGAGTTTCTCAATATTTCACAATGTTCTATTAGTGCCATTTCATATCAAAATATTTTGAAGAAGTTGCCTAAATTGAAGAACATATCTTGGTATTTACCAATAGATGGTGTTATAGCGGACCTTCCTGCAGAATATGGTGAACGTATTCTGAATGCTGACATAAGGACTTCACAAATAAGGATCTTAATTGAAAAGTTACATAATCTTAATGAATTGTCTATCTCAGGTTCGTGGAGAAATGTTAATTTTTCATATCTGGTTGAATTAACACATTTGAATGTATTGAAAGTGACATACTTCAATTTTGTATTATCGTGCATGAATACTTTTTTTGAACAATCAGGTCATAACCTAAAAATATTAGAATTGAACATAATTAAAAATTTTAATCTCTCTGTTATACTAAGAAATTGTAGCAATTTGAAATATTTATCTTTGTACATTTGTGATATTAGCCATGATATTGTTGTCAGAAAGAAAGAAATGACGTCACATTTCCTGAATTTAGAAATTCTGAAACTTGACTCGGTTATATATAGAGGATATTTTCACTCATTTGTATATTTATATAGAAATTTAAAAATTTTTCATGCAGAACATACAACAAAAATCGACGACGAATTTGTAAATGTTACACTCGAATTTGAGGGTTTCAAGAATTTGGAAAGATTTGTTGCGCGATGTTGTCCTGTAAGCACCATTGCAGCCCATGCATTGATTAACAGTTGTCATAATCTAAAGTTGTTAGGAGATTTGAAATATTGGCATAATTCCCCAGATGTTGTTACACAGATTAAAAATAGAATTTGGCACGAAAATATGGCTCTTAAGCTTATCATTGATACTGAAGAATGGTCTTCCTAAACGTATTTCATCATTAAAAAATAGGACTTCTGTGAAAACTTTTGTCACTTATCATTCTTAAACCCGTGTATCAAAATGATAGACGAGGTTTTAAGTAGTTGGTATAGCTTTACAAACGAAATTGGATGGGTGATCATGTGCTATAATGAAAAAAAAAAGTGAAAGTTTCATATCCTGTATGCAGTAATTTTACTTTTCATTATTACATCACAGCGTTAAAATTTGTGAAAAAGGCGACTCATGTACAGGAGTCATTCATTCTGTGTGTTACAATTTGCGAGGTCTGGTTCCACTGTAGCAGTGCATCGAGTTTTCCGACGGCAATTTGGAATTGATCCTCCGACAGATAAGAATATCCGTCTATGGTATAGACAGAAACAACTGGATGTATCAGTGCTATGTCCAAACAACAAATCTACGGATCGTTCTTTTTCAGTGAAAAAAACAGACATCTCGTATCTGGATATGCTACAGATTTATCTTTTTCCTCAGCTAAATGAGTCCGCATCTCAAGACTTCATTTGGCAACAAGATGGCGCTCCACCTCATTTTCTTAATGATGTGCGACAGTGGTTGAACGATAATATTCCCCGATGATGGATAGGACGCGAGGGTCCGGTTTATTCCCGATGGCTTCCACGGTCTCCCAATCTCACACCTTATGATTTCCTCCTGACGGGGTAAGCGAAGGACCATGTGTACCGTACCACCACTTCCTGTCGACCTTCCAGACTTAAAGAGGATGATTGTTGCTGCTGTTGAATCCATTACTCCAAATATGCTGACCAAGGTTTTTGGGAGGAACTAGACTATCTGTTACGTGTGTGTCGTGTAACGAAGGATGCTCACATCGAAAACTTATAAAGCATGTTATAAAAACTCAAAGAGTTTCTCTTTAATACCATGTAAGTTTTGTTCTTATATATATTGTTGTCCACCGCTGTGGTCTCGAGGTAGCGTGCTGCCTTGTCATGCAGGGGGCCCGGGTTCGATCCCCGGTCGGGGCAGTTTTTCTAGATGAAGTTTTTATCGGGGTTTTTCCTCACTGTAAGACAAATGCCATGAAAACTTTAAGACCCAACGGTCCCCGAAATCATATGGCCATCATCTTCATCATCATCCTTCACCGGCGTGGAAAGCAACGGGAAGCTACCACACCTATAATTCCCTAGTAAAGCTGCAAACATAGCACGAAAATGCTATGATTGCAGTGAAGGACCTGCCTTCGGGCAGAATTACTATGGATGGATATATATTGTAAGGGAATTTAAACAACTTTGAAACCCTTTCCATCATTTTGGAACACGGTATATGTTGCTCTGTTGTCTGATAAACGATTAGAATATATATATATATATATATATATATATATATATATATATTACATTTATCCCTGTTCTATTTATGGAGTGATATTACTTTTAAATTGTTTTAATGTTTTAGCCGAGCTGAGGATGTTTAAGAAAGTGGAATGAAGTTCAGCATTTTATAATGAACATTTTTCAATAGAATTCCAAGTTAAAAATTTTATTTCAATTTTTAACTGAATTTTTTTTTAGGTTCTTATAAAAACTAATAGATTTGTTAGAAATTCACAAATTATAAGTAAGTCTAATATTTAACTTTCGAAAGTTAAAAAATATATATAAACACTACACTTAAATTTCGTGTATATTTATTTTTTACATTTTTTACATTTCTTTACATATTTTTACTTTTTTTTACATTTGTTCATATGTGGCTTGAGAAAATGTTATGTACACACACACTTTTGAAAAAAGCGTAATATGTAAATTCCTAACTCTAACTCTGGCTCTATTGAACCCGTAGGTTCATGGCCGTGCGGACATAAGCTCTCAATAGATACATCCCTATCCTGAGCTAATGTTTTCCAATCATCCGCTGCATAATCTACTTCCCTCATAGCGTGGATAATGTTATTCTCCCACCTCATTCTTGAGCTACTAACAAGGCGTTTTCCCTCTGGTTTTCCTACAAGAAGCTTCCATATATCTCTTTCATTCTCCATTCGTGCCACATGTCCTGCCCATCGCAGTCTACAAGACTTAACTGTTCGCATTATACCTGGCTTCCTATATATACCTGTAGCCCACTATTACGTTGTTCTCTCCATTCACCTGTCTGTTCATTTCTTTTTGGCTCAAAAATTTTCCTGATAACTTTATTCTCAAAGACTCGTAACCTTTTCTTCTCCCTTAAAGTAAGAATCCACGTTTCGCATCCATATAATATAACTGGGAGAATAACACTTTTATATATTTTATGTTTAACGGTTTTAAAATGCGTTGGAACTACAAGAGTCTCTGTAATGCATAATAGCATGAAATTTCCAGAATTCAGCCTATGTTTAAATAATTTGTGCATCTCAATCATATTTGTATTTATTGTTCTTAGATATTTGAATTCAACCAATTGTTCAAAATTTCCCTCATTTTTCGTTAGTTGTCCATTTCCATTATATAATGCATTTCTATGTGTGAACATATATTTAGTTTTATTGATGTTTACTTCCAGTACCAATTTCTTAGTGTTAAGAGTGTGCGTGTTGGCCCTCCTCGCTATAGCTCAGTATTACATCATCAGCATAAATTAACAGCCTATTAATACAATTGGGTTCTAGGCGTCCCTCGTCGTAGCCGAGCGGTTAAGGTAGGAAGCCTTGGCGCAGAGCTAAGGGACTTGCACTGGTTCGAGTCTCCATGGGGGAAGAAATTTTCTCATGGTATTTCGGCCAGTATGGGACCGGTGCCCACCTAGCATCGTGAGGCAATTGGGTAGCTACAATAAGTAGCGGCTCCAGGTTGAAGAACCAGCTATAACGGCTAGGGGACTCGACATGCTAACCACATGTCACCCCTACACTGGCTGTTGATCATCTACCTCTGTGATTGACACATGTGGATGTGAAGGGCCAGCAGCCGGGTGGTAAAAGGGCAACCGCTGAAAAGTGGAAAGACCCTCAATCGGAGGGTTCTAGGCCTTCTTCATTCTCCAAAGGTTTAATGGCATGCTCTAGTACAAAATTTGATAGTAGAAGAGATGGTGCATTTCCTTGCTTTAACCCATTGTGAATTTCAAAGTTTGTATTTATAATAACAAGTTACAAATATATAATTCAAGAGTGAGAAGTACTGTCACATATGGAGCTGAAGCGTGAAAATTCAACAAAAACGTATGTCGATGGAAAGGTTTTCAGAGATAAGACTCCAGGTTGAGAAGACCAGCTATAACGGCTGGGGACCCTACATTCTGATCACATGTCACCTCTACACTGACTGGATAATCGTCTATCTCTATGATTAACACGTGTGGATATGAGGCCAGCAGCCGGATGGTAGACTAAGGGCCATCTAGGCCTGTCGAGCTTGGAGAAAAAAGTATGTGTTTCATATATCAGTCGTCCTCTTTAAAATGGATTTTAATTCAAGAAGGCTGATATAAAAACAGGTTCTTATACTACAAATTTAAAATATATTATTACATAACCTCAATTGTGAATACAATGAAATTTAGAAGTATTGATTCTAAATGTCCACCGCTGTGGTCTCGAGGTAGCGTGCTGCCTTGTCACGCAGCGGGCCCGGATTCCATCCCCGGTCAAGCTTCCTGGGTGAGATTTCTTTCGAGGTTTTTCGTCACCTGTAAAACAAATGTCAGGAAGCTTAGGGCCCAACGGTCCCCGAAAATCACCCGGCCATCATCATCATCCTTATCATTATTATCACCATCCTTCACCGGTGTGGAAAACAACGGGAAGCTACCACACATATAACCTATAATTGCCTGGTAAAGCTGCAATGCATAGCATGAAAATGCTATGATTGCAGTGAAAGACCTGCCCTCGGGCAGAATTACTATGGATGATTCTAAATGATGTCCTGAAGTGACAACCATATTAGTACGTAGTTAATGTCTGATATCTTACTTAGAGAATGTTATTAGTGTAATTAAAAGTAAGAAATGTTAACATAATATCAAATACAATATTTATGTTATCATGGATCGAAGACTTTTACGTATTTGTTGAAATGTTTTGCCCGAATTGACTCGCGCATAAACAGTTCAACTCATACGTAAAACATCGTCTTCCATATCGATACTCTTACTGTAATATATTATTTTAGGAGTTATAAACTATAACTTGATAAGATTCTATACCTTCCTACAAAATTATGATCCTCAATTACCAATATCCATTCCTTTCATTAATGTGTACCGATATTAGGTCTAGGCATTGTTTCCCAGTATCTAATAATAAAAAGGTATCCTAATCAAATATAACATAGGCCAAAATATAAAAACGGTAATAACAATCCAAATTATACCGAGTTTATATTCAAAATAATCAGGGAACAATTTTTAGTATAATAGAAATAGAAATAAATTGATAACTAGAACAATATACGATTTTGATATACAGCTTAATAAATTAAATTCATCATAAAGTTATTACTCAGGCAAGGCAGGTATAACGCATGGGTTTTCCAATGGCAGCGTGCCGAATACAATGGGGAAAAGAATCTGAACTGTCCCTTTGTAACAAAAGACTCGGCAAGGTAGGTACCTGTCAAACTCGACACAAATCCCCAAGCTAACAGGTGACATTTCACACAATAAGATATTGACATGACAGGTGACGTCTTTATCGGAGACGTGACATTAGCAAGTCGTTATACAAAATAAATATAATTATTCTACCAACGTAAGAAAAATATATGGGAGATTTGAACATCCATCAGTAATGGAGAATGGGCGTAAACCAGCCCCAAAACTTGTAAAATTGGTTAATTTGTAAGGAGGTCCAAAGCATATATGTGGGCGGGATCACAAAATACCTAATACCCAAATAAATTAGTCGCGACGAGAATCGCACATCAGTTAGTTGCTGGCCCTCAGCCTAATAGATCAGTTAGTTGTTAGCCTTACTTCAAACAGTGCACACATCAGTTAGTGTTAGCTAGTCCTACGTCTAACAGGGCACATTGCTAGATCATCTCCTACATTGTGCTTTGGAGCTCTAGAAAATAGTCGGAGGGCCGACCAGTGTATACATACAGGAAAATAAAGTAGTCAACTGTGTTAACTCCACGGCAGCCTCCAGTGATTTCCTATTAACGTATCACGTTAATCTTCCTTGCGTCACCTTTGATAAGAATCCAGCTCTTACCGAACCCTGACCTGACCTGAGCTAGTCCCGAGCAACAATTTAGTCCTCGTAGCTTTTCCTGGACACCAATTAAACCATCCCGGACTAATCCTGTCCCACGTGTCTCCCAACAGTGGGGCTTATATCCAAGTAACCAACGACAATAAAAAATCCTGTCCCAAATGAGAAGTAAGTTTTCAATCTCAAAGCCGATAAATAAGCGGTAATTTGTTAAACATTAAATCTGAAATGGGTGTGTAGAGAGATACATCTCCATCCATATCATTATTACTACTGTATCTGGTATCAGATGTGTGCATGTAAGAACGGGCCTCAGGTTGCATATGTTTGTGTTACATCATTCATAATTTGTAAGTCTAAATACCTAACTAAATAACAGACTAGATAACTAGGTTAATCTCTGGAAACTCATGTTATTATACAACTCCTGTAAAAATAAGTTAAATTATATAATGTGAAACGGTTATTCTTCCAGTTGTATGGAATAGGAATATGGTCCCTTACTTTAAGGGAGGAGCATATATTAAGAGTATTTGAGAATAAAATGTTTAGGAAAATGTTTGGTAAATAAAAACGAATAGACTGGTGAATAGAGAACACTAGCTATCAGTGAGCTACGCGATCTTTATGCGAAATCAGATGTTATAAGAGTAAGTTTCCTAGATTGCCATAGAGAGGACGTGTGGCACGGATATATCTATATCAAAGAGAGATATTGAACCATCTTGTCGGAAAATCAGAGAGAAAGATCTCAATAATTAGGCCAAAATCGAAATGAGAAAAAATTTTAGCCATAATTAGAGGAGGTAAATTATACAACGAATTATTGTAAAACATTAACTCGCGATAAGGATGTATGGACAACATGTCCGCGCGACCATGAACGTCTGGGTTTGATGGTGTTAACATTAATATGATTCGTGATGAAGTTCCGTTGAGGTATTATTCAAATTAAAATATAAAATATTTACCTAAAAGGTCAATCTCCTAAACTTTACTAGTTATTTTTCTTTAGCGCTTTCGGGACTAGACCCATAATCAGCAGGATTCAAAACTGGTGCTTCACTGAAGATCTGGTAGAGGGGTTTACACGTACTGGGTGCGTTTTTATGTATCACATACAGAAGAAGAAACATCAAAATTAGCCAATACACTAAAGAAAACTGACAAAAACGTAAAAATAGCATACAGAACTAATAACAAATTAAATAACATGACAAATAACATCGAAGAAAATAACATTTTCAATAGCGAAGGATTATATAAATTGATATGTAAAGATTGCAACAAATTTTATGTAGGAAGAACAAACAGAAGTTTTAACATCAGATTAAAGAACATTTTCGAGACGTTATTCACGCAGTGAAAATCAAGCTATGCAAAACACGTTATCCATGAAGGATATCGTATGTTAGATACTGAAAACACCCTAACAGTAATGCACAAAGAAAATAATCCAGCGAAGATAAACGTACTCGAGGAGATGGAAATTTTGAAGGCAATTAACAACAACGACCATCTGATAAATGAAAACGCACCCAGTACGTGTAACCTCCTCTACCAGATCTTCAGTGAAACACCAGTTTTGAATCCTGCTGATGATGGGACTAGTCCCGAAAGCGCTACAGATAAATAACTACTAAAGTTGAGGAGACGGACCTTTTAGGTAAATATTATATAATTTTATGTTTTAATTTTGATGCTGTTGGTGATTGCTTCTGATAAACAATAAACGTAATTTGGGCGTGTAGAGAGAGGTATCTCCATCCGAGTTAACACAAGACTATTGCACCTGATATCAGACAAGTGTAGTTAAGAAAGGGTCACCGGTTATAAATGTTATTTCTTTTATAGCTTATGTTACAGTAAATAAAGTAACTAACTGAGTACATATTCATACATGTATAAATGTTCCTCCTTTCCTCAGTTTTCTAATTCTACATTGAGATCAGACCCTTCAGCGAATTCCGAAAGAATATAGCTATTCAGATAGTTCTCAGGACAAGATTTTTCAAATATTTTTATAAATGTTCATAGATCTTACTTACCCTAGACAACGAAAATGACCAAGGAAAAAGTGTTTATATATAAAAGTTCGGTTAATGTGGACCCTACTGTTTGAGTGAACCCTGTTAATATCTCATTTAATTGATGCTGCTCTCGAACAGAACATATTTTAACTTCTTCCCCTCATCAACTTTGAAGGGTTCAAGGCCAGTTTCTTCTATGCTTTGTGCCAAGAAGGGTTTATTTGTGATATTTATAAAAATTATCACTTTAAAAGTTTTTCAAGCTAAAAATTAATTCTTAATTTCTACTATTGAATATTACAAATGTTGAAAAAAAAACTCCTAAATATATTATGTTATCTAGATACTGTTTCAATATACTGACGGGTTTGGTTTTATATTATGTGGCATGGTGGCTGTATAAAATAATTAAACATAACAAACGAATTTGGTTAATGTGGACCCTACACGAAGACATGGGTCCACTTTACACGAATACGAATATTTTGTCAATGAGGATGCTATCTGTAAAAACCATTCGCTTAATTAATTTTATTTAATATCCTTGTAATTTTACAAAACCCAAAGACCGCCGCTTACTGCAATTGAATGACGTGTGAATGTTATCAACAACAATTTTGAAAACCTTAAAATAATCCCCAAAAATCATCCGGCCATCATCATCAATCTTATCATTATCACCATTCTTCACCGGTGTGGAAAGCAACGGGAAGCTACCACAACTATAATTCCCTAGTAAAGCTGTAAAGCATGGCATGAAAATGTCATGATTGCAGTGAAAGACCTGCCCTCGGGCAGAATTACTATGAATGGAATTGCATACGTAGTATTTAATTAATACAAGAAAAACATTATCCATAAGCACACAGAAATTCAATTATATCATGAAAATGGATAGTCAACGACCAATGAGGGATTTTTTGAAGATGTGGCTGAATTCAAAATCTAAGAAAAATAACTATAAACAGGAATGAGGTCCATAAAATTTAAAAAATGGGAACAATTTTGGATATTCATGCTGGTCAAATGTTTTGACATCCCACATGCCGTTGTATAGGAATGAAAGGTTCTAGTTACTGGTATAGGTCTGGTTGAGTGGAAGAGAAGGCCTTATGATCTTAACTCTGCCAGAATAAATAAAATATTATTATTATTATTATTTTATTATTATTATTTTATTATTATTTGTATTATTATTATTGTTATTATTCTTACTGTTATTATTGTCATTATTATTATTAATTTCCAATATATCAGTGTTATTTCTCATGCTACCGGACAATGGCTGGCAATCCATATATTGTTTGGTAATCGCACCAAATTGTATAAAGAAACCGTTCTGTATTACGTTATACGCATATATGCATATCCATTAACCGTCTAGCGGCCATAAATTTTATTTCATCGATGTGAAACAAGCATACAGCTACTAGTTAATAAAAAAAAGACAGTTCGTTAACCAACAAAATCGAATCATTAAGTGTACGAGTTCACCTTAAACGAAAATAGTAAAATCACTCTTACGATCGAATTGTTCTATTTTTTACAACGAAACTCGGTATATGTTATTACAATAGACGGATGAATGTATTCTCCAAGAATCATCTAAATCCTACATTAGAAGTGGGAGTTAACAGGAGACGCGAAATTAAAAACTGATTCTAGCAAACGCCATGTTTGGTTGGTCGTAATATATATATAACACAGTTTAATGAACACCTTAAATCAGTAATGTAAGATACATTACTTCAATTTATTAATAGATAGATAGATCATATGTTGATTAATGTATTTGACATCGTCCGATTCATAATAGCCAATTTTGTCGGTCCATCTAATATCCTGATTATAGATGTTTCTCCTTCATATATAAATATATTAGCTTACTCCAGGAAGTTTTAGGTCTTCCTCTGCCTACTCTTCCCTCAGGCTTCCATTCGAAAAAATTTCGTAGCCGATCCTCTTCCATTCGCTGGATATGTCCGTACCAACTTAAATGCTTATTTTTAATATAATTTAAAAATTAGAATTTATAAATTAGAATTTATTAAATTAAAATTCTATTAATATCTTTGTTAAAATAATGGAAAAATGAAAATTTCAGAAATTATATAATTATATAATATATAATTGGAGTCAAAGTGTACAATAATATAAAAATAGGTAATAATGGATGTGCATTATTTGTTTTCACTACAGTCCGATACTTTTAAATAAGCTGGGATCAGAAAATATATTTCTCAAATATACGAAAAGAAGTATATTTTCCGTAAACCAACAAAATTAAACCATAATTTCGACTTTTAGAGTAATTTGTTTAGTTTAAGGACATGAGAGACTTTTACATATTTGTTAGAATAACACGTATCCCATATATTTTAATATTATTACACAGTTATTACACTTTTAGCCATTTATTTAGGATTCTATTGCATGTAAACCGTAGTAGGAAAGGAAGAAGAATCATTTAAACGTTTAGTGCTATTAATACATTATCATTCCCATACATTTTCCTTAAATTAAAAGATAAATACCATGGTTTCAATGCCTAAAAAACTGAATCGTTTAAAACGTTATCCTTTCTTATTCTCAAAATGTATAACAGTAAATTAGAGTTTGTTAACCATAGCATCTTTCGTACCGTCAAAAGTTAAAATCGCGAATTTCTCTTGAGAGTACGTTATTTGATAACGGATGGTAAAAACAGTCCTCTGCCTAACTTGTGTATATGTGTTGTGCGGTGTCTCAAATTGTAGGACATTTGCGAAGGAAATATTAGTAATAAGAAACGGGTGTTTTCAAGGAAACAAGTAATGCTTACACAGTTCTAGACATCGTGCATCATCCAATAATGGCTTTTAAAAATAAATGTGAGAAATAAACAATTTTAATTTATATATTCATCTGTATATTTAATCAATTTTGGTCCAATTTGACTTCTGAACTTTAGGGGCCACTCTTTATAATTTAGAATAAACTCTACAATAAATTGCATATAACAATGATTGTCTTACACAATAGTCATAGAATATAAAGTTTATGGACAGAACATGAATCTTAGTTATAGAAATGACTCTTAGAACCATACAATTAAAAAAAAATGTGTCATCGGAAAAACAGCACTTGCTTGATATATTTTCTAAGTCCCCATAAACAAGAGTGCGCATGCGCCAGAGTTTTTAGAGCCAGTCATAACCCACCATCGAACCACATATCGATTATCATCCTTGCCACATATCGACTATTATATAGTACTAAGGTTCATATAGGTTATGCTAATGGCAGCACGTCGCTATGAAATTTAAATGACTAATCTTTGCAATAAATCCCCAATTATATATTAAAGAAATGTATTAATAATTTTAGAAATTATCAGACGTTTATTAAAAATGGGTGTACACTTACTTATCACTCCCTAACGCCGTTCCAACCAGCGATAACCCAAATCAGCGATAGAAAAACCACAGACTAAGTAATATACTCTGCGGAGAAAATAGCAGTTAGCATCACAATATTGTCTCGTATTGTCTTAATATTGTGATTTGTGTATTTAAGCAAATACTTTAAAATTGTCTAATAATATTATAAAAATTGTTTGAAATTAAAATATTAAAAAAATGTTAGTAAATACAGGTGAAGAGCTATAGTTTATAACAATAAACTGAAAAATCAAGAGTAAGTAGAAATGCAGATTAGTCGAACCATCTCGTTCTAACCTCGCGAATTATTGAAGATTGTCATTATTTAGTGACTTCCTTACTGCTTCAAGGCAGTAAAATATTTTATTAAAACACAAAGTAATAAACGTATGCTATTTTACAAAATAAACTACCGAACAAATATATTTTAAACGTAAAATACAATTATTTTGTCATACAACTTGGATATTACAGAACTGATTCGTTTTTTATCTACAAGATTTATGAACTAGTCGTACATTTGTACGTATTGACAGCAGGGTACAATAGTTAGAATTGAGAAGTGCTTAAGATGAAAAGTACGGAGTAATTTGAAGATAAAGGCATTAATTTGTGTGTTTAAGTCAACCAAGAAATACCTTGTACATTTATAATGTTAGACTATTGATTATTATACACAGATTTTCTCATAATTTATTAATAGCATAAATCTTAAAATCCTAATTATGTAAGTTTTTAATTATTTAATTTTGTTAAAATGATGTTTAGCTTCATTTTCGGATACAATTTTTGGCTGAACTGCACTTCTACTAGTGCTTGATTTTTCAGTTATGTTGTAAACTATAGCTCTTCTTCTGTATTTACTAACATTGTTTTAATATTTTAAACGTTTTCAAACAATTTTTATAACATTATTAGACAATTTTTAAGTATTTAATTAAATATGCAAATCACAATATTATGACACTGTTAGACAATATTGTGATGCTAATTGCTATTTTCTCCTCAGAGTATAATACTTAGTCTATGATTTTTCTATCGCTGTTTTGGGTTAAAGCTAGATGGATCAGCGTTAGGGAGTGATAAGTAAGTGTACACCCATTTTAATAAACGTTTGGTAATTTTAATGTTATTAATACATTTTTTAAACATAGATTTGGGGATTTATTGCAAATATTGGTCATTTTTTAAATTTCATAGCGACGGATAGTAATCAAAGATGATAATCGATAAGTGGTTCGATCGTGGGTTATCGCTGGCTCTATAAACTCTGGCGCATGCGCACTGTTGTTCTATAGGACTTGGAAAATATTTCACGCTAGTTTAAGTGCAGTTTTTCCCAATTTTTTTTCATGTATGTCTTAAAATAATGTGAAGACGTTCCTCTGTTAAAAGTATTGTCGAGCAGTGGAGCTATCTAATTCATTATATCTGGAGAGTATTCAACCTTTTTTAAGTGATATTTTGATATTAGTATAGGATATCCTGCTTTCTCCATAATTTTGATACAACTTGTATTATATATTAATTTCTATTTAATGTTATTTCTCCATATAAACATACTGTAAAGCATTCATTCGGGTACGGCGCAAAAAGTGGGCATCCGAATTTCGAGATAATTTTGGCTTTAAAGTGAAGCACGTCGAAGATGAAAACATGAAAACAATTTGTGGACCATCCAGAAACAAAGCTGTAAAATAATTTATAAAGAACTATTCACTCTATTACATGAAGGAAGTGGCTGACATTGTGGTCGTGATGTCAGATTCGATATTCAGACGTTAATCCAGGGTGAAAACATGTTTTCTTCAATGGAGATGCAAAAATAGAATAAATATTTCAATTTAATAAAAGTGCACTTCTGTATTTCCAAATAGCTATATTTCCAAAATTACATGGCAAAGAGTTTGAAATTTAATAAAAATCAAATCCTCGCATAGAGTTTCAAGAGAAAACATGGTTTAACTGAATCGATTGTCAATACTAATCGATATGTCATCGTACGTATTTATCAAAAATGAACAGCGCCAAATTAGCCCTTACAAAATAAATAAATTCCACTAATTTATAACACAATCTTCGAAATTTGTAATATAATTTATTAGAATACGTGTATAATAGCCTAAAAGCTAACCTAACGTATTTAAATTACTCTAACCTGTGAAAGTAATAAAAAGAATGGCATTTAGACAATATTAAATTACAGGTATGAAATAAATTATACTATATGTGTAAGAAACTAAAAGCTAAGCTAACCTAATTCAATTACTCTAACCTAGTTTCTTTAGTGATGGTCCGCAAATTTTCTTGTGTTTTCATCTTTGGTGATCCCAAACTTCATTTTAATACCAAAATTATCTCGAAATGGGGATGTCTCGTATAGTAAACTAGTGAAATTTGTATTTTGTAGTGCTTATAAAATGTTATTTCACTACTTTGTTTCTGTATGGTCCGCAATTTGTTTTTGTGTTTTCACGTTTAGTGGTCGTAAGCTTTATTTTAAAACGAAAATTATCTCGAAATTGGCATGTCCACTTTTTGCGCCGTAACCATTCATTTGTTGTATCTGTTGGCATATTCAAGGAATGAAACTATTGAGTTTATCTTTAAAATATTTTTACAGATTTTCTATCCAGTGTACACGGAAAAAGACCATGACATATATACACAAACACACATATACACACAAACACGACTTCGGCTTACAACATAAAACTATTAAGAAGGTATTTTAGAAAAAAACAAGGATTAAATATTTCTTTATTTTATACGCAACAGTGGTCCATACTTGGGGATTTTTATAAGCATTATTATGTTTGATGTTTATTGGTGAAAAGTAAATATATGTACTTATTTTATGTGAACCATAATTTTCTTGGAACATAACATTGACTTTGTGTTTTTCACCACTGAACATAAATGCCTTTCTCCAGACGATCATCTGAGAGTAATGTTACATTTCGGCAGCAGATTTTATTTAATCTGATAGCTTAGACACTGATAAATGATCGTGATTAAATCATTTTAATTATTGCTAAATTATTAAATTTAAAATACATTAACAATATTATGTATTATGGCTAAAGAAGAATACAATGTCAATTATAATTATAGCAATTTTAAATAGGCTTAAAATATCCTGAAAGAAAACTGTTTAGATTCTAATTATACACAATACATACAATTTATATTTATATATTTAATTATATTAGTCTTAATCTATATAATTTCATGATAAATTTCATTTAGTCTTGTTTATAAATGTTAACTAAACAAAGTTGTAATCTCTAACACACAATATTTACTAGTTGAGTGGAAGGAAAAGCCTTACGGCTTTACTCTACCAAAAATGGTTTCATAAAAATATTTAAATAGTTTTGGTTTATTTTATTTTTCTATATATACTTAAATGGAAGTTGAATTGGTGTTAAAGTGTCCAAATCAGAATATAAATAACCCACAAATTGATAATATCCCAATTTTTCATATCAGTTACTTAAATCTTTCGGACTTCAGTGGAAAAAAAAGTATGTATAGCTAAAATCTATTACTGTATATTCTATAATTAACGATATTAAAATAATTTCTTCCCGTGCGTCATGTTATCGCAGCGAAACTCAATCTCATATCTTAAGAGAAAATGACGTCACATTGCAGCTTTACCCAACCTCCCTTATTTATTGTTATGGAAGCAAATGAACCCCTTCTCCTTATGAGTATAAATCTTGAAGAGTATTACACTACAGCCGCCGCGCCGTATCTCCGGTTCTGAAGTTTAGGTTATACGAGGGGTAAAGGAAGAAACTCGCCCTCTACAGCCAATAAGGAAATGGTTGAAGCAGGAGTGCACGTCTGCCACAACCAATCACTGCTCTTGGCGCAGCTATAGCGTGCTAGTAAGGTTTGAAATTGCTGAGGTGTTGTCAGCTATATGTCTGCTAACCGCATACATAAAGTGGCCTTTCCCACCGAATATCCATATCGGCAAAAATGTCATGAAAACATTAGGGCCGGTGAATCGGTGGCCGAAGTATAGTTCCACATAGAGTGGACGGAGGAAAACTTTGCTCTTTATATTTTGATTAAAGTTTGGGCATCCCTGTTCTATCGTTTAATTATTCTATTTATCCTAGGCTTACAGCCTGATGAGAAGCATATTTATCCATCTTTGTTGTGGTCTTCTGAGGATATCTTGCTAGTTGGAATATTATTTATAGGACTTCTAACGGTATGTCTTCACTCATTCTTGAGGCTAAGTTATTCAATGCCTGCCTCCTTCTTTATACGCACTAATTTATTGGTTGAATTTCGCATTTTTCCCAAATGTATGAATTTATCATTCTATCATATCTTACTTTCTTCATTATTTTTGTGTGTTTCCTCTGTTTCCTACATTTATTTTGTTTTGCTTGTTCATAAAAAATTAAACTAGTGAACCATAAGGATTCATTGCTAATTCAGGGGATTTCATGCAGTTACAAAACACATTTTGTATTAAAATTGATAATCTTTCTTAACGTGTTTTAATTAGGGTGGCGGTCTATCATCAGATTCCATCCATAGTAATTCTGCCCGTGGGCTGGACTTTCATTGTAATTATAAAATTGTCATGCTATGCTTTGCAGCTTTATTATGGAATAAGTGTGGTAGCTTCCCGTTGCTTTCCACACCGGTGTAAGATGATGATGGCCGGATGATTTTCGGAGACCGTTGGGCCCTAAGCTCCTTATAATTGTCTTACAGGTGAGGAAAAAACCCGTAAAAACCCCCTTAGCTTCATATTGGAGATGTCATAATAGAGTTTGTCAGTCCTCCTCTCCATTCTTTTTGTGGCAATATCTTTTACATCATGTACAAATCTCAAACTCTCTAATTAGCCACCTTGTATTGTTGGACCCAATTGAGAATTGCACTCAATTTTTATTGCTTTTAAAATTCTTTGATATACATTATATTGCGTTGTCTCCCATCTTCGTTTCTGATTTAAGAAACTCTTTGATATACATTATATTGCGTTGTCTCTCATCTTCGTTTCTGGTTTAAGAAACTCTTTGATATACATTATATTGCGTTGTCTCCCATCTTCGTTTCTGATTTAAGAAACTCTTTGATATACATTATATTGCGTTGTCTCTCATCTTCGTTTCTGATTTAAGAAATTCTTTCATATACATTATATTGCGTTGTCTCTCATCTTCGTTTCTGATTTAAGAAACTCTTTGATATACATTATATTGCGTTGTCTCTCATCTTCGTTTCTGATTTAAGAAACTCTTTGATATACATTATACTGCGTTGTCTCCCATCTTCGTTTATGATTTAAGAAACTCTTTGATATACATTATATTGCGTTGTCTCTCATCTTCGTTTCTGATTTAAGAAACTCTTTGATATACATTATATTGCGTTGTCTCCCATCTTCGTTTCAGATTTAAGAAACTCTTTGATATACATTATACTGCGTTGTCTCCCATCTTCGTTTATGATTTAAGAAACTCTTTGATATACATTATATTGCGTTGTCTCTCATCTTCGTTTCTGGTTTAAGAAACTCTTTGATATACATTATATTGCGTTCTCTTCCATCTTCGTTTCTGATTTAAGAAACTCTTTGATATACATTATATTGCGTTGTCTCCCATCTTCGTTTCTGATTTAAAAAACTCTTTGATATACATTATATTGCGTTGTCTCCCATCTTCGTTTCTGATTTAAGAAACTCTTTGATATACATTATATTGCGTTGTCTCTCATCTTCGTTTCTGCTTTAAGAAACTTTTTGATATGCATTATATTGCGTTGTCTCCCATCTTCGTTTCTGATTTAAAAAACTCTTTGATATACATTATATTGCGTTGTCTCCCATCTTCGTTTCTGGTTTAAGAAACTCTTTGATATACATTATATTGCGTTGTCTCCCATCTTCGTTTCTGGTTTAAGAAACTCTTTGATATACATTATATTGCGTTGTCTCCCATCTTCGTTTATGATTTAAGAAACTATTTTATATACATTATATTGCGTTGTCTCGCATCTTCGTTTCTGGTTTAAGAAACTCTTTGATATACATTATATTGCGTTGTCTCTCATCTTCGTTTCTGGTTTAAAACACTCTTTGATATACATTATATTGCGTTGTCTCCCATCTTCGTTTCTGATTTAAAAAACTCTTTGATATACATTATATTGCGTTGTCTCCCATCTTCGTTTCTGGTTTAAAAAACTCTTTGATATACATTATATTGCGTTGTCTCCCATCTTCGTTTCTGATTTAAAAAACTCTTTGATATACATTATATTGCGTTGTCTCTCATCTTCGTTTCTCGTTTAAGAAACTGCAGCTCGTAGTGTACTTATTTCTACTATATTCATAATTTTTCGCGTCTTTTTTTTTCTGTCCGCATTTTAATGCCTAATGGATCCTGTGGATCACGTTATTTCGTCTGTTATTTTGTAATTCATGACCGCATTTCACCGTGTTCATATTGAGTTCTTGAGAAGTTTTATCAGTTATCTTGTATTTTTTTTCTTTAAAGTGTTTAATTATATTTTAGGTGATTGACAATTTTAATTTTTTATTCAAATATTTTGGGATTCTAATCCACCTTCACAAACTCAAATAAAAAGCGGAAAAGCACACAATGCATATGAATTTTTGTTTTAAAGTGATCCCAATACAGGCCTCTGGAGGCCTTTGGGGAAGTAACAGTTTAAGGCTCACACTTTTTCCAGAAAATCGGCACTTGATGTCAGCTTGTCAGCCCTCCGTGCCAGCCACCTTTACACCCAGAACAAACATATGTTGCCCATTTTCGTTACAAGCTGTTCTAAAGTATGAATGGCAAATTGGAGTATAAAAAACTTAGATTACGTCATATTAACAATGGAATATGTCTATTAGTCATTGGTATAACTGAATAGCCATCTTATGAAGAACGTGGTAACAGTAGAAATTAGATCACCAAGTACCACCCTTATGAAGAGAGACATGCAAATTCCTGACCACATAAAATACCCAGTACATGAGGTCGGAGAATAACATTAATCATGATTTAACGGAGGTAAATTGAACGGAGATGAATAGAAAATCTTCACTCAATATATGATTTTATGGAGAGAATATATCCGCACGATCATGAACCTGTAGGTTAGAGAGTGCCAGTGAGTTAGTGCCAAAGTAATCTAAATTGCGTAAACCTACTAAACTTACTGGATTTATCTAACCCATAGGTTCATTGCTCCGCAGACGAAATGTTTCCATACATCTCTAACCTCAGTTAATGGGCCGTATGAATAAAACTGGAGGTTTTGCTTGTGAGCACAAGGTAGAGGTAGAAGTATTTGCTTGGAAGCGAAAGGCAGAAGTATAAGCATGTGCTTTGAATAATGTGAATAACCTTTACCTTACACTTCTACCTTTTCCTTCTAAATAAAAGCATGTGCTTCCCAGCCGAGCAGCCGCGCGTTTCGTAAATGAATCATCAGCATTCTTTACTACTCCTGAGCACTTGTTTATGTTTTCATTCTTTAAAAGCAAAAGTATTTGTGCTGACTCCACAATTTTCAACCAAAACAGATCATAACCACGCCACTTTTATGTCCGTCTCTCATTGCAGTCAAAACTATACATGTAGTGCGGTTTGGGCCTTTTCTGTTTCGGATGCAAGAAATAGTTCAAAGTCTGTAAAAAATACCATGGCATTTTTAGTTACTGCTCAAGGAAAATATCCACAAATATTACAAAAGTCGCAAATTCCGGAAAAAAAGAAAGAAAAAACATGTAAGAAATTCAGGAAATAATTAAATTATTTAAACGTAATATTGGCACCCGATAAATCCAAACTAGTTGCTAAAGAAAATTAACAATATGAAAACTAAAACTCCAAGCGCGACAGGCCTAGAAGGCTCTTGGCCTACCAGTCGGCTGCTAGCCTCAAGTCCACATGTGTTAATCACAGAGGTAGATTATAAAAATCAGGCTGAAGAAAAGAGAGATATGAAGAGAAGGAACAAATCAATCTTTTTTCGCGTCCTCCTCTTACACTTTTCCCTTCAGTGAAATTTCCTTCTCCTTCGTTGTATCTTCATTATCATTGCCTGAATCATCAATATTTATGAACGCCTATTTATTCTCCTATACCCGTATGAAACCCTGGATCGGCCATGAACCAAAAAATACCTTCATATTATCTTCAGAGAATAGCGCACCACCTCTTCTCTCTTCTGTTTCTGGCAAAAAGTGGGCAGTAATCCATTTAACATTTTCCTCGTTGAACATCTATAATGAATTACACTCCTCCTCAGGAGGACACCGACGTGGTTTATAACACTTTTTACGGCGTACGGGGACTACTAATTGAGCCATATCTGTATTTTGTGATGAGGAGTCTGTTACCGACCAGACTTCAATTTTTTGAAGCATGTGCTTCCTAAAAGAAGCAAAATGTTCACTTTATTCACACAGTTTTTTTCTCATCTTGAAGCACATGCTTCTTCCGTGGAAACAGATTTTTTTTTCTCGTCACCGCGAGCAAAAGGTTATGATTCATACTTTAATCACAAATTCTGAAGGATATGCTTCAAAATACTGAAGTAAAAACATTTGTTCCACTTTATTCATACGGGCCAATGTTTCCCAGCCATTTCCTCTAAAATATACTTATTCACGTCATGATTGTTTATTTCGCTCATTCTTGGACTACCAATTACGCGATTTCCCTCTGGTTTTCCTAAGATTATTTTCCATGTCCCTCTTTCCTTCGACATTCGTGCTACGTATCCTACCGTTCAAAGTCTACAAATCTTAATTGTTCTTATTACATCAGGTTTCCCATGAAGATAATTTTAGCTCATTCAATTTTAATCATCTCCATTCATCTGTCTGTTCCTCTCTCATTGGTTCACAATTTTTTTCTAAAAATTATTTTCGCCATCGTTATAGTAACAATTCATGTTTCATATCCTATAACTGGAAAATAAATTGCATATAATCTAACCTAGTATGCCTAATGGATCTAACCTAACCTCAATAAACATGTTTTCAATTTAGTAAACCAGAAACTTTAAAAAATCACTGGCAAATATGTTTCCTGCACCAATGTTATCCGACAATTCTCGATGTAGTTGATAGAGTTATGTTGTAAGATTAATAGGCTGGCTTTTTATAAGACTAGCCATGATCCTGGAATTATCCATAATAAACGTCTTAAGATATACATCTTTTTATTTCAGGACAGACGAAGAAAAGCCACTAAGAAAAGAGTTATGTTTAGAAGAAGAGTTACAACAATATTACAGAAAGAAAATTTTTTAATATCTTGATGAGTGGATGACACAAATAGTTGAACATACTGATCTACAAGAATGGGATTATATGTTTCGCGACATAGCTTCAGACTGCAAACAACATAGAGAATTTCTTTCTAAATTTCCTCCACTTCTGCAATTCAATATAATATCCGAAATCTTGCCGAAAGTCTTTCAAAAGTTTGTTAGTTTCAGCAACGATTGCAATGCAATCCGGCTTGTATATAAAGATTTGCCTGAAATTTGCCGTCGCATGTTAGGTACAATTCTGTTTCCATGTATTAAAGAATTTAATCTTAATTCATGTGATGAATTTACAATAAATGTTGCAATGAAATGTTTACAAAACGTTCCAGAGTTAACCACATTAGTTATCACATTACGGCTCCCAACGCCACTTGATGATAAAATTAGGTATCTGCAAAATTTAAAAAAATTAATTATTCCAAATAATTGTATTAATTCGACTTTGGGAATGTTAAGTATTTATTGTAAAGGTTTACTTTTTTTAGACATACATAATTCAAAGCGCGTGGACGATGCTGGTGTGAACTGTATCATTCAATTTCAAAATCTAGAGTTTCTCAATGTTCAACAGTGTTGTATTAGTGATAGTTCATACCGGAGAATTTTGGAGAAATTGCCAGGACTGAAAAACATATCCTGGTACGATCCAATAGAAAATGTTATAGATGGGTTTCGTAGAGAATGTAGTGAAAGAATTGAGATTGCTGACGTAAGGACATTAACACCACATACCTTAATTGATAATTTATATAATCTTACTGAATTATTTATCACGGATAATGATAGTAGCCAGCCTAAAATTAATGTATCATGTCTGGCTGAATTAAGACAGTTGAAAATATTAAGAGTATCGAACTTCGATTTTGTACAATCTGGCTTGAATTTGTTTTTTGTAAATTCAGTTCATAAATTGGAAATATTAGAAATGCATTTTATTAAAAATGTAAGTCTTTCAGTTATATTAGAAAATTGTAGCAATTTGAAATCTTTACATTTTATAGTATGTGGTATTAACGATGAAATAGTTGTCAAAACAGAAATGGCGCCACATTTCCTGAATTTACAAAATTTACATCTGAACAATATTACTTATAATGGAAATTTGTCTTCATTTGTACATTCATATAGGAAATTGAAAGTTTTTCGCGCAGGATGTATAAACCAAATAAATGACGAATTTGTAAACGTTACACTCGGACATCAAGGCTTCGGGAATTTGGAAGAATTTGTTGTTGAATATAGTACTATAAGAGAAGCAGCCTATGAATTGATTAACAATTGTCCTAAACTAAAGTTGTTAGGGGATTTAAAACGTTGGCAAGATTTTTCAAAGGCTGATGTTATACAGATTAAGGATATGATTCAGCGAGAAAACATGGCTCTTAAGCTCCTCATTGATCATGAAGAATGGTCTTCCATATCAAGTATTTGCGTAAAAAAAATAAATAAAAATTCTGCTAAGACGTGACTCACTTCACATAGTTATTTACTGTTATCAAAGATATTCATTGTTATTTTAGAAACATAATTCGACATAATATATATCACTTTTTTCCTGGTTGTATTTGAATGGAATTATTGTTGCAATATTTTTTTTTAAGTTTCTGAAACATTTGAGACAATGGAATGATGTCCAGTATTTTAGGAGACTATTTAACTCATGCTCCAAATGCGAGTCAATGACCAATCACATTTCAATGATTTTTATTTACAACCAATCACAGTCGTTTTCCATCTCGATTTTATCAGTTTAATTTTATCACTATAAATCAAGATCCTCCTTTTTAACATTCTGAATAGGTCATAGCATTGTTTTGCAGTGACTGCATGTAGCTATACCAGGTTGTATGTACAGGATGTATAAAAAATGATGGCGCAAACTTACATGGTTGAAAGTGCACGATAATAGAAGTAACAATGTCCCAGAAAACATGGGTCCTCAAACGAGCCGTTTGCGTGATAATTACGAATGTATGGTTACAAACAGCCACTGACATCATTGCAAACATCGTCCTAGTTAGTACACATTTGTTTGAATTTAGATACTATTAATTTTTCATTTCCTTTAGTTCACATTTCACATTTACTTCACTTATGGGTTACCTGTTAAAGGAGGTGTTCGAAGTGTCTTCCTTTCATCTGGATGCAATACTGCGCTCTTCTCTGCAATGAATGTCGAATTCTTTCGAAAACCCCTGGATTATTTCTGAATTCTTGACAAGCATGTAGAACACTCTGCTCCAGTTCTTCAACCGTGATAACGGGTGTGCTGTACACTTCACTTTTGTGGTGACCCCAGAGAGAAAAATCCAAAGGATTTGCAGGTGATCTTGGAGGCCAAGGTACAGAGACGCCTCGACCTATCCATCTTTGGCCATATCTGTGCGTTAGATGCCGTCTCACAGCGCAGCAAAATATGCCGGAGCTCCATCATGCATGTACCACAAACTCCGACGTTGCTGAAGGAGAACATCCTCAAGCAATCCTGGAAGGTGACGCCGCAGAAACCTAAGGTACCTCCGTCCATTAAATTTTCGTGGAAGAATATGTAGCCCAATGAGATGATCACCTATTACCCCTAACAACACATTCAGTGAGAAACGGTACTGATGTGGTGACTCATGAACAGCATGTGGGTTTATTTCACACCAAAAATGAGTATTAAGATAATTAAAAACGCCATCGCGTGTGAATCCTGCTTCGTCTGTAAATAAAATGTTACATGCGAAACGAGGGTTGTTGCATCCACTGACAAAACATCACTCTAGGAACAAAGTCCGCATCATTGAGACATTGAACTCGTTGGAGGTAGTAATGGTACAGTAAATTGCGCTGTAAAATTCTCCATACACTACTGTGGCTTAGTACAGGCACTTGTGTGGCAATTCTTCTCGTCGAGTTTCCTGGAGAGACCTGTACTGCTTCCAACACCATATCCTCAACCTCAGGCGTAATGCGAGCAGGCCATGTGCAAAACCCCCATTTTCTCTCAGGCGCTGATGGACCCTTGTAAATGTACGACTTTCGGGGTGTCTTTGATCAAGATATGTTTCTTGACACAGGCGTGCAGCTTCCCGTGCATAGCCATTAGCCCTACCGTACATGAAATGCATATATGCGCATACTCTTCGTTACTGTAAGGTTCCATTGTAACTACAACACAGCACAAGTGGCACTCCTTAGACGAGACTGATGCCTTTTGAGACTGTATGGTTTGATTACAACTCCACCTATCGGCAATATTCAGTTCTGTGAGCAAAGAACATAGGACGGCTTCAAGAGCGCAAGGAGTAAACCGTACGATGTTACAAACAATGGTGTCAGTGGCGGCTTATAACCATACATTCGTAATCATCTCGCAAACGGTTCGTTTGCGGACCCATGTTCACTGGGACATTGTTGCTTCTATTATCGTATACTTTCAACCATGTAAGTTTGCGCCATCCTTTTTATTACACCCTGTATAGTGCACGAATATTACCTTTTCGTGGTTGTGGGAGATAATATAAAAATATCTGTAGCAATTGATTATATCACCAAAAAAGAAAAAAGAAAAGGAACCACTGTTTGCACTTTCTTAAACTATTCTTCCCAGGTAATAACGTTCCTGAAAAACATAATTGTCTTATTTACATCATAGGACATCAGAAATTAATATCCAGTTAGATGCGTTTCATTTTTTCTCCACTAGGGTGCATTCTTATAATATTGCGATCCTTTGGCAATAAATAATATGATCTGGTTGCAGTGATAAACGTAAGTGATTGCATTAAGCGTTGCAAATATTATATCTATGCTGATGACTTAAAACTTTATATACATACTGCACAGGAACTGATTAGCGATACAATTAAACAACTTAATAAAGATCGTGACTCCATAGCAACATGGACAAAACAATCAGACCTTATTATAAATCCTGGGAAGTCACAAGCAGTTGTCATCGGCCATCAAAGTCTATTAAACAAAATTGATTATTCATCGATAAATTCTGTAAATATAAATCAAACTGAAATTCCGTTCAAACCTTCCGTGAAAAATATTACTGCATATTTCGATCAAAATCTTAATTGGCAGGTTCATTTAAGAGAAACTTGTAAAAAATATATTCAATATTCCATTCCGTAAAATTTTGAAAAATTTCCTTCCTTCTTCATTGAGAAAAGTACTTGTCTCAACTTTGATTATGCCGCATTTTGATTATTGTGACTTACTCTTAACTGACATGAATATTACATTCGGACAAAGACTACAACGAGTTCATAATGCTTGTGCACGATATATATTCAATCTCCGTAAATCAGACCACATAACTCCAGTATTTGAAATGTTGTCTTGGCCCCGATTGGAAGACAGGCGGAAGATGCATTCCCTCTGCTTCTTATACAACACGTTGTCCTCCTCATCACTCCTTTATATTTCAACTCGCTTTCATTTGCTATCCTCTCACCATAACTTAAACGCACGATCGAGAGAAAATTTAACTCTAGCTTTTCCTTTACATCGAACATCTCACTATTCCTCATCCTTGCTTGTTTCAGCCACCCGACCCTGGAACTCCCTCCCCTCGTATATTAAGGACTGCCTGACTCAAAAGCAGTTTAAAAAGGAATTCACTTCATATTTCTTAGACAATATAATACATAACCCGGTTCCATGTATGCTTTTATTCTTTGTTTATATTTTAAACTCTCTTTACCAAGCCATTTACTTAATCTAATTATAGGTTATTATTTTTGTTAATATCATTATTATTACTATGATTATTATTAATATTATTATGATTATTATTATTATTATTATTATTATTATTATTATTATTACTATTTTTCTTTCTTACCCTTGTCAAATTTATATTGTTTAGTTTATATGTATTATGTATCAACCGTAATTCTTACTGTATCTATAATTTAACCCTGGTAAAGTGGAAGAGAATACCTTACGGTCTTAACTCCATCAGGTAAAATAAATAAATAAATAAATAAACAAGTGAAACATAACGTTTCTCATTTGTTTTCAAACATCGCCGTTTACATTAAATATATACATATTTTAAATAACTATACTTAATTAATGATTTGTGAATAAACAGCTTAATTTTATTCGTTAAATAGTCCTAACAGATGCCACTCTTGATTTCCAAATTAGCTAGATAAATTCACTCCTCACTTCGGGACATCGTTGAATGTATCGATAATTTTGAAATCACTCGTGGCATTACTTGTGATATTTTTGAAGAAAAATCATGGATAGAAAATCTATATTATTTTCATTATTCAATTTAAAATACATAATTGTCATTTTTTAATGGAGAGGAGTAGATTTGTTAGTAATTTTAATTAAAATCTGAGATTTTACTGTGCTAATATAAAAATATTAAATAAGTTATTACATTTAAATTTATTGCATTTTCTATTATTTTTTCATTTTGCAAGAACGGAATATTGGTTAATATGGAGCTTGAAAAAATTATTAAGTAAATTTTTGGAAAAAGGTTTTGTGTTAATTCATATGATAATAAAATGTTCATGCGAATTTTTCAATTTTAAGCTGCTCATACAAATTTGAAATAGAATTCTAGATCACTAATATTCACATTTGTATCCATGATTCTAAAATACATGTAATTCAATTATCTAAAAGGATGATGACGCATTAAATTACAATTTTAAATAATTATCATAATTATATTTTATTTTTTAAAGAGAAAAAAATTATGTAATTTTATCTTTGGATGTATTTTCTGTTAGGATATTTTTTAATGTATTGTGAACGCACATTGTGAAAATTGTGCAATATAGTTTGATTACGTATTTATAATTGTATATTGTTATTAAACATATTTTTGACCGAGAATTATATACATAAACACAATAGATATAATTGAAGAATAAAAAAAATATTTAAATGTTTCATT
The DNA here is from genome assembly GCA_030220185.1 of Diploptera punctata. Lineage (NCBI taxonomy): Eukaryota > Metazoa > Arthropoda > Insecta > Blattodea > Blaberidae > Diploptera > Diploptera punctata. The sequence continues at coordinate 1,368,042 of JASPKZ010001950.1, read as the reverse complement.
CCTAAAGTTCTATTAATTTAAATGTATGCCCAACACTTTCCATATAAAAATAATACTTTTGTTTCAGTTCGAAAACATGTTATTTTTTCTAAATTATACTAGGTTATCCTATCCTTGTTGAAAATATTATATGCCTTCTTTTAAAGCTATGATCCTCAATTTCGACTTAAATTTCTTTCCTTGAAAAATCAATTTTCTAATTCCAGTTAAATGGTATGTTAAATACAAAGAAATGTATCTTCTAACATTTCGCTCACAATAAAGACGAAGATTTTTTTTCAACCATTGTGTCCCGTAATAATGGGGCATCGCCCAAAACCTGGTTTATACGTAACGTTTAGTCGTCAGTCTTGCATGATCAGATAAGACTGACATAAAAATCGTGCGGCTATAGCCTACTACTCAAAATGTACTCAGTCGTTACCCTACCTTACCGAATGCATCAGACCTTACCGATAGCATCAGAAGACTGGCACGCTAACCAAAAGCTTTGACGTTTTTATTTTCGCACACTCTTTACGGTAAAATGTTCGAAATGATTTGATTTAGTTGTGACACACTCTACTTGCTTTTCTATCCACCTCTTCATATTTACCAACCAACGCGGTGTAAACTTGGTTTTTCTTATCACTATAGCTGTAATCCTTCGATTTCACGTGCCAGAGGCAAGGAAAACTGTGGTACAGTTCTATGAATTCCGTGAAAAATTCTCGAGACCGGTGTCGTAAATCTGACTCCATTTTCTTCCGCCATTATACACAGTAAAAAGGCTAATTAAAACCTTCAGTATCAAAAAGAAAAGACTGGCAGAAGAGTGAAGTTTGACCGATTAGACTGATATGCGTCTACATGCACCAACTTGTCCGCCGTCTTGCTTGTACGCAACGCTCCAGCCCATCAGTCTTTTGCGAGTTTGTCAAACCTCATTCAGTTCATGTAAAAGTCAAATTTGCCGTACACACGCAACGTTTTGTTTGATAAATTTGGCATGATCATGCAAGACTGACGACAAAACGTCAAGTGTAAACCAGGCTTTAGATTTTTGTTGACCATTCATAGCTGACATTGAACCAAATGAGACAAGAAAATAACTAGACACAGTCTTAACTGGATAAACGTTCTTTACTCCGTGTTTGTATCACTGGCAGTGTCCAACTAGAGTTTCGTGATGCTTGTACATACGCTCTCCATACACCTTTATCCTGAACTATTGTTTCAGAACATGAATAATTTAGCTCCTTCAAAGCGTGATTGTGATCCCACATTATACGGGCCTACCCACTGATTGATTCCACTCTGGCTTTCCTGCAAGATGTTCATCACCCTCTGTAATTTACCATTCTTGCTACATGCACTATGTATCCTTGTGTACGAGACTTAAATGTTCCTATTAAATGTGGTTCCATAAACATAATATAGCTGGCAGTTACGTAGTCTTATCCAATTACTTATTAATTCGTCCCTCTTTGATCTAAAGAGTTTCCTAAGCACTTTATATTCAAACACGTAACATTTATCGTCCTTTAAAGAGACAATGGTTGGCATCCAAATAATACAACTGGAAGATTGGGCGCATTCAGCGGTCATAAGCGCTTTAGCAAAAATGACTGCCATTGTAGAGAAAATTTAAGAATTTTGTTTAATGAACCGCTGCTGCAGCGGAACCTCCAATTTAAATTTGTTCTTGGGCTCATTATCCTTATTACTAAGCGGTGCTATTCAAATTAATCATAATACTAATAGGAATATACAGAATTTATTATTTATTTTAATCGATGTAATTTATTAAATTGACTAATAGATACGTTTTAAAATAAAATACCATTGTAGCGAGGAAAATTGTATTTTTTTTTTTTTTCCATTATTAAAATATGAGACGGCTCCGTGACGCAAGCGATTAGACGCTCGCCACTTACCGCTGGGGTTTCGAGAAACTTTATGATATTCATTATTACTTTAATCGAATTAATTTGTGTTTTAGTAGAAGTAGCTTTTTTAACTTTATTAGAGTCTCGGTCGCTATACGTGCATTTCGTATTGGAGCAAACAACTACGGCAGGTTTTCTTGGAGTTTCTCCCATTTTCCCCTACCACAATTTCATTCCACATTTCCCCATACTCATATCATCCATTGTATATAACATTTACCTGCCCAAAATGTATCTTTATACGGTAAATTATACGCGTGCTTGTCATTAAAATCCTCCTAAGCAACTGGATCGATTTCGATGAATTTCTTGGGTGTGTCTGATTGGCGTACTCGATGGTTTAGATTCACAATTTCATCCTCTAAAACAATTAGCTGTAGGAGTTCACCTGAAGTAAAAATTGAAAAGTAGCTGTAGCGATCACATTTGCCGATGATTCACAACGAAATTCAGTATATCCTAGTAAAATTAACCGAGATAGATATTGTTGAAAAATGAGCGAAAACCGACACTAGAAGTGGATGTTTACTTCAAATCCGAAAACAAAAAAATTGCATAAATAACGAGGCACATTTTGATGAAAATGTTTGTGTGTGTTTGAGTGGTTCCATGGTTGATTTAGATTCTCAATTTAACCCTATAAAATCATTAGGTGTATGAGTTCACCTGAAGTAAAAATTTTAAAATCGATCTAGCGGTCACAATTTTCGATCTTTCACAACGAAATTAACTATATCCTATTAGAATAAACCGAGGTAGGTGTTATCTAAAAATGAGCAAAATCCGACAATTAGAAGTGGAGACTAACCTGAAATCCGAAATTAAAAACTGACTAGCGACCACCGTGTTTGGTTCGTCTCGACGATTACCATACAATTCAATTATCCTTTGATATTTCATTTATTTAGACGTAGCAACGCACACCAGGTGATATCTAGTGTCTGTGTGTATGTGTGTGTGTGTATATATATATATATATATATATATACACGGAGTGTAAGGGATAGAAGTGTGACTATTTTAACTACAGATAATTAATGGAATAAGGAATAAATAGAGTCCTAACATTTTTTCTTATAGCAATATTTGTTAAAGTTATTTGGATATTTTGCAACGTTGGTGGCTGGAAAGGAGGGTGTTTAATCTGTACAGCTGAATTGGATAGACCTACAATACCGATACAAAACAAATGCTCTGTTCCAATGCAAGGCCGGAAGAGGTCAACAGTTGTTTACGTAAAACGAGCAGCAAATACAAATTTTGTTTCATTAATGCGAAATGATGGTCAATTTTATTGTTTGACAAAATTGCTGTATTATATTTCTGAAGATCAAATTATAGAGCATTCACGAAGGAAATTAGGGATGAAGAAGGATTCCTTTAAAGAAACAGGTAATACTTAGGTAGTTGGGGGGGGGGGCGTAATGTAGAATCTAATAATGGCCTTTAAAAATAAATCAGATAAATAAAATACTTTAATTTACATACAATGTATTCATTACATATCTACATTTGTAAACGATTTTGGTTCTATCTGACTCTTACAATTCTAAGAACCACTATTTAACATTTAGAATTAACTTTTCTTTATAAACTGTGTATGAAATTATTTTCTTACAAAATAGTCAGAGATTATAATGTTTATTGAGGAAACATGAATTTTGGTTACAGAAATAACAATTAAAACCATTTAATTAAGATAAACAAGTAAAAATGGTTCTGACCTCTCGAATTATGAAGACTATTATTATTATTATTATTACATACAATTGCCACCAGGACAAAGTGATACAGACAATTTTCGATATTCTTAATGACTGATATATTGTTATCAAGGCAATAAAATATTTTATAAAAACCCAATATAATGAACGTAATCTAGATACGAAATTTTATCAAACACATCTTTATAGTAACATTTTAACGTAAATTACAAATTATTTTCTGTCATAGAACTTGGATATTACATAACTACTTTTCTGTCATAGAACTTGGATATTACAAAACTGGTTTTCTCTCTACAAGATTTAAGAACAGTGCCGAACTAAGTACGTTTGTATATATTGATAGCAGAGTTCTGTACTTAGAATTCAGTACTGTTTCAGACGGAAAGCAATTTGAAGGTAAATATGTTACAGTAATTTGTGAGATAAAGATAATCGAATATATATTTTATATTTGTAATAGTGTAATACCAGGGAGCTATAATTTGATAATATTTAATGTATTTCAGGATTATTTATGATTTATTTTTGTACAGGTTTTCTGATTATTTATTAATAGCATCTATATTAAACTCTTATTTATGGAATATTTCATACATTTTTTCTTAAAAATAATTCAGTATTGTAAGTACGAATTTAAATATAAAACTTTCCTCAATAGAAGATTGCCTCAAGGACAAAGTGTTACAGACAATTAAATTTTGTAATTGATGAAATACATTTTGTAAATATATTTTTAAAAATTAAACTTGTTGGCCTAATTGAAGTATACATACTATAAAGTAATTTTGTAAATATGGTTTCTTAAAATTGAAATTGATCCTCTAATGGCAGCGATGGCAATTCTAGAAAAATACACCCTGTCCAAATCTAAGGAATTCCAAAATTTGGCTAAGAATCCTGGTATAGTACCTCTTGCCCCGATCATCAATCATGTGACAGTTGCACTATCTAGTTGGTATTTATCTTTGTAATAGTCAATTGTTGGCTCATATATGGCTTTCTTTTCAGAGTCAACTTCCTCAGGTTGGCCACTATGAGTCTCAAAACGAATTGTATCAGTATCTAAGTTATAAAATGATCTGAAAAAGTTTTTATATTAAAAGTAACCTATTCTGAAGCAGTTCAATTGATTACTTCTGGAGACTCTTCATTTTTAACTGATATTTTGATATTTTCCGTAATGTTAATATAACTTCATAGTTATTTTATAATTTGTTACTTTCCCGTGTGGACCTATTTTTAAAGCCTTAATTTGTTTCATCTATTAGTGAATTCAGGTAATGAAGCTATCAATTTTGGGAAAAACTGCACTTAAACTAGCGTGAATTATTTTCGAAGTCCTATAGAATAACAGTGCGCATGAACCAGAGTTTATAGACCCAACGATAACCCACAATCGAACCACATATCGATTGTCATCCTCGATTACTATCCGTCGCTATGAAATTTAAATGGCCAATATTTGCAATAAATCCCCAAATCTATGTTAAAGAAAAATATCAATATTATTATTTTCTTCTTCGGCTTTCCCCCACTTATAGGTTTGCCGTCTTCAGTTCCCATTTATCTCTATCATTCCAATCTCCCTCTTCCAAATTCCTATCATCCATTATAGTTCTGACGTAGTTTTCCATTTCCATCTTGGTCTGCCACGTTTATTTCTTCCAGGGGGTGACGATTGGTATATATTTTTGGCCATCTTTCATTTTCCATTCTTTGTACATCGCCATACCATTTAAGCGTTTGATTTTCAATCCTCTTAACAAAAGATGTGGGACATTAATTTCTCTCCAAACGAATTCATTTCTTATTTTATCCTGTCTTGTTTTTTGGAGGTTTCTTCTACAATAATCAAATTCAACTGTTCTAATTTTATTCTTTTCTAATTCCGTCAAAGACCAAGTTTCACTTCCATATCACAAAATATTCTGTATTATGCTCTTATAAATTTTCATTTTAGTTTCGTTTGTAATATTTTTATTCCAAATTATTCCATTAATGTCTTGTTGCATTTTTTGCTATTGCAATTTTAGTCTGTACATCTCTCTCATAGGTACCTAAACTTGTAATTTATTACCCAAGATATTAAAAAAATTTACTTTTCCAAACACATATATTCTGTTTTCTGTAAATTTATATTCAGTTCCCATGTTTTATATTCTTCCATTAGTTTATTTATCATATATTTCATATCATCTTCATCCCCTGCAAAAATTATTTGATCATCTGCAAACAACAATGATATTAAAATTACAAAACATTCATTAAAAATGGGTGTAGACTTACTTATCACTCCCTAACGCAGATCCAACCAGCGAAAACCCAATACAGCGATAGAAAAATCATAGACTAGGTAATATACTCTGTGGAGAAAATAGCAGTTAGCAATACAATATTGTCTAACAGTGTCATAATATTGTGATTTGCTTATTTAATTAAATACTTCAGAATTGTCTAATACGTAATGTTATAAAAATTATTTCAAAAAGTTTAAAATATTAAATAATCTTAGTAAATACAGAAGAAGAGCTATAGTTTACAATAGTGTGTCTGAAAAATCAAGTGCTAGTAGAAGTTCAGTTCAGCCCCAAAATTCGGATGTCCACTTTTTGCGCCGTAACCATTCATTCGTTTTATCTGTTGGCATGTTCAACGATGAAACTATTGAGTTTATCTTTAAAATATTTTTATAGATCTTCTATCCAGTGTACACGGAAAAAGACCATGACATATATACACACACATACACATATAAAAACGAACACTTCGGCTTACAACCTAAAATTATTCAGAAGGTATTTTAGAAAAAACAAGGGTTAAATATTTCTTGATTTTATACGCATCAGTAGCCCATACTTGGGGATTTTTAATATGCATTATTATTTTTTATATTTATTGGTGAAAAGTAAATGTGTAATTATTTTATGCCAAACATAATTTTCTTGGAACATGACTTTGACTTAGTTTTTCACCAATGAACATGCATGTCATTCTCCAGACGATCATCAGAGAGTAATGTTACATTTCGGCAGCAGGTTTGATTAATCTGATAACTTAGACACTTAAAAATGATCGTGGTTGAATTATTTTAATTATTGCTAAATTATTAAATTTAAAATACATTAACAATATTATGTATTATGGCTAAAGATGAATACGATGTCAAGTATAATTATATCAATTTTAAATAGGCTTAACATATTCTCAAAATTAAAAATTATAATATAAAATTATAAAATAGTTACGTAAAAGGTCCGTCTCCTCAACTTAAAAATTATTGCTTATTATCAGTAGCACTTTCGGGGTTAGTCCCATCATCAGCAGAAGTAACAGGATGTGGGTTCTTATCAATTGACGCCTGATTGAATATTCAATAAGTGTTGAATCAGGGGTCAACTAATAAGAACCCATCTCATTTTACTTCTGCTGATGATGGGATTAGTCCCGAAAGCACTACAGGTAATAAATAATTTTTAAGTTGAGGAGACAGACCTTTCACTTAACTATTATATAATTTTATATTATAACTTTTAATTTTGTGAATAATACCTCAACGGAATTTTATCATGAATTTTATTAATGTTAAAATATTCTGAAAGGAAACTGTTTACAGATTCTAATTATAAATAATATATCAAATTTATATTTATAATTTTGTTTATTAGGCTTAATCTACATAATTTCATGATGTTAAATTTCATTTAATCTTGTCTATAAATGTTAACTGAACAAAGTTGTAATCTCTAATGCACAGTATATACTAGTTGAGCGGAAGATAAGCCTTACGGCCTTACCTCTGCCAGTTAAATATTTAAATGGAAGTTGAATTCGTGTTAAATTGCCCAAATCAGAATATAAATAACCCATAAATTGATAATATCCTAATTTCTCATATCAGTTATTTAAATCTTTCGGACTGTAGTGAAAAAAAGCATGTACTAGTATAACGGAAAGCTATTACTATATATTCTATAATTAACGATATTAAAATGATTTCTTCCCGTGCGTCATGTTAACGTAGCGAAACCCAATCCCTTATCTTAAGATAATTGACATCACATTGCAGCTTTACCCAACCTCCCTTATTTATTGTTATGGAAGCAAATGAACCCCTTCTCCCTTTGAGTATAATTCTTGCGGAGTATTAGTTCCGCATAGAGTGGATAGAGGTAAACTTTGCCCTCCCTATTTTGATTTAAGTTCGGGCATCGCTGTTCTGTCGTTTAATTCTTCTATTTATCCTAGGCTTACAGCCAGATGAGAAACATTTTTTTCCATCTATGTTGTGACTTATGGGGTAACCTTGCCAGTTGCAATATTATTTTTAGGACTTCTAACAGTATGTCTTCACTCATTCTTGAGGCATAGTTATTGAATTCCTGCCTCCTTTATACGCACTAATTTATTGGTTGAATTTGGCTTTTTTCCCAAATCCATGAATTTATGATTCTATCACATCTTATTTTCTTCATTATTTTTGTGTGTTTCTTCTGTTTCCGACATTTATTTTGTTTTGCATGTTCATAAAAAATTAATTAAACTAGTGAATCGTAAAGGATTCATTGCTAATTCAGGGGATTTCATGTAGTTACAAAACACATTTTATATTGAAATTGATGATTTTTCCTAACTAGTTTTAACTAGAGTGGTGGTCCATCTTCATATTCCATCCATAGTAATTCTGCCTGAGGACTGGACTTTCACTGCAATTATAGCATTTCCATGCTATTCTTCGCAGCTTTGCTAGGGAATAAGTGTGGTAGCTTCCCGTTTCTTTCCACACCGGTGAAGGATGATGATGGCCGAATTATTTTCGGGGACCGTTGGCCCCTAAGCTCCTTATATTTGTCTTACAGATGGGGAAAAACCCCGTAAAAACCCCCGTATCTTCATATAGGAGATGTCATAATAGGGTTTGTCAGTCCTTGTCTCCATTCTTGTTTGTGGCAATATATTTTACCTCGTATACAAAAACCCTCTAATTAACCGCCTTGTATTATTGCATACCAGGACGTCCACTCAAAAGACTTTTGGATGGTGTTTCTCTTGAGGCCGAAACAGGTCAACAAATGGCCTAAATTCGTGAATGTACTATGATGATGATGATATTATTGCATCCAATTGAAAATTCCACTCAATTTTTATAGCTTTTAAAATTCTTTGACATACATTATATTGCGTTGTCGCCCATCTTATTTTCTGGTTTAAGAAACTAGGGTTCCTAGCGTTCTTATTTCTGCTATATTCATAATGTTTTCGCGTCTTACTTTTGTTTTTTTTTTTTCATATTTTAATGCCTAATGGATCCTGTGGATCACGTTATTTCGTCTATTATTTTGTAATTTTATGAGCACATTTCACCGTGTTCATATTGAGTTCTTGAGAAGTTTTATCAGTTATCTTGTAATTTTTTCTTTAAAATGTTTAATTATGTTTTAGGTGATTAACAATTTACATTTTTTATTCAAATATTTGGGGATTCTATGGCACCTTCACAAATTCAAATAAAATACGGAAAAGCACAAATTTATATGAATATTTGTTTTAAAGTGATCCCAAAACAGGCCTCTGGAGGCCTTTGGGAAAGTAACAGTTTAAGGCTCCACTTTTTCTAGAAAATCGGCACTTGATGTCAGTCGGGTTGTCAGCCCTGCGTGCCAGCCGCCTTTACACCCAGATCAAACATGTTACCCATTTTCATTACAAGCTGATCTAAAGTATGAATGGCAAATTGGAGTATAAAAAACTTAGATTACGTCACATTAACAATGGAATATGTCTATTAGTCATTGGTATAACTGAATAGCCATCTTATAAAGAAAGCGATAACACTAGAAATTAGATCACCAAGTACCACCCTTATGAAGAGAGACATGCAAATTCCTGACCGGACAAAATACCCAGTACATAGGCAGGGAATGAGGTGGGAGAATAACATTGATCATGATTGAACGGAAGTAAATTGAACGGAGATGAATAGAAAATCTTAGCTCAATATAGGATTTTATGGAGAGAATATATCCGCACGATCATGAACCTGTAGGTTAGAGAGTGCCAGTGAGTTAGTGCCAAAGTAATTTAAATTACGTAAGCCTACTAAACTTCCTGGATTTATCTAACCCGTAGCTTGATTGCTCCGCAGACGTAATTTATCCATACATCTCTAACCTCGGTTAATGTCTCCCAGCCATTTCCTCTAAAATATACCTCTTCACGTCATGATTGTATATCTCCAAACTCATTCTTGGACTACCAATTAGGCGATTTCCCTCTGGTCTTCCTAAGATTATTTTGCATGCCCCTGTTTCCTTCGCCATTCTTCCAACACATCCTACCGTTCGAAGTCTACAAATCTTAATTGTTCTTATTACATCAGGTTTCCCATAAAGATAATTTAGGTCATTCAATTTTAATCATCTCCATTCATCTATCTGTTCCTCTCCCTTTGGTTCACAATTTTTTCTAAAAATTATTTTCCCCATCCTTATAGTAAGAATCCATATTCCATATCCTATAACTGGAAAATAAATTGTATGTAATCTAACCTAGCATCCTAATGGATCTAACATAATCAACAAGGATTAGGCCCAATGGCCTGTTCCGATCTCATTACAGGTCGAATTGGTCCTTCCATCTCTTCAATGGTCTTCCCAACGTTCTTCTCCCTTTTGGTTTATAATTATACATTCTTCTTGGTATGCGCTGTTCATTCATTCGTAATACGTGCTGAAGATAAGCATTTTGGTAATGTTATTCTTTCACAGAGATTAAATATATTAAGTTCTGTTCTTATATCTTCGTTTTTCTTTTTATCGGTCCTTTGTTATCCTGCTATTGCTCTCAACATCTTCATTTCAGCAGCCTCTATTTGTTTACTATCTGCCTTTGTTAATGTCCAGGTTTCACATCCATATATAAGAGATGGAACTGCCAATACTTTGTAAAACTTCAAAATAGTTTATTTTCTAGTCTTATTCGATAAAGTGCGTTTAATTGTGCCACATAGATAATTGAATCGTATTTTAGTGTGTTTATCGAAATTTGACATTGCCCAAAATGAAACCCAAATAATTAAAATTCTGAACTTGGTCTATAATTACATTGTTTATCACTATTTTTGTTCTTAGCACATTTTCCTTTCAGAGCTAATATTTTTGTTTTAGACGTAGATATTCTGAAATTGTATTTTAGAGAGATATTTAATGTATAAAGGAATTGTTGCAGAGCATTTTCTGATGCCGTCATTATTACTTGGTCGTCTGCAAAAAGCAGAGTTGTCAATACACTATTTATATTAATTTGTTCTTGCCATTCATTTATGACATGGTCCAAGTGTAAATTAAATGATACTGGTGGCAATGGACACCCTTGTCTTACTCCCTAGTTTATTTCTGTGTTTTGTCTACTAATTTTATCTCCGCAGTCTATTTTAAAATTTGTTTGTATATATAAACTCTGAATGGCTCTTATAACCTGAATAAACGTTTGCAATTGAGTAAACCAGAAACTTTAAGAAATCGCTGGCAAATATGTTTCCAGCACCAATGTTATCCGATAATTTTCGATGTAGTTGGTAGAGTTAAGTTGTAAGATTAATATGCTGACTTCTTATAAAACTATCCATGATCCTGGAATTATCCATTATAAGCGTCTTAAGATATACATATTTTTATTTCAGGACAAACGAGAACATGCCACTAAGAAAAGAGTTATGTTTAGAAGTAGTGTTACAACATTACAGAAAGAAAATTTTTAACTATTTTGACAAGTGGATGACAGAGATAATTAGACGTACTGATCTACAAGAATGGGATTCTGTGTTTCACGTCATATCTTCAGATTGCGAACAACATAGAGAATTTCTTTCTAAATTTCCTCCACTTCTGCAATTCAATATAATATCCGAAATCTTGCCAAAAGTCTTTCAAAAGTTTGTTAGTTTCAGCAACGATTGCAATGCAATTAAAGGAGACCGGCTTGTATATAAAGATTTGCCTGAAATTTGCCGTCGCATGTTAGGTACAGTTCTGTTTCCATGTATTAAAGAATTTAATCTTAATTCATGTAATGAATTTACAATAAATGTTGCAATGAAATGTTTACAAAACGTTCCAAAGTTAACCACATTAGTAATCACATTACAGCTCCCATCGCCACTTGATGATAAAATTACAAATCTGCAAAATTTAAGAAATTTAATTATTCCAAATAATTGTATTAATTCGACTTTGGGAATGTTAAGTATTTATTGTAAAGGATTACGTTTTTTGGACATACATAATTCAAAGCACGTGGACGATGCTTGTGTGAACCGTATCATTCAATTTCAAAAGCTAGAGTTTCTCAATATTGAACAATGTTGTATTAGTGACAGTTCATACCGGAGAATTTTGGAGAAATTACCAAGACTGAAAAACATATCCTGGTACGATCCAATAGAAAATGTTGTAGATGGCTTTCCTAGAGAATGTAGTGAAAGAATTGAGATTGCTGACGTATGGACATTAACACCACATATATTAATTGATAATTTATATAATCTTACTGAATTGGTTATCACGAATAATGACAGTATGCAGCCTAAAATTAATGTATCATGTCTGGCTGAATTAAGACAGTTGAAAATATTCAGAGTAAAGGCCTTCGATTTTGTACAATCTGGCTTGAATTTGTTTTTTGTAAATTCAGGTCATCAATTGGAAATATTAGAAATGCATTTTATTGAAAATTTAATTTTTTCAGTTATATTAGAAAATTGTAGTAATTTGATATCTTTGCATTTTATAGTATGTAGTATTAACGATGAAATAGTTGTCAATACAGAAATGGTGCCACATTTCCTGAATTTACAAAATCTACATTTGAACAATATCACTTATAATGGAAATTTGTCTTCATTTGTACATTCATATAGGAAATTGAAAGTTTTTCGCGCAGGATGTATAAACCAAATAGATGACGAATTTGTAAACGTTACACTCGGACATCAAGGCTTCAGGAATTTGGAAGAATTTGTTGTTGAATATAGTACTATAAGAGAAGCAGCCTATGCATTGATTAACAATTGCCCTAATCTAAAGTTGTTAGGGGATTTAAAACGTTGGCAAGATTTTTCAGAGGCTGATGTTATACAGATTAAGGATATGATTCAGCGAGAAAACATGGCTCTTAAGCTCCTCATTGATCATGAAGAATGGTCATCCATATCAAGTATTTGCGTAAAAAAAATAAATAAAAATTCTGCTAAGACGTGAGTCACTTCACACAGTTATCAACTTTTATCAAAGATATTCATTGTCATTTTAGAAACTCGATTCGACATAATGTCACTTTTTCCTGGTTATATTTGAATGGAATTATTGCTGCAATATTTTTAAGTTTCTGACGAACTGAAAAATTTAAGACAATGGAATGATGTCTAGTATTATAGGTGATTATTTTGAAGAAAAATCGTTTTTAGATAATCTATTATTTTCATTTTTCAATTTAAAATATATAATTATATTTTAATGGAGAGGAATAGATATGTTAGTAATTTTAATAAAAATCTAAGATTTTACCGTCCTGATGTAAAATTATTAAATACATTTATATTTATTGCATTTTCTATTATTTGTTTCATTTTGCAAGAAAGGAATATTGGTGAATATGGAGCTTGAGAAAGTGTTAAGCAAGTAAGTCGTTTTGAAAAAGGTTTTGTGTTAATTCATAAGATAATAAAAGCATAAGAATTTTTCAATTGTAAGCACTTGATAAAAATTTGAAATAAAATTCTAGAGTACTAATATCCACATTTGTATCCATAATTCTAAAATACATGGAATCCAATTATCTAACAGCAGCATGACGCATTAAATTGTAATTTTAAATATTTATCATTATTATATTTTATTTTCTAAAGAGAAAAAAATGTTATTTTATCTTTGGATGTATTTTCTGTTAGGGTATTTTTTAATGTATTGTGAACGCACATTGTGAAAATTGTGCAATATAGATTGATTATGTATTTATAATTGTGTATCCTTATTAAACATATTTTGACCGAGAATTATTTAGATAAACACAATAAATATAATTGAAGAATAAAAAAGTAATTGAAATGTTTCATTCATAACGTTATTTAAATGTATGCCTAACACTTACTTTATAAAAATATTTGTTTCAGTTCAAAAACGTTATTTTTTCTAAATTATGCTAGGCTATCGTATCCTTGTTGAAAATATTATATGCCTTCCTGTAAAATCCATGATCCTCAATTACTACTTATTTTTTTCCATAAAAAATCGATTTTCTAAATCCAGTTAAATGGTAAGTATGTTAAATACAAAGTCGACGGTGGTCGTGTAAAGAAATGTATCTCCATAACATTTCGCCCATCTAAAAGACTAAGATTTTTTTCAGCCATTGCGGCCCGTAATAATGGGGCAAAGCCCAAAGCCTGGTCTATACGCAACGTTTAGTCGTCAGTCTTGAATGATCAGATAAGATTGACATAAAAATTGTACGGTTATAGCCTACTACTCAAACTGTTCCGTCTTTGGGTCAGTCGTTACCCTACCTTACCGACTGCATCAGAAGACTGGCACGCTAACCAAACTTTTGACGCTTTTATTTTCGCACTCTCTTTACGGTAAACTGTTCGAAATGAGTTGATTTTTTTGTGACGGACTCTCTACTTGCTTTTCTATCCGCCTCTTCATATTTACCAACCAAAGCGGTGTAAGCTTGGTTTTTCTTAGCACCATTGCTGTAATCCTTCTATTTCACGTGCCGGAGGTAAGGAAAACTGTGGTACAGTTCTATGAATTCCGTGAAAATTCACGAGCCCAGTGTCGTAAATCTGATTCCATTTTTTCCGTCATTATACAGAGTAAAAAGATTAGTTGAAACCTTCAGTATCGGAAAGAAAAGACTGGCAGAAGAGCGAAGTTTCACCAATTAGACTGGCATGCGTCTACACGCACCAATTTGTCCGCCGTCTTGCTTGTACACAAAGCTCCAGCCCTTCAGTCTTTTGCGAGTTTGTCAAACCTCATTCAGTTCATGCAAAACGTCCAATTTACCGTACACATGCAACGTTTTGTTTGACAAACTTGGCATGATCATGCAAGACTGACGACAAAACGTTAAGTGTAAACTAGGCTTTAGATTTTTGTTGACCATTCATAGCTGGTATTGAACTAAATAAGACAAGATAATAACTAGACACAGTCTTAATTGGATAAACGTTCTTTACTCCGTGTTTGGAACTCTGTATTCATGCACCTTTACATTCTGTACCGTCCAGTAACTTTCAGGGAATTACGAAGGAATGTAAATGCTATTTGTTCTCAAATATTATTTAAAAAAACATTAACACATCATCAATTCGACATAGCAGACCCCAAAAAATTCCATTATATATATAGGCCTATATATATGTGTGTGTGTGTGTGTGTGTGTGTGTGTGTGTGTGTGTGTGTGTGTGCGTGTGTGCGTGCGCGTGTGCGTGTGTGTTGTTGTTGTTTGGCAATATCTAGCATCGCCCAGTGCGCTGCACTAGAACCAGTTATGGCTCCCTGGCAGCAAATACCATAGTGATTATCTAGATGGAGTTTAACCACTTAACCCACTATATCTAGCGGCTTTTGTGTTCAGTTTATAAAAAATTTTGTAAAGGGAAGGTGGTGAAATGAGGTGTAATCCTACCAAAGCAGGGCATCGTTAACCACTCGGCCGGACAAGCAGAGAGTCCGAAAGCCGACCGGTCGGAATGAGCCACACTACTTTAGCTGTCATACAGCACTCATTTCATTAGCTGGACCATCAAAGTCTAGCAAATATGTTCCGGTGAATTGCAGTCGCTGTATTAGATGCCCTATATTGCGAACAATTGGATTTGTATGATTTTGGATTAGTTGGAACATTTTGTCCACACTTTCTTCAATCGTAGTCGCAATATACGGCATCTGTGCTTGGTGTGAAGCTCTGCGATCCTCGTGTACATTGGTGCCGAAAAAATAATTTTGAAACATTTATTCTGAATTATTTGGACTTTCTTTTTGTGACATCCAGCGAGGATGCTCCAGGCTTCACAACCATACAGCAACATGCTTCGGATCACAGCTGTGTAAAGAATCAGCTTGATCCGAGAGGATAGTGTAGGTGACTTGAAAAATGGATAAAGTAAGGCAATTGCAGCATTTGATTTATGAATAAGATGCCGAATATGAATTTTGAACGTAAGCTTGGAATCCAGATGGATTCCAAGATACTTCACTGAGGCTTTGGTCGGAACTGTTGAGTTCCCAAGGTGAGTTGGATTTGGTTTGGTCTACTAGTCTTTGAAAACAAAACAGCTTTTGTTTTGTTAACATTTGTGTGTGTGTGTGTGTGTGTGTGTGTGTGTGTGTGTGTGTGTGTGTGTGTGTGTGTGTGTGTGTGTGTGTGTGTGTGTGTGTGTGTGTGTGTGTGTGTGTGTGTATATGCGTGCGTTCGCATTCTATAGCAATTCCGCTCGAGGGCAGATCTTTCACACTGCAGTCATAGCATTTTAATGCTATACATTACAACTTTACTAGGGAATTATAGATATGGTAGCTTTTAGTTGCTTTCAACAATCGGTGAAGGATGATAAGGATGATGATGGCCTGATAATTATCGGGGTCCGTTGGCCCCTAAGCTTCCTGGCATTCATTTTACATGTTTGGTAAACCTCAGCTAAGAGCCTGCCTCGACCGGGAATCGAACCCGATCCCGCTGCGTGACAAGGCATCATGCTACCTCGAGACCACAGAGGTGGAGATATATATATATATATATATATATATATATATATATATATATATGGTGTATACGTATGCTAATTTAAAAAAGGGTATATAGTAATTAATTAAACAAAAATTATGATAAAATTACTTAATCAGATGAAGGATGAAGCTATTAAGATTGTTGGTAGACCTGAAGCAAGAATTTCAAAAATCATTTAAAAGGGCGCAATTTTCATTATTTTTTTTTGGAACTGCACTGCGTACATCCCATAGGTATAAAACAAGAAACTTGTTCTCTCAGAACCAAGAAAGTTTCTGATGGACTAGCGATTTACTTGAATTTCTTAATTTAATAATTGCTCTAGCGGTCGTCACATTTTTCTCTCACAACAAATGGATATATACGATTTAACAAAAACATATTCTTTAAACCATCACAACCTTACCATAACTTACCATAAATTCTATTTGTTGAGAAATACGCTTAATTTGCCCAGTTCCAGTATAACTGATGATTTTTTAAATCTGGTAAGTAAATTTACCAGAGAAATAAAACAATTTATAGTATTATAATTAATTTTAGTGTATAAACTGTGGATTAAAGATCGTCTAAAATAAAGTAAGAGATCCGTGAACCAGTTAACAATACAATTATACTGGAATAAGAAATACTCGTAGCTGCCTTGTATTATCCTTGTTTATTTGACATGATTGTTATAGGAGTGCAGCAAGACATTGTCAAAACAATGGTGGTAGTAGTAGTAGTGGTAGTAGTAGGACTTTATTAGACTAAAAGCAAGATGCATACAATGTTATTTACAAATATGGGTCGCACGGGTAGTAAACCGTACGTGTGCTGTTGACAGTCCGTTACAGTAAAATAATGGTAATAATATAACATAAAACAAAATAAATAAGACACAATAGTATTACAATTAGATAATAATACAATATTAGACATCAATTAGGTAATGTAGAATATTAAGAATTAATTGCATTACATTTTGTTTACATATTTATTTATTCACGAATGCGTTATTTTCCTCGTTTTGTCCAGAAATGTATCCACGTTTATCCTATTTTCTTGATTTACCATTTACTCGTAGCATGCCCCTCTTTCGCGAATTGAATTTACAAGTCTTTTCGGTAATAACTGACACCTCCATATTCTAAATCGTTACATTTTCCTAATATGTGTACCTCGTCTTCAAAGATCCAGCACATTGGACATATTCGCATATCGTGAACGTTCCAATTTTTTAGAAATTTCCATTCCCCTAGCCTAAACCAAACAAGCTCTGATATCTCTTTAAATCCTAGGTTGAGTATATAAGATTACTTTCCCCAACACTTGTTTAGGTCTCTTTGTAAAACAGAGAGCATTTTCCCGTACATTCCTAGTAAAGTAACTGTATCACTGGCAGTGTCCAACTCGAGTCTCGTGATGCGTGTACATACGCTCTCCATGCACCTTTATCCTGAACTATTGATTTAGGAAATGAATAATTTAGCTCCTTCAAAGCGTGATTGTTATCACACATTATACCGGCCTACCTACTGGTTGATTCCACTCTGGCTTTCCTACAAGATGCTCATGACCCTCTGTAATTTACCATTCTTGCTATATGCACTATGTATCCTTGTGTACGAGACTTAAATGTTCCTATTAAATCTGGTTCCATAAATATCATGTAGCTGGTAGTTACGTAGTCTTATCCAATTACTTATTAATTCGTCCCTCTTTGATCTAAAGAGTTTCCTAAGCACTTTATATTCAAACGCGTAACATTTGTCGTCCTTTAAAGAGGCAATGTTTGGCATCCAAATAATACAACTGGAAGATTTGGCGCATTCAGCGGCCAAGAGCGCTTTAGCAAAAATGGCTGCCATTGCAGCTGAAATTTAAGAATTTTGTTAAATGAACCGCTGCGACTGCGGAACCTCCAATTTGAATTTGTTCATGGGCTCATTACCATATTACTAAGCGGTGCTATTGAAATTAATCATAATACTAATAGGGACATACAGAATTTATTATTTATTTTAATCGATGTAATTTATGAAAATGACTAATAGATAGTTTAAAATAAAATATTGTTGTAGCGAGGAAAATTGTAATTTTCTTATTATTAAAATATCAGACGGCTCCGTGACGCAAGCGATTAGACGCTCGCCACTTACCGCTGGGATTCGAGAAACTTTTTATGATATGTATTATTATTATTTTATATTATTATTATTATTTTAATCGAATTAATTTGTGTTAATAGAGTTTCGGTCACTATGCGTGGATTTTGTATTGGAGGAAACAACTACGGCAGGTTTTCTCGTGGTTTCTCCCATTTTCCCCTACAGCAATCTCATTCCACTTTTCCCCATACTCATCTCATCCATTATATATATAATTAACTGACCAAAATGTATTTTTATACGGTAAATTGTACGCCTGTTTATCACTGAACTACTCCTAAGCAACTGGACCGATTTTCATGAATTTCTTTATGCGTGTCTGATTGGGTTACTCGATGGTTTAGATTCACAATTTCATCCTCTGAAACAATTAGCTGTAGGAGTTCACCTGAAGTAAAAATTGAAAAATCGCTGCAGCGATCACATTTATGGATGATTCACAACGAAATTCAGTATATCATAGTAAAATTAACCGAGATAGATATTGTCGAAAAATGAGCGAAACTCGACACTATAAGTGGATGTTTACTTGAAATCCGAAATCAAAAACTTCCTAAATAACTGGACAGATTTTGATCAAAATGTTTGTGTGTGTTTGAGTGGTTGCATGGTTGGTTTAGATTCTCAATTTAACCCTATAAACCATTAGGTGTATGAGTTCACCTGAAGTAAACATTTTAAAATCGCTTTAACGGTCACAATTTTCGATATTTCACAACGAAATTAAGTATATCTTATTAGAATAAACCGAGGTAGGTGTTATCTAAACATTAGCAAAATCCGACAATTAGAAGTGGAGGCTAACCTGAAATCTGAAATTAAAAACTGACTAGCGACCACCATGTTTGGTTCGTCTCAGCGAATACCAATACAGTTGAATTAACCTTTAATATTTCATTTATTTAGGCGTAGCAACGCACGCCAGGTAATATCTAGTGTCTGTACACGTGTATATATATATATATATATATATATATATATATATACATATACACAGAGTGTACGGGATAGAAGTGTGACTATTTTAACTGAAGATAATTAATGTCATAAGGAATAAAAAGGGTCCTCACATTTTTTCTAATTGCAATATTTGTTTAAATTTATTTCGATACTTTGAAATGTTGGTGGCTGGAAAGGAGGGGGTTTAATCTCTACAGCTGAATTGGACAGACCTACAATACCGATACAAAACAAATTCTCTGTACCAATGCAAGGCCGAAAGAGGTCAACATTTGTTTACGTAAAACGAGCAGAAAATAAAAATTTTGTTTCATTAATGGGAAATGATGGTCAATATTATTCTATATTTGACAAAATTGCTTCATTTTATTTCTGAAGATCAAAATAGGAATAATCAATTGAGTTGGTGTTTACTTTATGAAAATCCATATTTAATTAATAAAGTAGTAATAGTTTACTATACAAAAACAATCAAATTATAGAACATTCACGAGGGAAATTAGGAATAAGAAAGGGTTTCTTTAAAGAAACAGGTAATACTTAGGTAGTTGGGTGGCGTAATGTAGAATCTAATAATGGCTTTTAAAAATAAATGGACAAATAAAATACTTTAATTTACATATAATTTATTCATTACATATCTACATTTGTAAAAGATTTTGGTTCTATCTGACTTTTACAATTCTAAAGGTAAAGGTAAAGTGATCCCACTACAGGCCTCAGGAGGCCCTTGGGGTAGTAGGAGGTTAAAGCTCCCACTTTTTCTTGACAATCGGCACTTGATGTCAGCCGGGTTGTCAGCCCTGCGTGACGGCAGCCTTTACCCCAGAACAAGCGTCTGGTACTCATTTCAGTTAGAGGCTGAGTCGACCCCAGGGCCATAGTGCGGCCAGAAGGTTTGGGTCAGTTTAAAAATCCTGACCCCACCGGGACTCGAACCCTCGACCTTCCGACTTGTAGCGCAGTGCCTTAACCACTACCCTACGGCGTGCCCCTTACAATTCTAAGAATGACTATTTAAAATGTAGAATTAACTTTTTTATAAATTGTGTATGAAATTGTTTTCTTACACAATAGTCAGAGATTATAATGTTTATTGACAAAACATAAATGTTAGTTATAGAAATATCAAAATAATGTAATTAAAATAAACAAGTAAAAATGGTTCTGATCTCTCGAATTAGGAAGATTACTCTTATTATTACATACAACTTTTTTTATTAGATGATTGCGTCAAGGGCAAAGTGATGGAGAATTTTCAATATTGTTAATGGACTAATATATTGTTATCAACTTATAGAAACATTTTTAACGTGAATTACAAATTATTTTCTGTCATAGAACTTGGATATTACAAAACTGCTTTTCTCTCTACAAGATTTAAGAACAGTACCATAATAAGTACGTTTGTATGTATTGAGAGCAGAGTTCACTGGTTAGAATCGACAAGTGTTTCAGACAGAAAGCAATTTGAAGGTAAATATATTATTACATTAATTTGTCAGTTAAAGACAATCGAATATGCATTATATATTTTTAATGTTGTGATACCACTTATTACACAGATTTTCTGATTATTTATTGATAGCATCCATATTAAACTCTTTATTTATGAAATATTTCCGACAATTTTTTCTTAAAATAATTCAGTATTGTAAATACGAATTTAAGCTTATTTTTCAATTATAATACAGTATCTAAGTTATAAAATGATCTGAAAACGTTTTTATATTAAAAGTATACTGAAGCAATTCAATGGATTATTTCTGGAGACTATTTATTTTTAAGTAATATTTTGATATTTTCCGTAATGTTAATATAACTTCGTAGTTGTAAGTTATTTTATAACGTAATGTTACTTTCTCGTGAGGACGTATTTTTAAAGCCTTAATTAGTTCGATCTCTTAGTGAATTCAGGTAGTGAAGCTATTAATTTTGTTCTCAAGAAATTTTATCTACATATATTTTATTTAATTTCTACACGTCTTCACTGGTCCATTCCAGTAGACACCGAAAATGACATTGACGAATATATTTTCGGTATCTACTGGAATGGACCAGTGAAGACGTGTAGAAATTAAATAAAATATATGTAGATAAAATTTCTTGAGAACACAATTAATAGCTTCACTACCTGAATTCACGAAGAGATCGAACTAATTAAGGCTTTAAAAATAGGTGCATATATATATTCCCTAGTAAAGCTGCAAGCATGACATGAAAATGCTATGATTGCAGTGAAGGACCTGCCTTCGGGCAGAATTACTATGGATATATATATATATATATATATATATAAACGGACTCATCGGTTTATAACCGAAAACCGCTAGGTCGAAAAATGAAGGCCTACTTTTTAGATAAACAGGATTTGAATATTTCAGCACTCTATTTCCTAGTTTCATGCAACAGTAGTGCATATTTGGAGAATTCTATGGCTCAACAGTATATTACCCTTCCCTCCATTTTCCATAACTGTTATTCTACTTACGTCTTCTGTATTTAGTAACATTTTGTAACATTTTAAATATTTTCAGCGATAATTATAGCGCTCTTTTATAAAATTTAGGTATTTATTTATTTACGAGAAACACGATAACATTAAGACATTTCTAGACATTATTGTGAAACCCACTAGTTACAACCCCCCTCCTCTTCCAACGTTGCCACCAGCAACAACTCAGCTACACATATTTAGTTAGTGTACACTTCAGTGAATAATATGCGTGTAATTTATTTTGTTACGTTAGGAAGTGAGAAGTTAGTTTACATTAGTTTCTAATAAACGTTTGGGAATTTATTTCAAAGATTGGTCATTCCGCACGTATTGTCGTATAGCAACAGCTCTATAAACTTTCTGTTGGATTTCAAAAGAGGTGTGGTTCCAACTAGCGACAGCTCTATAAATTCATGAGCATGCGCACTGTTGTTCTGTAGTACTTAAAGAATGTATTGGGAAAGATAAAGTATTTTTTTTTCAATATTTCTCCCGCTTCATTCTTGGCCTACCAATTAGATGCTCTCCCTCTGGTTTTCCTATTGAGTTTCCATCCCCCTCTTTCATTCACCTTTCGTGTCACAAATCCTGCCCATTACAGTCTAAAACAATAATTGTTCTTATTATATCTGATTTCCCATAAATGTCATTTACCTCAATGTGTTTAAATCTTCTCCACTCACGTATCTATACCCTTCTTATTTGGTCCAAAAAGTTTCGTAAAAACTACATTCCCTAATAATCGAAATATGTTCTTCTCCCTTAAAATAGGTTAGGCTACATGTTCCATATGCATATAAACTGGAAAATGTTTATCTAATCTAACCCAACATACATAATTCATCTAACCTAACCTGAAGAAACATGTTTGCAATTGACTAAACGTTAAAACAAACATTACTGGAAAACTTATCGACAGTACGAATGTTGCCCGATATTTATCCATATATATTGTAGAGTTTCGTTGTAAGGTTAATATACTGTATTTTTACGTAGAATAGCCATAATATTGGATTTATCTGTCATAATCGTCTTAAGATACACATGTTTAATTTTTCAGGAAACACGAAAACATGCCAATAAGAAAAGAGCCATGTTTACAAGAAATGATACAACAATATTACAGAAAGAAAATTCTTAATTTATCGGACGATTGGCTGGAACTAATAAAGTTAGTCGAACACGCTCATCTATGTGAATGGGAATTAACGTTAGTCAACATATCTTCAAAATGCAAACAACTTAAAGACTTGACTTCTAAATTTACCTTTCCCTTGCAATTCAATATAATATCCGAAATCTTGCCAAAAGTCTTTAAAATGTTGATAACTTTCAGCAACAATTACACAGTGCGCCTAATTAAAAAGAACCCAGATCGATGTAAAGATTTGAGTGAAATCTGCCAAAAGATTTTAAATACAATTCTATATTCGTGTATTAAAGAATTTGATCTTGATGTATGCGATGCATTTACAATAAATGTTGCAATGAAGTGTCTACGAAATGTTCCAAACTTAACCAGATTGAAGATCACATTAGAGCAGGATTTCGCCCCATTACCACTTGATGATAAAATTAGCTATCTGAAAAATCTAAGAAAATTAGAATTTCCAATCTATTGTACTAATATGACTTTGGAAATGTTAAGCATTTATTGTAAAGGATTAAATTTTTTAGACATACACGAGTCAGATCAAGTGGACGATAATTGTGTGAATTCCATCATTCTACTTCAAAATCTGGTGTTTCTCAATATTCAAGAATGTCGTGTTAGTGATAGTACATATCGGGTAATTTTGCAGAAATTACCAAGATTGAGAAACATATCTTGGTATTCTGAAATAGATGATGTTATAAAGGAATATTCTACAGATTATTATAAAAGAATTGAGATTGCTAATGTAAGGATATCAAAACCACGTATATTAATAGAACGTTTATATAATCTTATTGAATTGGATATTACATATTATTATGATAGTTCCCAGTCTAATATTAATTTATCCTGTCTGGCGGAATTAGAACAGTTGAAAATATTCAGAGTGACGGCCTTAGATCCTGTACAATCAGGCTTGAATATTTTTTTAGAACATTCAGGTCATAAGCTGAAAATATTTGAAATGAATTCAATTACAAATGTATTTTTTTCAGTTATTCTAGTAAATTGTAGTAATTTAGAATCTTTATATTTGAGATTTTGCGATATTATCGATGAGATCGTTGTCAAAAGAGAAATGGAACCACATTTCTTGAATTTAGAAAAACTACAATTGTTTTTTGTTAGTTATTGTGGAAAATTTTACTCATTTGTATATTTTTACAGAAATTTGAAAGTTTTTCAAGCAGGATTTATAAACCAAATCGATGACGAATTTGTAAATGTTACACTCAGATATCAAGGCTTCAGGAATTTGGAAGAATTTGTTGTTGAACATGGTAAAATAAAGGAAGCAGTCCAAGAACTGATTTACAGTTGTCCTAATCTAAAATTGTTAGGGGAATTTGGATATCCGGATTTTCCTGAGATTAATTTAATGCCGATTAAAAATATAATTCAGCGAGAAAACATGGCTCTTAAGCTTCTCATTCGTGGTGAAGTATGGTCTTCTTGACGAGTATTTTCGTCATTACAAATTAAGACCTTCGTTATCACTTACGTCAACTCTCATTGTTATCAAAGGTTTTAACTCTGTCGTTTTAGAAACATAATTCGACATAATATATATCACGTTTACTTAATTGTATTTTAGCGAAATTACTATTTCTTTTTTTTAAGTTTTATGACGAGGAAGGGAAAGTTTAAGATGTTGAAATGATGTCCAATTTTTTAGAACGAGATGTTTTTCAAGAAAAGTCCTGATTAAAAATCTGATTTTGTTTTCATTTTTCAATTTAAAATGTATGATTTCAAGTGTTGTAAGAAAAAAGAAATAAGTGCGTCAGGAACTTTATAAAAGTTAATCAAAATCTCAGATTTTACTGTCCCAAGTTTCAAAAACTGCAAAATAAGTTAGTGCATTTAAATTTCTTGAATATTTTTATCATTTGTACATTTTGTGCAAGAACTGAATATTGGATGTGGAATTTGAGAAAATGTTGTGCGAAGAAATCGTTAAGAACGTAAGCTCGTGATAATTTCTGAGATAACAAAATTTTAATTCAATAACCGATGAAACGTTGCAAATAAAATTTTTAATTTCTGGTATCCACATTTTTATCGATATTTCAAAAATACGTTAAATTATATAAAAACAAAATGACACATTTAAAGCCTTTTTTTCAAGTATTATTATATTTTTTTAACGGAAAAAAATAAAGCGACTTAATATTTTGATGTATTTTCTGTAATATTATTGTGAAAATTGTTCATCATCATCATCATAATAGTACATTCACGAATTTAGGCCATTTGTTGACCTGTTTCGGCCTCAAGAGAAACACTATCCAGAAGTCTTTTGAGTGGACGTCCTGGTCTTCTTCTTCCTGCAGGTTGATATCTTAACATTTTTTTTGGCTATCCTGTGATCTTCCATTCGATGAACATGTTGCATCCATCTTGACTTATAATCAGAAATTTTGTTTTCTAAAGATCCCATGTGTAAATCTTCTAAGATGTCTTCATTTTTTTTGTGATCTAGTAGTGTGTATCCTGCAGTCCTCCGAAAGTATCTCATTTCAGCAGATCTAAGTCCCTGTATATCCTTCTGTTTCAACGTCTATACTTCGCTACCATACAAAAGAGTTGTTTTATACACTTTTAGTCTTGAATGTTTTTGGACTAACTGTGGCTTGAAGATAGAATTTATTAACACTAAATTCTTAAAAATTTAGATAATTTTACATTTACATCCTTTTCTTCTTCATATGAGATATTGCATCCTAGATATGTAAAATTATTCACCTGCTCCAAAATTGTATTGTCAAGTACAATTTTACTTCTGACTTCTGAAATGCCATAATTTTTGTTTTCTCTATAGATATATTCAATCCATATTCTTCTGTAATTTTGTTAAGTTCATGCAGACCTTTCTGCAGATTATCTTCTGAATTTTCAATTGTTATTTGGTCATCTACAATCAATAGGGTGTTTAATTTTGTATTTTCTGATATTCTTATTCCAAATTTATATTTCGTGTTCAATATAAATTTATTACGTATTTGTAATTGTATATTGTTATTAAAATATTTTTGACCGAGAATTATATATGTAAACACAATAAATATAATTGAATAATAATAATTTAGATTATTTATTCCTCATGTCCTTTTCATTTCAATTTAAATTCATGCCCAACACTTTTTAATTAATAAGAGTCATATTGTTTCAGTTTTGAAAACAGTTTTTTTTTTCGAAGTTATGCTTGACTATCCTATCTTTCTTAATAACATTCTATACCTTTTTAATAAACAATGATCCTCAATTACGACTTTCTTTTCCCATAATCAAAAATAAGCTTTTTTTAGAAATCCAAGTAAGTGGTCAGTCTAATATAAAGTCTAAGGTGGTCGTGTTCATCTCCATAACATTCGAACACCAAGAAGACTAAGAATTTTTTTCAGACATTGTGACACGTAATAATGGGGCAACGCCTTAGATTGTTGTTAATTATTCATAGTTGGTGTTGAACTAAATAAGACTAGATAATAACTAAACACACAGTACTAACTGTATTCGTGTTTGCAACTCTACATTGATACACCTCTACGTTCTGTACCGTCCAGTAACATTTAGGCGAATTACGAAGGAATTTAAAAGCTATTTGTTCGCAATTATTTAAAAAAAATTACAAATCCTCAATTCCACATAGTATACTCCAAAATCCCATTACATTTATGTCCATTTGTATTTTAACTCTATAGCGACCCCAATTATTTTTTTGTGAACCGAATTCGGTATAAAGCAATTAATCTAATAAAAATTACGATAAAATTAGTTAACCAGAAAAAAATTAAGACTGCGAGTAAACCTGAAGCAAGAATACTAAAAATCGCTCAAACATCACAATTTTTCATGTTTTGGAACTGCATTGCGTACGTTCCCAGCAATAAAACGAGATAATTAATCTCTAAGAATCAGCAAAGTCCGACCACTAGGATTGTCGGTTTACCTGAATTTCTTAATTTAATAATCGCTCTAGCTGTCGACATATTTTACTCTCATAGCAAATGGATACATGCGATTTAATTAACAAAATACATGTTCATCAAACCGGTACAACCTTATCATAAATTAGATTTACTGAGAAATTTAGTTTACCCAATTTCAGCATAACGGACATTTAAAATTCTGGTAAGTATATTTACCAGAGAAATAAAAATACTTTTGTTTACATATTTTAAGCAATATTAGCGTAAAACTCTGGAATAAGATCGACTAAAATAAAGCAAGAGGTCCATGAACTAGTTTACAATATCATTGTGATGCGATAAAATACTTGTAGTTGCTTTGTATTATCCTTGTTTGTTTGATATCATTATACGAGTCCAGCAACTTTGAAAAAAATAATAGAAAGTAAATGCATGACTGTCAGTGTCGAACTCTAGTTTCCTAGCAGCGGGGACGTACGCATCTACACATCTAACTTGAGCTATTGTTTTCCAATCATTTCCTGCATAATTTACCTCCCTCAAAGCATGGTTAATAATATCCCACATTATTCCTGGTCTACCTACTGGGTGATTCCTCTCTGGCTTTCTTACATGAAGTTCATGACACTCATCAATTTACCATTTCTGTACATGTCTCAGCATACGAGACTGGTAGGTAGGTCCATTACGTAGGCCAAGAATGAAGTGGGAATATAACATTAACCATGATTTAAGGGAGGTAAATTATACAGGGGATGATTGGAAAACATAAGTTACTGATAGGAATGTGTGGAGAGCTTATGTCTGTGTGGCCATGAATCTACCGGCTTCATAGAATCAGTGAGTTAGTTGTACTATTTTAGAATTGGATATTTTAAAATAATTCATTTATACAGGTTGTTGTAAAAAACACCGACAACGGAAGTGAGATGGTAGGCCTATATTGAGATATGTTGATAATTTTTTAATAAGGTACCTATGTCCGAAAATGGTGCGTTTTTACACTCTTAAAAATTGACTTCTCAAGAGTTCTGTTAGTTGGATTTCAAGGCTCAATGCTTGATAATACTGTCACAATTACGTCAAGTTTACAAAATATTCATCTCCCATCTCATTGCAGAACGTAAATCGGTGGTGTAGTGATTGGCGCACACGTTCAAATACGCCTGGCCTCGTTTGAAATATTTCTAAAGCAGCGTGGATTCGGGCCTTAAGATTCATACGTGACTCTACTGGAGTCTAATGAACAGACTGTTTCATGTCGACCCACAAAAAGTAGTCGAGAGGGTTAAGATCGGGTGATCTCAGAGGCCATTGGACTGTTCCCCTCTGTCAATCCATCGACCTGGATACGTGGTATCCAAATGTCTCCTCACATTGGTATCGAAGTGAGCTGGAGCTCCGTCATGTTGCAGCCACATTCCATTGCGAAGCCACGTATCACAGGTACCATATCTGTGAGGTGCTGTCACGTAATGAGTCTTCAAATCCTTCGAACTGTCACTGATCTTACGACATAATTAATTAGTCATAGTGTGAAAACGCATCATTTCCGGACATTGGTACCATATTTAAAAAATTACCAACATATTTCAATATACTACCTCACATCCGTTGTCTGTGTTTTTGCAACACCCTGTATAATCTAATGCCAGAATTGAAATGAGTTGTACAATATTTTGGTTCTGTTAATCTATTGTACCCAGAAGCAATATTAAATATGTATTATCATATGGAACAGAAACCTGGTGAATTATCAATAAAATGAAACAAAACTGCAAGCATTTATAAATAGCTGTTCGCGTAAAATTATCTATGTATTCTCGCCTGAAGTTGTAAAAAACGAAGTCTTGTGGGATAACATGGTGAGTAGTCAGTGGAGATGCAAATTAAGAGAAAGAAATGGCGCTGGATAGACCACATTCTTAGAGTCTTGACTCTGTTGAAAGACGTACCTTTGATTGGTACCCCAGAATTAGAGGACATCCACATGGTACTTGGAAGAGAAGTGTGGAGATGAGGTGAAGAGGATAAAAAAATCATGGAATGAAGTGAAAACTGTTGCCAGTAATCGTGTCCGGTGGAAACTAGGGCTATCATTTTTACGATAAATAGCACATATTTTATAAGAATATAAGTTTCTTAAATATACATACTATTTATACAAAAACTAATGAAAACAATACATAAGACATTAAAGAATAAAACAAGAAGAGATACTAGATTGAAGTTTTATAGAACATTGGCAGTTCCTGCATTACTTTATGGCAGCAAAACTTGGGTAATGACCGAAAATTACTAAGTAGAATACAAAGCGCAGAAATGAACTTCCTTAGAAGAAGAAAAGGCTGCACAAGATTGGATCGGATAAAGAATGAATATATAAGAACAGAGTTAAATATATGTTCATTGAATGAGAAAACCAAAGAATATATAGAGAAATGGTTTACACATGTATTAAGAGTGAATGTAATAAGATTACCAAGAGCAGCATTCAACTACAAGCCAAGAAGTTCGAGGAATGTAAAAAATCAGAATATAATAATAATAATATAATAATAATAATACATTTATTTAGCCTGGTGGGGTTAAGGTCATGTGGCCTTCTCTTCCACTCACCAGATGTAGGAAGGCCAGTGAAAAGATGGACAGAACAACTGTGAGGCGGAACAGGCAACTTTTACCTAGTCCATGAAATGAAGAAGAAGAAGAAAACTAATTGAATTAAAGTACTTTATTGAGTCATGTTTATGCATATTTGAGCATTTATATGTGACAGACCATATTACAGCAATGTATTGGTCATATTCGCCATATCTTCACTCTTTTAAGATTTAGATAACTTTTATCATACGATTTCTTTCTTCCGCGTTTGAGTTGTTAAATTTCTCAGAATTTTGTTTCTTGTAAAATCTATCTTCCTCTCCTATTTAGTTTAAATTCACAGTACAGACTTTTCCCTTACGTACATGCCTGAACAAATATTTATGTATTGTCTCGCAACAAGCAGGTAGCTGCTGATAATTCTAATAAATTAAAAAGCTTGTTATAATATCAAATTCCATACTTTAGTTTGCTTCTCATTTGCGTTTTATTCTTAAATAAACAGTTAAATTGTCATAAACTGATTTACTAATTGATTTTTATAAAATAAAATAAGTTAAAATACCTTCTTAGGTAAAATCCGTCGTCCTCAACTTTTAAAATATGTGATCTTTATGCCTGTAGGCCTTTCAGGACATCCGCCCCATCTTCAGCAGTTCATTTTTCGCTACAGCATCAAACATCAACCTGGATGCTGTAGCGAAAAATGAACTGCTGAAAATGGGGCGGATGTCCTGAAAGGCCTACAGGCGTAAAGATCACATATTTTAAAAGTTGAGGACGACGGATTTTACCTAAGAAGGCATTTTAACTTATTTTATTTTATGACTCTCCACCTCAACGGTTTAACAATGAATTTTATTAGTATTGATTAATTCATTTTACAACTAATATTATTACACAATTGTAATATTATTAGGTCATATATTTTATGTTGTAGAACATATTCTTGTACATGTTAGGTCATAATTATATTTTTTAATGTATCTATGATTTTAGGTTGTAAAAATGCTAGCCCTACTGATGACATTTGCTTATAAATGGAACTAGAAGAACGTGATGATGATACAATGCCGGTACCCCTATGAATGAGCGAAGATTATTCCTCAGAGGTTTCCATTATAGAGTGAACACAAAAATAAACAAATATTCATCTAATTAGAAATTTATAAATATATTTCAACGTGTATAGAAAGTATATTCAAAAATCAACATTTGCCATCTGCAATGTGTTTTCAATCACGTGAAAATAGCATAGTATAGAGATTAACAACAGAATAATTATTTAGATACGATTTAATAAATCTTGAAAATATATTATTAATTTGAAAAATACTATAGAATTTAAGTAACCAAAAACATGTGAGTAGCACTGTGAAATACATTCTTTGAAAGATAATCTAATTTAATTTTTAAATGTATTTATACTCGTATGCTGTTATAAGGTTGGATGTTTTTAAATACATTTGTTATATAATCTAGTATCAAAACTGCTTCCACGTTTGAAATCAGTTTTGAGATATTTTAGCTCTCATAATCTAGTACAAACGATTTTGTCATATTCTATTTATGATATTTGTTTTCGGAATAAGTATTTGTTTTAGTGTACGTAGTTTAATAAAACGGAAAAACTGCACTTAAACTGGCGTGAAATATTTTCGAAGTTCTATAGAACAACAGTGTACATGCGTCAGAATTTATAGAGCCAGCGATAACCCACAATCGAACCACATATCGATTATCATCCTCGATTACTATCCGTCGCTATGAAATTTAAATGACCAGTAAATCCCCAAATCTATGTTAAAAAATTATTAATAATATTAAAATTACCAAACGTTTATTAAAAATGGGTGTACACATACTTATCACTCCCTAACGCTGATCCAACTAGCGATAACCCAAAACAGCGATAGAAAAATCATAGATTAAGTAATATACTCTGTGGAGAAAATAGCTGTTAGCATCACAATATTGTCTAACAGTGTCATGATATTGTGATTTGCATATTTAAATACCCCTCAGGGGTCCTCATCTAGGGGATATGTGGATGGCGACCACAAGGTGCCCAAGCTGAGCAAAACATTTCTTCCACTTACTTGTGTTTTGCACTCTTTTAACTTTACTATCTAACCTCTCTTGGTTAACTCTTGTTTTTTTCGACCCCGACGCTATTAGGGCATCCGAGGGCTAGGGAGTCTTTCCTTTCTTCCATTTCTTCTTTCCTTTATTTTCTTTTCTTCTCCAGAAAAGCCTGACCAGAGGCTATAAGATGGCAGCCGCATCACTGGTCTTGCCTTCCTTTGGCCAGCAACCAATCGAAGGGACTATTATTATGCTTTCAAGTCAGGGAAAATTTTCTATAGGATCGTAACAGGCCTTGGCCTAATACTTGGAAGGAAGAAGAAGAAGAAGAAGATATTTAAATAAATACTTCAAAATTGTCTAATAATGTTATAAAAATTGTTTGAAAAAATTAAAAATATTAAATAATGTTAGTAAATACAGAAGAAGAGCTATAGTTTACAACAATATAACTGAAAAATCAAGCGCTAGTAGAAGTGCAGTTGAGCCAATAAAACAAAATAATACATTTTATGAATTTTAAGTACTTTGAAATGAGAGGCTGAATGTTCTGATGAGTATTTTATCGATTTTTTTCAAGCAAATTGTAATACTTTATATTAAAATACTTTCAAACGTTACTGTTAGAATTATTAGTATTACCCCAACTTGCACAACTATCATTTGAACACAGCTATACATAAATTAACTATAGAACGGAATAGACATATAGGATCCAGGTATAACAAAATGGTATGGAGCTTTTCTTAATTTATTCTAGAATTATGTACTTATCTCATCGTAGAAATTAGACTACATAACAGTGAACTATATGGTTTTATAGAAAGCCAGATATAAAAAGAACAGTTAAGTCTCGTAGACTGCGTTGGACAGGAAATGTGGCACGAATGGGGAATGAAAGAAGTGCATGGAACCTTCTTGTAGGAAAACCAGAGGGAAACGCCCAGTTGGTACACCAAGAATGAGGTGGGAGAATAACATTAATCATGATTCGAGGGAAGTAGATTATACAGGGAATGATTG
This sequence comes from Diploptera punctata, assembly GCA_030220185.1. Taxonomy (NCBI): domain Eukaryota; kingdom Metazoa; phylum Arthropoda; class Insecta; order Blattodea; family Blaberidae; genus Diploptera; species Diploptera punctata. The sequence continues at coordinate 1,335,191 of JASPKZ010001950.1, read as the reverse complement.
GAAAACATTAGTTTCATGATAGGTATGTATGGAGAGCTTATGTCCGCGCGGTCATGAACCTACGGATTCGATAGTGCCAGTGTGTTAGTTAGAAGTTCATGAATAATTCTAACAGATTTTTTTTTACAATAGAGACATCTGTGATTAACACATGTGGATGAGTCTACGGTCGGCTGGTTACAAAGAACGTCTGTCCTGTCGCGATCATTAAGTAAAAAAAGTAAAATACACGTTAAATATATTTTGAAAAAAAAAGTTTGTTTCGGTTAAGATAGACATAAGAAAGAACTATTACATATACCATTAATTCTTAATAATTCTACATAACCTAATTAATGTAAAATGTTATTGTATTATTATCTAATTGTAATATTATTGTTTTCTTTTGTTTTGCGTTATGCTCGTATTATTACCAAACATTACTTTATTGATACGGACTGTCAACAGCACGTACGGCTTACTGCCCGTGCGACCCATATTTGTAAATAACATTGTATCTTACTTTTAGTCTAATAAAGTCTTACCACACGTTTTTTTATATATCTTGTACGTATTATACATTAAATTCGTTAAATCTAGAGTAAATCAAAATACATTATAAATATTAATTTTATTGTATTTATAACATGTAATTGTTTATGTTTATTGTAATTTAGATGTAAGACTACTTTTTTGTATTTTTTTAAACCTGGTTGAGTAGTAGACAAGGCCTTAAGGCCTTAGCTCTGCCAGGTAAAATAAAGCTATTATTATTACTACTACTACTACTACTACTACTGCTCCTGCTGCTGCTTCTTCTTCTTCTTATTATTATTATTCTTGTTATTCTTCATCTTCTTCTTCGTCTTCTTCTGCGTATTCTTCTTCATCCTCTTCTTCATCCCCTTCTTCATCTTCTTCATCTTCTTCTCCTTATTCTCATTCTCCTTCTCCCTCTAAGGACAAACCGAATAGTAATGGGAGCGCCAGTATATACCAATTATAAAGATCTTTGTGATTTTCTCACTATCACCATGTTTTGCGGGGAATTAAACATTTGTATGAAAACAGATGATGAACAGAATTCAGAAATTAAATTTTATCAAAAGGACTTGATAAAAAGAAATTTTGAACGTATACCACAAGCGTTTTATTTTATTATATAAAACTTGAATATTACAAAACTGATTCGTTTTATTTCTATAATATTTGTGAACTAAGCTTAAGTTTTACAGTACCGTACTACGAGCGTTTGAAGCTATTGAGCACTGAGTTCTGCAGTCCGAATTGAGAAGTGCTTCAGACGAAAACAACTTGAAGGTAAAGGCATTATTACTGTATTTCATATAAACATCATTACATTAGTTTCTGTGATTAAAGGGAATCGGAATTGCCTTGTATATTGATAAAGTTCAAATACTGCTTATTATATGCTAGTTTTTTTATTGTTAATGTCATACACATGATACATTTTATTCATGCAACCTTTTTTTTTTTTTACAGATTATTAAATATATTTCATTATGACATACGATTTTTAAGCTTATTTTTTTCTGTATAATTTTGTACGTCTGACTTACAATAAATTCGGGAAGTTCCAGTTTTAAATTATATAGAAGGGAATAATTTTACTAAAACAATTTAATGTATTAGTTCTGGAGAAAATTATAACTTTCAATTTGTAATTTAACATTAGGGCTTAACTGCATTTCTACTAGAGCTGGATTTTCAGTTATATTGTTGTAAACTATAGTTCTTCTTCTTCTCCTATATTTACTAACATTATGTAATATTTAAACTTTTTCAAAAAATGTTTATAACATTATTAGACAATTTTGAATCACAATAGTATGACACTCTATACAATATTGTGATGCTAACTGTTATTTTCTCTACAGAGTATATTACTTAGTCTATGATTTTTCTATCGCTGTTTTCAAAGTCCTATAGAACAACAGTGCGCATGCGCCAGAGTTTATAGAGCCAGCGATAACCCACAATCTAACCACTTATCGATTACCATCCGTCGCTATGAAATTTAAATGACCAATATTTGCAATAAATTCCCAAATCTAGGTTTAAAAAAGTAGATTAATAACATTAAAATTACCAAACGTTTATTAAAAATGGGTGTACACTTATCACTCCCTAACGCTGATCCAACCAGCGATAGGCCAAAACAGCGATAGAAAAATCATAGACTAAGTAACTTAATATATTCTGTCGAGAAAATGACAATTAGCATCACAATATTGTCTAACAGTGTCATAATATTGTGATTTGCATATTTAAATAAATACTTCAAAATTGTCTAATAATGTTATAAAAATTGTTTGAAGAAGTTTAGAATATTAAATAATGCTAGTAAATACAGAAGCGCTATAGTTTACAACAATATAACTGAAAAATCAAGCGCTAGTAGAAGTGCAGTTGAGCCAGCCCATGTTTTCCCTTTACAGAGATTTAGGCGCTCTACCCCTATAGGGAAGAATTTGAACCATACTAATTTAGTTACACTTGTTTTCGTATAGATGTCATTTTTGTGTGGTCAGCGTTCCGCCTCATACTGACATCTAGGAAAACAAGGTAGTACTAGGACGGGAAAATTCGGTAAATTTTGCTTAGAGGCCTTTTCATTCAGGCTTAAGGTTTTATTTACGAACCTGAAAATCTTAAGACTCGGGACCCACGGCTTGAAGTCCCTCCCGGAGGACTTGCTCCTTGGATTTTTCCGTCCTAAAAAATCCATCGACCCCGGCCGGGTTTGAACCCGCGACCCTTGGGACCAGAGGTAAGAAGCATAACCACTAGTCCACCGCGTCCGACTGGTAATTTTAATACTATTAATATATTTTTTTAACATAGATTTGGGGATTGTTGCAAATATTGCTCATTTAAATTTCATAGCGACGGATAGAAATCGAGGATGATAGTCGATATGTGGTTCGATTGTGGATTATCGCTGGCTCTATAAACTCTGGCGCATGCGCACTGTTGTTCTATAGGACTTTGAAAATATTTCACGCTAGTTTAAGTGCAGTTTTTCCACCAATATTATTTGAATCAAAGAATAAGTGTAACTAATAAAATAGGCCTAAGTGTTGGGTGCATACTTGACTTCATCACGCTCTTTCAATGGAGCATCGACCAGCATCGGTTTGACAAAAATCGAAATAAAATTAACCCTCCAATTTCGATGTGCTTATTTCCTGTGCCAGTTATTTAAATGTGTCGGACCAGAGTTAAATAAAATAATGTAAAACTGTACGTATATCCTTTAAAATTATGTAATTCATTTTTTTCTTTCTCGTTCGCCTTTCTTTCGTTTTATTAAAAATATTTAATTAAACCAAACATTTTAGGATCCATTGAGAATTTAAGGGAAACCTTCAGCAATAAGACATTGTTATATAGTTTAGATTATTCTTTCATGTTTTTTTTAATTAACCTCTAGCCCATGTATCATAATATAGTAGATAATTCATTAGACGATAAAGTTGTTTCTCCTTTCGATCGTTTATGTATGTATGTATGTATATATATATATATATATATATATATATATATATCGATGTTATAGTTACATTTTGACATTTAGCAATTAATGCCTAATAATGACATGAGAAGAAAAATAAAAGCCTACAAGAAGCTTCCATGCACTTCTTTCATTCTCCATTTGTGTCACATATGCTGCCCATCGCGGTCTACGAGACTTAACTGTTCTTATTATATGTGGCTTTCTATAAAGACAATGTGGCTCAATGTTAAGTAGTCTACTCCATTCACCTGACCATCTATCTTTAATCCAAAAAGTTTCCTAAGAACTTTATTTAAAAAAATATCTTAAGAACTTTATTCCCAAATACTACTTTTTATTATAGATCAAAATGGACAACCTAAAATTTCACTGTGTGACATAGCAGGAAAAGGTCAAGACCATAATGTGGCACGAAGGGAAAGAAAAAAATAGGGCCAAATAAGATTGTAAGTTCATTGCTTCATTATTTAAATTTGATTAGGGCAACTGTGGAGTCCATTAAAAGAACAAATTGTCTTGGCAGCATACTTCTACGCTATTGCAAATTACAAAAATATTGAATCGATAATCAATAAGTACTTGGTTAGTGGCCACGAAGGTCATAAAATACATTCTGTTGTAGGAAAAAGTGTCAAGCGATATCAGAAGTCCGGCTTAATTTATACACCAAGTCAGTACTTTTCCATAGTTCGAACTGCCAAAAAAAAAGTATAATCTACAATGTTGTTGAAATTAAATTTGAGGACTACTTGAACTATAAAAAAGTTGAGTTCAGTAATGTCTTTTAATTTTGGAAAAGATTTATCTGGTCATGTCGCTAAGTCAGTGATGCGGTTGTATTCAAAGTAAAGAGACAGTGTCCTGAAAAATATTTCCGCAAGGCTTTCTATGCAGAATATGAATTTAGGGAATTAAATTTAGTAAAATTAAGGAAGAATGGCAACTTATTTTGAAAATGTTATACTCAAGAATGCTTAAGACAACCCTTTGAAAAATAAAAAAAATGTACCTCGCAAACTCAAATGTTGTTAAAAAATGTTCATACCTATTTTTACGAAAGTTTAAAAGCCGACAATGTATTGCAAAATAGTTTTTCTTACTATGGCATTTGTTCCTTTTTTTTTATTGTTTCCTTAGGTTTTGGTTTTGAATGTCCGTCGCCGTGGCGTAGTCGGTAGAGTCCCTACCTTCCACTCCGGCGACCGGGGTTCGATTCCCGGCGGGATAGGGATTTTAAATCTCCACCTTGGGTCTGGGTGTGTGTCCTGTCTTGTGTTTGTATGTTTGAATAAGATAGAAAGGTTAACAAAGGTAAACAAAAAGGAAGAACAGTGCAAACGAAAGAAAACGACAAAGAAAGAAATTAAAAAAGAAGAATATGTGCTCGTTGTTTATGTTCACCCTTACTCTTTATAAGACAGTAATAATTATGAACTAAGTTCCAGTTTAATGTAAACATTCTTGCACGAGGTCAAATTCGTCTATTGGGAAAACCGTGGTGCTACTATTACCCGCTATGTAACTGAATTGTGTACGGATTTGACGTCGATTGAAGAATTATTCCTAGGGAACATCATATTTTACGAGAAGTAAGATAGAACACATCGGCCGCGATGGACTAGTGGTTATGCTCCTTGCCTCTGGTCCCGAGGGTCGCGGGTTCAAACCCGGCCAGGGTCGATGGATTTTTTAGGACGGAAAAATCCAAGGAGCAAGTCCTCCGGGAGGGACTTTAAGCCGTGGTTCCCGAGTCTGAAGATTTTCAGGCTCGTAAAGAATCCTTAAGCCTGAATGAAAAGGCCTCTAAGCAAAATTCACCTAATTTTCCCGTCCTAGTACTACCTTGGTTTCCTAGATGTCGGTATGAGGCGGAACGCTGACCACGGACCACTCAACATGGCATCTATACGAAAACAAGTGTAACTAAATTACTATGGTTCAAATTCTTCCCTGTAGGGGAGAGCGCCTAAATCTCTGTAAAGGGAAAACATGGGCTTACAAAAAAAAGATAGAACACAAGGTATGATGGTACCAATAATTAGGAACTTCCTCCATTTCTTTTTTATTTATGACAAAAAAAGGGCTACCTAATCAGACGTTTACGCGTGCGCTCCTTCCACAATGTCGATAAATATACAGTATATCCTTTATTAACAATTTCATTAAGAGCTGAATGTTGACTCAACCGTAAATTCTGCTTCTATTTTCACCACATCTTCAATAATTGTAGGAAATTTTTTTTATATTTTAAGAAATTCTGCAGAAATACCTGAAATTCCAACGTACTGTGCATTGCAATGCGTTAGAAAAAGACAATGTTTATTTTATCCTTTAAAATTGTAATTACACATTTTTTGGTCGATGTGACTAATTTCTTATGCTTGCTAATATTGTTGTTGCTGGAAGTAAGTCAACGTTCCCACATCTAACCTGGTTGCTATGCAAACAAAAGAAATCGCAATGCTGATATGGACTCAAAAGGCATACGTTCGGTAAGTAAAACAAAACATTTCTTGAACTCGTACTTTCTTTAGACTTTTCCGGAATTAATGCAGAACATCCCACTCTCCAGGCTTCTTCAATTTCTCTATCATCTACTATGACTCCTTCCATAATAAAATTATGAAACAGATTCTAATCACGGTACTACATATAAAAATGTCTCCACAGCCAACAATCCTTGCTTATAATAAAATAAATTAAAATCTACATAGCAACGATCACCATATGTTTCTTTCTCATAGAAGTCATTTACATCCAACCAATATTTTAATTCATTTATTACTATATTTAATAAAAATTAGTCACATCGGCCAAGAAATAGTATGAGGTAAGTACGTAACAGATCTAGAAAATTGAAAAAAAAAAAAAAAGAAAAGAAAAAAAAAACTATTTCTCGATCAGTAACTAGTGCTTACCTCACTTGTATCGCAATACTACTAAGATTCCCACATATAGGTTATATAGATATGTGCTAGATAATACGTATTTTTATTATCTTTGTTTCGAGGGTTGGAGAACGGAATATCACTCTCTTACACGCTTAAAGGTAAACCCGTTAATTGACCAATGTAACTGCAGTCATTCATCCAGTCTGTTTATATTACTGGGACTTTGGTTGGAATTAGTATAAAGTTTGCTATTTTTATATTTACCCGAGAAAAAATGCAATAGGAAACTTTAAAAAGACTACTTTTTATTGTGGGGGGCACGCCGTAGCGTAGTGGTTAAGGCACTGAGCTACAAGCCGGAGGGTCGAGGGTTCAAGTCCCGTAGGGGTCAGGATTTTTAAACTGACCCAAACCCTCTGGCGGCACTATGGCCCTGGGGTCGACTCAGCCTCTAACGGAAATGAGTACCAGACGCTTGTTCTGGGGTAAAGGCGGCCGTCACGCAGGGCTGACAACCCGGCTGACATAAAGTGCCGATTGTCTAGAAAAAGTTGGAGCCTTAACCTCCTACTACCCCAAGGGCCTCCGGGTCTGTTGTGGGATCACTTTACTTTGGGGCACGCCGTAGCGTAGTGGTTAAGGCACTGAGCTACAAGCCGGAGGGTCCAGGGTTCAAGTCCCGTTGGGGTCAGGATTTTTAAACTGACCCAAACCCTCTGGCGGCACTATGGCCCTGGGGTCGACTCAGCCTCTAACGGAAATGAGTACCAGATGCTTGTTCTGGGGGTAAAGGCAGCCGTCACGCAGGGCTGACAACCCGGCTGACATAAAGTGCCGATTGTCTAGAAAAAGTGGGAGCCTTAACCTCCTACTACCCCAAGGGCCTCCGGGTCTGTCGTGGGATCACTTTACTTTAAAAGGGGCACGCCGTAGCGTAGTGGTTAAGGCACTGAGCTACAAGTCGGAGGGTCGAGGGTTCAAGTCCCGTTGGGGTCAGGATTTTTAAACTGACCTAAACCCTCTGGCGGCACTATGGCCCTGGGGTCGACTCAGCCTCTAACTGAATTGAGTACCAGACGCTTGTTCTGGGGGTAAAGGCGGCCGTCACGCAGGGTTGACAACCCGGCTGACATAAAGTGCCGATTGTCTAGAAAAAGTGGGAGCCTTAGCCTCCTACTACCCCAAGGGTCTCCGGACCTGTTGTGGGATCACTTTACTTTTTTTTTTTACTTTTTATTGTTTTTGCTAGTTATTTTAATGCGATGCAACTTTACTTTTCGCTTTTATCTGACTGGATTCAATAGGGGAACATCAATAAAAAATGTATGAAAAATAAGTCAAAACAAGGTCTTTATTTATTATTTAAAACCAATTTTCTAGGAAGTTTAGCAGAAATTTCAAATGTGCCACTATTGCATGCCATGAGTGATATATCGAAATAAGTTTTTCAAGCTTTGTATTAATTGATCCATAAATAAATTAAATAACAGGGAACTAAACAAGTATGCTTGGAGCTCTCTATAATGTCTGCTATTTTATCATTTATATGTATTTGTCACTGTTTTTATATATAATTCTTGAATTAGTTTTAGCAGTTTTCTTGGAGCCGGTTCCGTGACGCAAGCGGTAAGACGCTCGGCTCTCACAGCTGGGGTCTCTGGCTCGTGTTTCTGTTACTCCATGTGGATTCTTGGTTTTTCTCGAGATTTCAACCCTTTTCCCCCTGCCACAAATTGATTTTCTCCATATACATCTAATTCATTTCGTTTCGTTCCATCTTCTATGTTGCTGCGCCAAGCGTAGTCGGCCGACATCCTTATTCACAGACTCTGCCAATGTAAGGGATTTAATCGCATCCCATCCCTCGGACCGGGACTGTGTCGGTTACGATTTGAAGAGGAGGGAAATTAGAAGTTTTATTAGAACTTTGTTTTCCGTGAAAACTTCAGCTATGTTTATTTAGTAATTGATAATTTTTTATTTAAGATTGAAATGTTTCATTTGCAGTTCGTATTCCAATGTATTTACTTTTTTTAATGTTTTGTTTCTAGATTATAATCCCTGTTTTAATTTGTTTATACGGGAAAAATAAAGTACAAGTTATTTATTTTGTAATAAAACGCATGAAAATGTAGAGCTATGTAACTCTTTTTTTCGCTTTTGAATCTTAAAATGTATTTAGCCTACAGTAATTACAAATGAATCCTGTAGAAGTAATCCTGTAGATCCTGTAAGAAGTAAAATTCTTGACAATAAAATTTTGGAGCAGGTGAATAATTTCACATATCTAGGTTGCAATATCTCACATGAAGAAGAAGAGTATGTAAATGCAAAATATCAATATTTTTAAGAATTTTAGGATTAATAATTTCTATCGTCAAGCCACAGTTAGTCCAAAAACATTCAAGACTAAAAGTGTATAAAACACTGGCTCTTCCAACTCTTTTGTATGGTAGCGAAGTATGGACGTTGAAACAGAAGGATATACAGAGACTTAGATCTGCTGAAATGAGATACCTTCGGAGGACTGCAGGATATACACTACTAGTTCACAAAAAAATGAAGACATCTTAGAAGAATTACACATGGAACCTTTAGAAAACAAAATTTCTGATAAGTCAAGATGGAGGCAACATGTTCATCGAATGGAAGATCACAGGATACCCAAACAAATGTTAAGATATCAACCTGCAGGAAGAAGACAGGACGTCCACTCAAAAGACTTCCGGATGATGTTTCTCTTGAGGCCGAAACAGGTCAATAAATGGCCTAAATTCGTGAATGTACCATGATGATGATGACAAAACGGTGGATTGTAATACGACATACCAGTCCACTTAAAGTCAAATATAAAAACAAAAAATTCTGAAATTATCACTGCATTTTATGAATAATTACCCTCAGGATTGTTTTAAATTTGAGAAGAAGAAGCGGAAATAACCGAAAGTACGCAATATTAAAAATGGAAGATGTCTATTTTCCCGCGCAATAGCCGGGCAGATTGAGGCATGATACCCTAGTGGAGAGCTGCATGACTTGTGCTGGTTAGTACCCATGGAGGAAGATTGTTCTATGGAATTTCGGCCGCAATGGACCGGTCGGTACCAATCCACCATAATTAACAACTTGGGTAGTTACAATAAATAGCTGATACAATTTGAGAAAACCAGCTGTAACGACAGGACGCGATATGCTGGCAAAATATCAATCCTATGATTGTAACCTTTCTGATTAACACATGTGGATGTGAGGCCAGCAGTCGGATTTAACCAAGGGCCTTCTTGACTTGGCGCGTCATCGAGATGGAAGATGTCTATTAGTTACTGCTAAAACAGAATAACCAACCTATAAAAATATGCTACCAAAAATTAGTCACCGAGTACCCATCTAATGTGATCTACCCATTCTAATCACACATATCACTCCTAATATGAATTATCCAACCTGTGTAAACAGGTTTGCCAATTGATTATAGCGGAAACGTGAAAAAACATGTTGAAAAACTTTGCTAGCATGAATGTTAGCCGTTAAGTACGGATATAGTTTCGTAGATGACCGATACAAGATTCATAGACTAGCATATTGCATAAAATGGTCATGTGTCTTTAGGTAAAATTTATTTTATTCTATTTATTTTTTACAGATCAGACGAAAAATGCCAATAAGAAAAGAGCCATGTTTGAAGGAAATGATACAACAACGTTACAGAGAGAAAATTCTTCGTTTATTTGACGAGTGGCTTATTCCATTAGAGTCAGTCCAAGATGCTCGTCAATATATATGGAAATGTACGTTAGACGACATATCATCAAAATGTTATCAACTTAATGAGTATTTTTCTGAATTACCTTCACATCAGCAAATCAATATAATATCCGAAATCTTGCCGAAAGTTTTTCGAGAGTTAGCTCTTTCCAGCATCAATTGTGCAATATTTATAGGAGACCCAGTGATATTGAAGGATTTGAGTGCTATCCGCCAAACCATTTTAGATACATTACTGATTCCGTGTATTGAAGAATTTGATCTTGCTTATTGTGATAAATTTGCATTAGAAGTTGTAACGAATTGCTTACACAAATTTCCGAATTCAACATCTCTACCAATGGGACTTGAATATAAAATTAGCAATCTTCAAAATCTAAAAAAAATAATTAATCCAATAACTTGTACTAAGTTGACTTTGAAAAATGTAAGTATTTATTGTAATGGATTAAAATTTTTAGACGTGCAATCATCAAAACAGTTGAATGACACTTGTGTGGATTATATTATTCTACTTCAAAATCTGGAATTTCTCAATATTAAAGAATGTTGTATTAGTGCTAGTTCCTATCGTAGAATTTTGAAGACATTACCAAAATTGAAGAACATATCTTGGCATTCTCCGGTAGATGATGTTATAACGAATCTTCCTAAAGAATATAGCGAACGAATTCTGAATGCTGACATAACGGCTTTAAACATAAGCATCTTGATTGAAAAGTTGCGCAATCTTATTGAATTGTCTATCACAGTTATGCGTGAAGAAAATTTATCAAGCCTGGTTGAATTAACACATTTGAATACATTCAAGGTAAAGAACTGCCATTTTGTAGATTCTTACATGAACAATTTTTTTGAAAAATCAGGTCTTAAACTGAAAGTATTAGAAATGGGTGACATTAAAAATGCAAATCTCTCTGCTATACTAAGAAATTGTAGCAATTTGAAATATTTATGTTTGTACTCTTGTGATATTAATCTTGAAACCGTTGACAAAAAAGAAGAAATGATGTCACATTTCCTGAATTTACGAATTCTGAAACTTAACTCGAATGCGTATAAAGGCTTCTTTCATCCATTTATATATTTTTACAGAAATTTAAAAGTTTTTCATGCAGATCGTACAGAGAAAATAAATGATAAATTTGTAAATGTTACACTCGAATTTGAGGGTTTCAGGAATTTGGAAGAATTTGTTGTTAGTTATTGCCCTCTAAGTATCACTACAGCACATGCATTGATTAACAGCTGTCCTAATATAAAGTTTTTAGGGTGTTTGGAAAATTGGTATTCAATCTCAGATATTGATTTTGTAGAGATAAGAAATAGAATTCGGCGGGAAAATATGGCTCTTAAACTTCTCAAAAATACTGAAGAATGGTTTTCTTAACAAGTACTTCCTCATTAAAAGAAGTTTGTGAAAACATTAGTCATTTATCATCTCCTCTTCATTTTTTAAAAACAATTAGGCATGAAAATATTTATTTTATCTCTTACGTTTATAGAGTGAATTAGTTTTACATTTTTTTAAATCTTGTAAGTTATAAGAATGTAGAATGTTGTCCAGCATTTTACAATAAAAAAAATTTTCAAGACAATTGTTGTCCAGCATTTTACCATAAAAACCTTTTCAAGACAAATCCTGGTTAAAAATAAGTTTTCATTTTGTAACTGAAATTTTATTTAACTAAGTTCTAGTAAACATACATACATACATACATGCATGCACACACGCACACATAGTGTTCTGCCCAAGAGCAGGTCTTTCATTCCAAACTCGGCCTTCCCCACTCATTTTTTAACTCAGCCTTCCTTTTGTATCCACATACAAACCATTTATTTTAATATTGTCTATCATCTGATTTTTTTTTCTGCCTCTAACCTTATTTCCGTACATCATTCCTCTAGGACATCCGTTAGCAGGCAGTTTATTCTTAGCCACTGGCCAATCCAATTTATTTTCCTCTTCTTTATGAGTTCCAGCATTGTTCTTCTTTCGCCCACTCTGTCTACCACATCTTTGTTTTATTTTATCTGTCCATTTTATACGTTCCATACGTTTCATCCTTCTCCATATCCACATATCGAAAGCCTCCACTCGCTTTTCCTCATTCCGTCGTAATCTCCAAGTCTCTGCACTATACAATGCTACACTCCACACAAAGCACTTCACTAGCCTCCCACGTAATTATTTTGCCAAAGGTCCGCAGAAATTCCTTATCTTCCTGTTAAAAATATTCTTTCGCCATTGTTATCCTCTGTTTTGCTTCTTGAGCGCAGTTCATGTTACTACTGATAGTACAACCCAACCCAAGTATTTGAAGCTCTCCACTTTCTCAATGGCCTCATCTTTAATCCTCATGTTTATCTTCCTTGGTTTCCTTCCTACAATCGTGGCCTTCGTCTTATTTATATTTATCTTCATCCCATAATCCTCGCACTAGTCATTTAGCTCCATCAGCACGTTCCTCAGTGTCATTGCACTTCTGCTAGTAAAACCATATTACCAGCAATTCTTATGCACTTAATTCTTCTTTCTCCCATGTTTACGCCTCCCGTATTCCTGAAACAGTTCTTCATTAGGTCTTCCAAGTAGATGTTGAAAAGAGTAGATGATAGAGGACGTCCTTGCCGTACCCCTTCCAATTACTCTTCCCTCTGATATTTCTTCCCCTATCTTCACTTTTATTCCATACAATGTAGAAATTTTAATTTAACTGAAGTTTATTTGACCTGCGTATGCACCTTGAAAAAAAATGTACACAGAAATATATATTTTTAAATATGAAAATTCCTTAAAAGTATTTTTATTAAGAATTTTTTCAGTTAAAAATTGGATGAACGTGCAAACTAAATTGTAAATTTGTAATATCGTTGTTTTTTGTTATCGAAATTCTTAAATGCAGGAATTCACGAATTGTTTGCTATTGTTATGTGAAAACCATATATTTTATCACGAGTTTTATACTTCGAAGATGAATCCCATAATGTTGCGAGTATGCGGAGATACTTAGGAAAGGTTTCTGTACATTTATAGAATATGTACAACATTTGCCACTGTTATTTTAAATGCAACCTCCTATTTTATTTTAGACGGATTCAAAGATCTGTTTATCGGCTTTACAATACAATTTGAATACTTAGTTATGCCATATTAGAACAGATCCTACAAGATGTTGAATTGGCAGGAGCAATGAGCTGTATACCAATGTATAGTCTTCCTGTTTCAAAATACCTTACCCTATTACTACAGGAACAGGTGTCTAATCACCAAGTAGATGTTCAAAAGTGCTACGGTTATTGTTTACGCATTCCCGAATACGTTTCCAAAAGGATCTTCTTACAAGGACTAGTTGGTGATCTGAAATGGACTGGCATGTTTCCCTGATCCGATGTTGCATGTCGTCAGGAGTGGTTTGTTCCGTGACATAGACTCGTTGTTTCACATATCCCCATAAGAAATAATCAAATAATTAGCAAAAATTAGCAGCAGCAGATATCAACTTTCACACGTCTGTAACACGTAAGCCAATAGAAACCTCATTCCAGCGGCAATTTATTTATTTTTTCAAAGACACTTCGAACAAAGGAAAGAAATGTGTCATGATCAATTCAAAATAATGAAGTTCGAAGCCACAACTTAAAAACAAATAAATATCAAAATTTGCTGAGCACCTCCGCATAGAGGCAAATCAACCATTCACATGTTTCCACAATTCGTTTCACACTAATGTTCATAGTTTTGATATAATGAAACGAAACATGATTCGTGAAACACCCTGTATATACAGGACCAATAATTAAGTAATATGGAAGGAAAATTATACTTGTGATAGGTTATATTTTTTTTAATAATTATCATAGGCCTGCGAATATTTTACGGCATGAGATATGTTCATGCAAATAAATAAAGTCAAATACCCTGATAACGGAACTGTTACTAATTTTTGTGGTATCAAGTATCGGATTTTGCACAATTCTATTTTTAACACAAAAAATGAGAGTGCGCGGTCTACAACTTACATATTATGCGGTATATATTTTCTGTATTAAAATATGTTAAAACCTAAAAGATAATACAATTTTATAATATAATCAAAATCACTGATTTTATTGACATTCGTTTGTCATTGTGTTTAACTTTGTTACATTAGAGTTTCGCCCCTATAACGGGGACCATTCGTCTTTACTAATTGGTGTTCCTATGGTTTGGAGAGAACAAGACAATTATTACAATGATTGTTATTTTTGTTTATGCAAAATATCTGGGTTTAATAAGAAAAAAAGAAAACAATTACATATCCAAACCATCAGCAACTAGACCTATAGCACTTGGGACATGCTTTACAATTCCAATACCATCAACATTACAAGAGAGTAGTAGCAGCATTCCTTCCTCCTCCAACACAGAAGATGATTTTAATTTGTCCCTAGAAACAAAAGATAACATTTCGCATCCTATCAATCAAAATTAAACGATTTGGTACGCCATTTGGGCCTTACAAAACAAAATGCTGAACTTTTAGGTTCGAGATTTAAAGAAGGCGTTCTTTTAACTCCTGGTACAACTTTTTATTGGTATAGACATCGTCAAGAAGAATTTATGTAGTATTTCGTAATGGGGGAAGTAGAAGTACTGGCTTGAATGGTCGCCTAGGAACAGTTTATGAACCAGCAGATTGGCTTATATTTATTGATTCTAACAAAAGTCTAAAGGGCGTTCTTCTGCATAATGGGAATAAATTACCTTCAGTTTCAGTAGTTTAGTCAATGTATATGATATAAATATATACAAATATGTACAATATTCTAGAAAAAAATATAATGTACAGCCTTTGAAAAAAATGGTGGCGCAACTCTTGATGATGGAAAGCTGGAGTTTTCAAGAGCGATTCACACCAGTACGCTGTTACATGTTCTGACTCGTTTCTCTTCATCCTGCATTCGTATCGTTCGCTTCAGTGGAGCAGTTGGTAAGATGCTCTTTTCCCGACGACGCGGTCCCATGTTCGATTCTAGTCAGGTATATATTTTAATTTTTTTTATTTATTATTATTTAATAACGTCGATAATTTTCATAATGCCTACATGTTATCAGGCTTCGTTATATAAATAAATGTGTATATATGTGAAAATATTCCCGGTCGGGACAGACTCCTGGGTGAGGTTTTTCGGGGTTTTCCCTCACCTGTAAGATAAATGTCAGGAAGCTTAGGGCCCAACGGTCCCTGAAAAAAAATCCGGTCATCATCTTCACCAGTATAGAAAGAAACGGGAAGCTACCACACCTACAGTTCCCTAGTGAAGCTGCAAAATATAGCATTAAAAAGACCTGCCCTCGGACAGAATTACTATCGAATGGAATATATGGAAATAAATAAATTAAAGGAAACGGCTATATATATATATATATATATATATATATATATAGAGAGAGAGAGAGAGAGAGAGAGAGAGAGAGAGAGGGGGGGGAGGGTAGGAGAGAGAATGAATAACGATTATAACGTCTCGTTACTTTGTTTAGAAAACACATGATATAATAAAATGTATTTCCATTACTAATACAAAATGCATCTGATTAATTTAAATTAAGTTAATATATAATTTCATTGTACAAGTAAGTCCTGAACTACTGCATTGCTTCATACAAACAATTCCTAGAAGGATGGTTGTGCTCTCCTGGAGGAGGCTTCTGTTTCCCGTGCAGTGGCGTGTTCAATCCTGCTGTCATGCTTTTTTCTCGTCCTTATTTCAATTAATTGTCTTTCTTTTGTTTAATTTATTTTCTTTTGTTTTATTTTCAGTACTTGCCGCATTACTTATTTATACGAAATTGTTTTCCATTGCACGACACACAACGAAATAGAACGGATTTAGTTTCTCAAATAGTTGTATACTTGTGAACCAAATATCATGATCTCTGATCATGCGCAGTGGCTTCGTTCTGAGACTTCAAAATTATATGTGTGCCATCAATTATTTCATAGGCTGTGCATAAGTCATAAGAGTATTATGACCTTAGGGTGTGATTGTATTTTATTGGGGTGACAAGGAAGGTGCACGAAATATTTGTGGTTTTCGTTCTAATGGGACTCTAGAGCCAGGGAAAGTTACTGAAAAGCAACTAATTAGCCGAAATGAAAACAAATGGTGCCAGGGACAAAAAATGTAATAAATCGCCCAAACATGGTCCATTACTTTGAGGGAGGAGAATATACTAAGAGTATTTGAGAATAAAGTTGAATAAAGGTAAAATGAGATACTTAACAAATGTTAAGCTATCAACCTGCAGGAAGATAAAGATCAGGACGTCCACTCAAAGACTTTTGATGGTGTTTCTCTTGAGGCCGAGATACAGGTCAACAAATTACCTAAATTCGTGAATGAGCTATGATGATGATGAGAATAAAGTTCTTAGGAAAACTTTGATCGCCCGCGGTAGACCAGTGGTTATGCTCCTTGCCTCTGGTCCCGAGGCCGGGGTCGATAGATTTTTTAGGATGAAAAATCTAAGGAGCAAGTCCTCCGGGAGGGACTTTAAGCCATGGGTCCCGAGTCTGAAGATTTTCAGACTCGTAAAAGATCCTTAAGCCTGAATGAAAAGGCCTCTAAGGAAAATTTACCTAGTACTACCTTGGTTTCCTAGATGTCACTATGAGGCGGAACGCTGACCATCAAATGACATCTGTACGAAAACAAGTGTAACTAAATTAGTATGGTTCAAATTCTTCCCTGTAGGGGGAGAGCGCCTAAATCTCTGTTGAGGGATACATGGGCTTACAAAAACAAGAAGGAAAACTTTGGTGAATAAAGACGAATAAACTGGTGAATACAGAATACCACTTAGCAGTGAACCATGTGATCTTTATGGAAAATCAGATGCAATAAGAGTTCAGTCTCGTAGATTACAATAGACAGGACATGTTGCACGAGTGGATATAAAATAAGGGTACGAAAACTTCTTGTAGGAAAATCAGAGGAAGTCTCTCAGCAGGTAGATAAAGATTGAGATGAGAAAATATTAATCATAATTTGAGAGAGATAAATTATTCAGCGATATGGATGTATGGAAGACATATGTCCGCGAGGTCATGAAATTCAAGATTCGATGGTGTTAGTCTGTTAAACGCTAAACCTAAAGTGGGCGTGTAAAGAGACTTAACTCCATCCGAGTTCACACACAACGAATACTACCTGATATCAGGCAAGTGCAGTTAATAAAGGGCCACGGGTTATAAATACTTCTTTTATAGCTCGTGTTGAAGTAAATATTGATGCATGTATAAATGTTCCTCCTTTTCTCAGTTTTCCAACTCTGCATTCATATCAGATCCTTCAGCGAATTCCAAAGGAATATAGTTATTGAGGTAATTGTCATGACTCGTGACAAGATTTTTTTAACATTTTTGCAAAACTTCTACGACCCTACTTACACTAGGCAATGAAAATGATGAAGGCAAAAAAAATGTGTGTGGTAACGTTCTATAGGCAGCAATTTCGATTTTTCGAAACCAACTCAGAATATACCAATTTATTACAAAACAATAAGATCGAATTGGTTAACCAACAGAAGTAGATCATTAGAGTACGGGTTTACCTGAAGCTAAAATACAAAAATCGTTCTGGCAGCCGCAGTTTAGGTTTAAATTTTTTCAAAATGAAAATCGACGCGATTGATCACTTTCTCTTGCTCTATAGAGAGGGCAGAGATGAGAGAGGGAGAGAGAGAGAGGGAGAAAGGAGCGAGAGGGAGAGGAGCGAGGGAGGGCGAGAGAGAGCGAGGGAGAGAGAGAGAAGAGAGAGGGAGGAGAGAGAGAGAGGGAGCGATGGAGAGAGGAGAGAGAGATAGGGGAGAGAGAGGGTAGAGCGAGGGAGAGAGAGGTGAGAAGAGGGAGAGAGAGGGAGAGAGAGGGAAGAGGGAGGGAGAGCGAGGGAGAGAGAGGAGAGAAGAGGGAGAGAGAGGAGAGAGGAGGGAGAGTAGAAGGGATAGAGAGGGAGCAGCGAGGGAGAGAGAGGAGGAGAGGGAGAGAGAGGCCGAACCGGGGAGAGAGAGGGGAGGAGAGGGAGAGAGAAGGTAGAGGAGAAGAGAGAGAGGGAGAGAGAGGGAGAGAGAGGGAGAGAGGAGGGAGGAGAGGGAGAGAGAGGGGAGAAGAGGGGCAGAGAAAGGGAGAGAGAGGGAAGAGAGAGGGAGAGAGAGGGAGAGAGAGGGAGAGAGAGGGAGAAGAGAGGGAGCGAGCGGGAGAGAGAGGGGAGTTAGAGAGGGAGAGAGAGGGAGTAGAAGAGGGAGAGAGAGGGAGAGGAGCAGGGAGAGAGAGGGAGCATAGCGGGCGCGAGAGGGAGAGAGTGGCGAGCGCGGGAGAGAGAGGGAGAGAGAGGGAGAGAGAGGAGAGAAGCGGGAGGGGGGGGCGGGGGGGGGAGGGGGGGGAGGGGGGGGGGAGAGGGGGGCGGCGGGAGGGGGGAGAGGGAGGGAGAGGGGATGGGAGAGGGAGGGAGCGGGAGGGAGAGGGCGGGAGAGGGAGGGAGAGGGAGGGAGAGGGAGGGGAGGGATGGAGGAAGAGGGAGGAAAGAGGGAGGAAGAGGGAGGGCGCGGGGGAGAGGGAGGGCGAGGGGCGAGGGAGAGGGAGAGGCAGAGGGAGAGGGAGCAGAGGGGAGAGTAGAGAGGGGAGAGAGAGGGAGAGAGAGGGAGAGAGAGGGGGAGAGAGAGAGGAGCGAGAGAGGGGCGAGAGAGAGGGAGGAGAGAGGGGAGAGAGAGAGGAGAGAGAGAGGAGAGAGAGAGGGAGAGCGAGAGTGAGAGAGAGGCAGGGAGAGAGAGAGGGAGAGAGAGCAGGGCGAGCGAGAGGGAGAGAGAGAGGGAGAGAGAGAGGGAGAGAGAGAGGGAGCGTAAGAGGGGAAGAGAGAGGGAGAGAGCAGAGGGAGAGAGAGAGGGAGAGAGAGCGCGAGCGAGAGGGAGAGAGAGAGGGAGAGAGAGAGGGAGAGAGAGAGAGAGAGAGAGATAGAAGGGAGAGAGAGAGGGAGAGAGAGAGGGAGAGAGAGATGGAGAGAGGTATGGAAGAGCAGAGAGGGGAGAGAGAGAGGTGAGAGAGAGAGGGAGAGAGAGCGGGAGAGAGAGAGGAGAGCGAGATGAGCAGAGAGGGAGAGAGAGAGGAGAGAGGAGGGAGGAGAGTAGGGAGGAGAGAGGGAGAGAGAGAGGGCAGAGAGAGAGGGCGAGCGAGAGGGAAGAGAGAGGGAGAGGAGAGAGGAGCGAGAGAGGGCGAGAAGAGAGGGAGAGAGAAGGGAGAGAGAGAGGGAGAGAGAGAGGGAGATGAGTAGGAGGGAAGAGAGAGAGGGAGAGAGAGGAGGGAGAGAGAGAGGGAGAGAGAGAGGGAGGAGAGGAGAGGGAGAGAGAGAGGGGAGCGAGAGGGAGAGAGAGGGAGAGCGATGGGAGAGAGAGGGAGAGAGAGGGAGAGCGGAGGGAACGAGAGTGCGAGGAGGGCGAGAGAGAGGGAGAGAGAGGGAGAGAGAGGGAGAGAGAGGAGAGAGAGGGAGAGAGAGGGAGAGAGAGGGGAGAGGAGGATGGAGAGAGAGGAGAGAGAGGGAGAGGGAGGGAGAGGGAGGGAGAGGGAGGGGAGAGGAGGAGAGGGAGGGCGAGGGGAGGGAGGGGAGGGAGAAGGAGGGCGGGGAGGAGAGGGAGTGAGAGTGCGTAGTCGGGGCGGTCGAGGGCGGGAGAGGAGGGAGGAGGGAGGTGATGGGGAGAGGGAGGGAGAGGATTGGAGCGTCAGTTATGCAGTAGGGAGAGGGAGTGATAGGGGAGGGAGCGGGCGGGCTATTTCTTTCTCTTTCTTTCTCTTTTCTTGATCTTCTTATCTCTTCTTTCTCTTTCTTCTCTTCTTTCTTTTCGTTCTCTTTCTTTCTCGTATTCTATTTCTCTCTCCTTTCTCTATCTTTCTCTCAAAAAAGTTAAACTATACATATGTACAACTGTTATTCTTCCAGTTATATTGATGCGAAACGTGTACTGTTACTTAAAAGGAGAATAAAATATTGCGATAATTTAGAATAAAGTTCTTAGAAACATTTTTGGACCAAAAAGAGACGAACATATAGGTAGGTCAGCCACACGACCTTTATGGAAAACCAGAAATAATAAGAACGGTTAAGTCTCTTAGACTACAATGGGAATGATTATTTAGCATTAATGGTGAATGAAAGGGGGGCGATAAAAAATTCTTCAAGGAAAACCAGATGAAACGCACCCAATAGGTAGATCAAGGAATAAGTGGGAAAATATTAACTTTTATCTAAGGCGCTTGAGGTGAATTATACAGGAAATTACTGGGAAAACTTTAGCTCATGGATCGGGATGTATGAATAAGTGAACAAAAAAACTTCAGATTCGATAATGGCAGTGAACAGTGAATTTAGCTCGTAGACAGATACGTCATATTTGTAGTAACGATTTCCTCCGTTCCACCGTGTTTTTCAACTAAATATTGTTAGCGATCAAGATAACTTTAATGTTAGACTATATGAGAAGGGAAAGAAAAGTGGTAGGGGGGGCGTGGTTTCGGGGGGGGGGTTGGGGGGTGGGGGGGGTGGGCGGGGGGGTTTCGGGGGGGGGTGCAAATGTGTTTGGTGGGATATTTAACTTCAAAAGCAAAGGATAAGTAAAAGAAGGTGAAACTAACTTAACGGTAACTTGACATCCAATTTAATGCTTGTTTCATATCTCAAAAAGCTTTGACAATTTTATTATCACGCAAGGGGACTTGCAAATAAACCGTAAAATGCAGTTTTCAGCACATAAATAAAACAGTCTCCTATTACTTGTTTTCCTATTTATCAACTTGCTCGTTTAGCAATTTTATTGGTCTTGTTACCTCAGCTTCACTTCCACAATCACTTTTCTTCCGCTGTCCCCAAATTTCAGCGAATTTCGAATAAGTGAATCTAATGATGTCTAGTTCCATTATTTCAAAATTCGCTAAAAATTAGGAAAAGTCAATTTTTTGGACCAAAGAGAGACGAATAGACAGGCAAATGGAGAAGACTACATAACTGTTAACTACATAGTCTTTATAGTAAAGTGATCCCACTATAGGCCTCAGGAGGGCTTTAGGGTAGTAGGAGTTAAGGCTCCCAATTTTTATTGACAATCGGCATTTGATGTCAGCCGGGCTGCCAGCCCTGCGTGACGGCCGCCTTTACCACCAGGACAAGCGTCTGGTACTCATTTCCGTTAGAGGCTGAGTCGACCCCAGGGCCATAGTGCGGCCAGAAGGTTTGGGTCAGTTTAAAAATCCTGATCTCACCGGGACTCGAACCCTCGATCTTCCTACGGGTTCGATAGTGTCAGTGAGTTAGTTATTCATTGGTGTCTAGTTCTTCCTAATGATTTATTTTATTTTTATTTTAGCAGGTTTCACATTGTTTCACAACATCTTTCTGCACCCAATTAATAAACTGTCATTCTCCTCCACATATCTTTGTCATTCCAATCTCCATTTTACAATCCATTTTCTCCTCGTACTGCTCTAAACACCGTCAATCCACTTTATTTGGGCCGTCCTCTTCTTCTTTTTCTTCTTCTTCTTCTTCTTCTTCTTCTACTACTTCTACGAAGTGGCACCCATTCTAGTATTATTCTAGGGAATCTGTCTTCTGCCATTCTATTTACATGACCATACAATTTTAATTGTTTGTTTTTTTATGAAATCCACAAATGAAGTTTGGACGTTCATCTATTGTTTAATTACGCTGTTCATTATTTTAACTCTTCCAGAAATTCCAGCTGAACGCCTCCAAAAATCATTTTTTGCAAAATTTAATTTACTTAGCAGTACTGTTCTAGATTTTAATTCCCAAGTTTCTGCGCTGTATGTCACTGTACTCATGAACATACAGGTGAATGGAGATAACTACATAATAGTGAGCCACATGATATGTATAAAAAGCCAGATATAATAACAGTTAAGACTCGTAAGTTGCAATGGGCAAGACATGTGACACGTATGGAGGATGAAAGAGGTGTATGAAAGCTTCTGGTAGGAAAACCAGAGGTAAAACGCCCAGTTGGTACACCAAGAATGAGGTGGGAGAATAGCATTATTAATTATTTGAGGGAAGTAGATTATACAGGAGATGATTCGAAACATTAGCTCAAGATAGGGATGTATGGAGAGCTTATGTCCGCGCGACCATGAACCGGGGTTCGATAGAGCCAGTGAGTTAGTTATGTCTTTATACTCATTATGGTATTAAAAAATTTGTTTTTGTTTTAGAACGTATTTTCTTATCTCATGAAATAGTTAATGTTTAGATAGTTTTGTGATGCATTGTTGATCCATTGCTCAAAATATCACCTTTGAATTTCTTGAGCGGCAGCAGGACTCCTTATAAGCCAATAGGAGTTAGGTTCTGGTCGTGTGCAGCCAGCAAGCGATCTCCCCAGAAGTGCTTTCTGGATAAATCAGTTTCGAGAACATCGATTCTAGAACAATCAAAATCTAGAGCTTTCTATGCGAGAGAATTCGAGACTGATTTCAGAATGTCCCATCCCTCGTATATGTAAGAGGATGCGGTGGACTAGTGGTTATGTTTCCTGCCTCTAGTTTAGAGGGAAGCGAGTTAAAACCCGGTCGAGGTCGATGCATTTATATGATGAAAAAATCCAAGACCTAAAAGTCTTCCAGGAGGGACTTTAAAGCCATGGGTTCCGAGTCTGAAGACTTTAAGACTCGTAAGTCAACCGCGAGCCTGAATAAAGAGTCTTCTGGGCAAAATTTACCGACTGAATACGTGAGTTACCCATTACCTGTCTCACTAAGGCGATATGCTGACCCCATATCATTCGTTGGGTAGATAATCCTAACTAAATTAGCTTGGTTAAAACACTCCCACAAAGGATATATTTAATCCCACACGGGGAAGTACAGGGTATATACTACATGACATGATGATGATGATGATGATAATAATAATATAATAATAATAATAATAATAATAATAATACTCCATCTATCTTCGGGTATTTACAGCTGCTGCCGTCTTCCTGTGCCAAACCTCCAAAGCCTACGATCTTGGGCATCTTCAATGCTTAGCCCTCTAGCTTGCATTAATGTCATGTTTTCCTTCCATGTTAATTTCGGTTTCCCTCTCTTCCTCCTTCTGGTCGAATGCCATTTATATAGTTGCTTTGGCCATCGCTCATTTTTCATTCTTAAAACATGTCCTAACCACTTTGATTCCTTCTCCTCAGTTCTTTCGATTATGCTTTCTTCTGCTTCCGTTATATTTATAACTTCCTTATTTGTGACATGTTGTAATTTAGACTTCCTGGCACTTCTGCGTAAATAATCCATTTCTAGAGCTATTAGTCTATTCTTGTAGTACTTATTGAGTGTCCATACCTCACTTCCATAACATTGCAACAGATTCCACCAATCTTTTACCAATATATATTTTTTGTGTCTTTCCAAATATGCTTATCCCACCATATGGAATTTAACGATGGTATTATTTTCCTACTCAATTCAATTCTGTATTTCATATTCTCTTTGCCTATACCTTCAATGTTATCCATAATTATTCCCAAATATTTAGTTTGTTTCACTTGCTTTATTTGGATTCCTTCATCCAATATTAAATTTTCTCTTTCATTGCTATTTATTGCCAGATATTCTGTTTTTTGTAAATTTACATGTATTTTTCGACCTTTTATCATGAATTTCATATCTAATTTGTCTTGCGCTAAAACCAGTTGATCATCAGCAAATTATAATGTCAGCAAACATTTGTTGCCTATTGGGATACCCATACCTTTGCAGCTTTATTTCCTTTTCATTAAGATAAATTCTACATAGATATTAAATAAATTTGATGATAGACTGCATCCTTGTTTCAATCCCTTTGTGGTTTTTGTAGGATTAGATATTATATTTATAATAAAAATAATAATAATAATAATAATAATTGGACGGCGTTACTCATCAATCAGATATACGCCATTATGTAAATTTCGAGAAAAATACTTTTAAAGTTTAAGTCAATATTCTCTATTTATTGTAGCGCCAAACTAACAGTACTGGATATTGCAAGATACATTCCTTTTTTTTACATTTATGCATCAACAATTTAAGAGCGGTAATATTTGGCAGCTTAGCTGCATGATGCAAAATTTAGATTAGCCTGGTTTCACAGCGTCCGTCGCCGTGGCGTAGTTGGTAGAGTCCCTACCTTCCACTCCGGCGACCCAGTTCGATTCCCGGCGGGGTAAGTGATTTTAAATCTCCACCTTGGGTCTTGGTGTCTCTCCTGTCCATGTGTCTATATGTGAGAATAAGAAAAAAGAAAGTTAACAAAAATAAGGAAAAACAGTTTAAAAGGGGGAAAAAATAGCCTTTTTTTTTTTGCAAACCACAGGATATATGATAAGACTGATGGTGTTTACATTTTCTTTAATACTAAGGCTATGTTTAAAGATTTGGCGCTAAAAAATATACGTACACTTACTTCATCAGCCATTGCAACTGATGGCATCAAAATATCATTTTTAATGGCGCTTAGCCGGTTGTTGCATAACATCGTTCAATTAAACAAGAACCGCCAATTAATAGGTGCACATTAAGTGTGAAAATAATAGACAAACTTAAGTTAAAGCAAATACAAATTTACATATTTTTAAAATATATGCACAACAGTGAAGCGCCATAACCCAGAAGAAACGTGCAAGTGCAAACTATGTGGGTCGCACTGCGACCGATATCACCTATTACAGTGTAAAAACATAGGAACATCGATAAGACTTCTGTAAGACATGAATACAATTCTTGCTACATGGTCATTGGCTGCAATAATACCTATTATTATTAAAAGATTCTAACGTCTAAATTTCTGTGATAAGGAAACACACTATTCACAAACACATTCATGCTAAACATGGAAAGTATTATAATGATTACGATGGCCAGATGATGCTCTGGGACTGTTTTGGCCTCAACATTTCCTGACATTGTTTTGCATGTGAGAAAAGGAATAATTGTTGCAGTAATTAAAACCCTAGATGGGAATGCAGATTCAAATTCTCCTCTCACAATCTTCCATAATATTATAATTGTATTTATGTATTCTAAAATAACTTTTAGGGATTCTTGGCCGTGTCTTCTCGACGTTTCATCTCCTGAAGATGTCACCTATAGAAGGTGATGAAACGTCGAGAAGACAACACTACAAGACACGACCAAGAATCCCGAAAAGATATTTTAGAATACATAACGATAGCTGTGAAAGTCTTAACTAATTGTATTTATTTTTCTGGAAATATTATTGTGCAAATTTCCATGAAAACTGTCTCTGTTAAAATATATCCGTCTGTACCCTTACATCCCCACTTTAGAGCAAGGGAGCTGCCTTGAGGGAATTACTTAAACAAGAAAATTTAATTTGAGTTAACATAACTACGGTAGAGAGAAAATTACGCACATCAGTCGCGATTTTAACTCAACATCTCCAGCTTTACGCTTTGGCGCCCTACCATTGAACTACTTAGACACACTTCCCGAAGCAAGCACAAATTGCGGGAGAGCGCCTAAGAAGCTTAATTGTACAGCGCCAGGGTGTAAAACTGGAGATCTCGAGTTCAAATCCCGGCTCAGGTACATATTTTACTCTCTGGCACGCTGGCATTATCGAACCCGGAGTTTCATGACCGCGCGGATATAAGCTCTCCATACATCCCTATCCTGAGTGAATATTTTCCAATCAATCTCTGTATAATTTACTTCTTTCAAATCACTTATTAATGTTATTCAGGCAATTCATTCCCCGTCTACCAACGAGACGTTTTGTGTCCAGTTTTCCCACAAGGAGTTACCATGCTCCTCTTTACTCCCTATTTGTGTCACATGTTCTGCCTATCTCAGCCTATGAGACGTATTATTCTTCTTATTCTTCTTCATCCAAAGATTAAGCCGTTGACTCGTTCCGGTTTCATGAAATCTAAAATACGTTTAAAGATAAAACTTTTGTAGAATCTTATAGCCAACCGGACCCTTTATAAATATTATAATAATTACACACACATTACAGGAACATTTTAAGTTACCTTCCCCACAGCTACAGCCTAAATACGTTAAAATTGTTCAGACCATCCGACATTTCTCCTTCCATGTGGTTCTTAATTCAACATTAATTTTGTAAATCTTTCTTCTAGCATTCTATCGACATGCCCTTTCCAGACGTTTCTATATTTAACTATAAGACTTAACTGATCTTATTACATTTGGTTTCCCATAAAGATCATGTGGTTCATTGGTATGTAGTCTTCTCCATTCACCTGTCTGTTCGTCTCTCATTGGTCCAAAAATTGTCCTAAAAACTTTACTCTCAATACTCGTAATATTTTCTTTCTTCTGTTATGTAAACCGTTTCTCACAGACGGCTAGTCTGAAAGCATTAGTTTCAATATTAGTTACACTTACTTCCCTACACATGCCAGCTAGTAACAAATGCTTACCTCACCGGATCAAACAGAAATCTATTAGGCAAATAAGAAATTACTTGGATGAGAAATGTCAGTTTAAATTTTGCTTAGAGACTCTAATTTCAGTCCTATCGGGAGCCCGAAAAATCAGACTCGGATACAACAACTGAGTCTCCTCCGGATGATGCCTTTGATTTTTGCATGTTAAAATATCCATCGACTCTGGTCGTTTTTGAATCCGCAAGGCCGATAGTGATACTACTTGCCTTATTTGATGGAATGTTTTTCGTACTAATTTCTTAACCATATTCCGCGCTACAGCAGTTGGTGGGCCTTGGTTCTCTTCACAATCTACCTCGATCCTCGTTCTTTCTCGCCATCTTGTTTATCCTCGTCTTTTTAATATATTCTACGTCCTGAAGTAATTTCTTCCGGAATCTTCCACTACAACGAACTACAATAATCTTACTGTTAAAAACTTGTTGGCATTCTCACATATTCTAAGTGAAAAACACGACCAAGCCAAGTAAGTCTGCGAGACTTAATATAGTTTAAAATACATCCATGTAATATTTCGTTTATATCAGTTTTTTTATTCTCCCGGTGTTTTCCTAGCAGACAGGGCCATATATTGGGCTTTTCTGTACCAGGTTACCACTTTTGAGTATTCTATCGGATAACAAGTGACTGCTAGCGTCATGTTGGCCAACGTGATCTTATAACTATTGGTCTTATTAGGTTTTATATAGCAAACTCGGCTAATTTCGTGATAGGCCTACTAAGGTTATAGACTACCGTATTATACCTTAATATTATAAAAATGTCTGCTTAGAATCTTAGGAATATTAAAATTAACGATATATGAATTAAATATATATGCTGAGTTGTCGAATATATATATATATATATATATATACTTACTCTTACTTACTTACTCACTGGCACTATCGAACCCGTAGGTTCATGGCCGTGCGGACATAAGCTCTCCATACATCCCTATCCTGAGCTAATGCTTTCCAATCATTCCCTGTATAATCTACTTCCCTCAAATCATAGTTAATGTTGTTCTCCCACCTCATTCTTGGTCTACCAACTGGGCGTTTTCCCTCTGGCTTTCCTACAAGAAGCTTCCATGCACGTCTTTCATTCCCCATTATATATATATATATATATATATATATATATATAATTTTATTACCAATACGACATGAGATGAAATTTATGCGCCGAACAGCTGGCTACACCAAATGGGATCGAAAAATATATATAGAAATCCTTCAAGAACTTAATATGTCACCAATACTGGACTACATCTCCAGATATCAGCTAAAGTGGAAGGAACATGTCTCAAGAATGGCTAGACCCAGGATCCCCAAGGCAATAATGAACTACTGTCCAAATGGGAAACGGTCACTTGGTCGACCTATGAAAAGATGGCACGAAAACTGCTTTCTCAGGCCGTAACAGTTCTTCTAGGACTAATACCTGCTAGGAGATGATGATGATGACCAATATGACATAAATTGTATATCTATTTTTTCTAGAGGTTTGAGTAAATTCGTGTCAAATATTTAAATCACTCTTCACGTTACATCCAATGCATTTGAAATCCCATTTATAAAGAGTCAACCCTTGACACTTTTCATAGAACCACAGATCACATTTTCGACATTGTATCCGTTCACCTTTAGTGTCGAAGAATGTTTACTCAAAAATGTTCTTCAAACACAGACAAGTATTAAATCTAACAACTGCTAACATGAATGAAAACATTTCCTCTTCAAGTTAACATAAAATATACCCAAGGAATATGAAAACACAGTAAAAAAGTAGACTTTCTTCCATCTACGAAACAGAAAAGGAATTTGTTTTTCTTGCCAGTACAACTTCATTACAAACGAAAGAAAAAATATAACGAAACTTTCCGTGTCACGAAATTAGCCGAGTTTGCCCTATAGTTTTATTTAAGTTTATTATTAGTAATTTAAACTTTAACAATTTGATATTTCTATAAATGGCCTACTTTCCATCATTATCCTCTTATTATTATCTCTTCTAGAAACCTCCTCCATAAGTAAAAGAATTCCCAAGGAGGTAAAGTTTTTAACCTTTTCAAAAGTGTAAATTGTGCAAATTTCTTATTATTTTGTATTAACGGGGTTGTAGACTGAGGAAATGTCACAACTATTCATAACGTCACGAATGAGAAAGACTGGAAAGAGCAGAAGTGAAGTGATTAATGAAAAATGAAATTGGAGCAGATAACTCAGAGCTCTATGAATATGCAATAGCATGTTCTGTTCCCACATTACTCTATGTAATATTGTAAATGTTCCATCAACACGAGCTTATTCTGTTTTATCATGATGCATGATGGCCACTCAATAACCAACCGATACATTGTTATATTCATGTTTTTTACGTGCAACTGTCATTTCTACCAGAGAGAGATATATAACTCTATAATACTAGGTTTGCTAGCGGAAAAAGTCTGCAAGTCAGAAAACAACATTTTACAGGAGATATCTTTTATTGATTATTATCTTTGGCAGAAGACATTTTTAATATAATAATAATAATAATGTTTCATTTATTCTGGCAGAGTTAAGGCCATAAGGCCTTCTCTTCCATTCAACCAGCACAAATACAAATAAATATTTGACAAATATAAATATACACTATACTAATTATAAACAAAGATACATTAAATGTAGCAATGTAAATTTCATGTACAGACAACATTTTATACGATAATAACATTAATAATACTTAGGATGATGATAATAATAATAATAATGATGATAATATAATAATAATAATAATATAATGATGATGATAATAATAATAGTATGAATATGATAAATTATACGATAAACACCAATTAATACAATATACCTTACACTGGGTAATGATGAAGTCGAAGTTAGAGCAAATATAAATTTAGATTTCTTCGGCAGCCCCTTATTTCTTGTGGTAGGGAATTCCAGTTGCGAGAAGTGGAGATGGTATATGACATGGAGTGATGTGATGTCCTATGTTGCGGTATATTAAGTAAGAGACTATGTTGTGATCTTATGTTTAAGTTATGGTTTGAGGATAGATACTGGAAACGAGATGATAAATAATTGGGAATCGAGGTATGTAGGATCTTAAATATACTCACATTTTATTGTGGACTTGTACTGCACCGAGCACTGAGGCATAAGGTTATACTTTAAGCGAATCGCAAAGGAATGAACCAATTGAGTTTCTTCTCATGAATTGGTTTTTGAAAAATTCAAATTTATCTTCGTCTGCTCTATCTAATGTGTGTGTGTGTGTGTACATATGTTATATATATATATATATATATATATATATATATGTGTGTGTGTGTGTGTGTGTGTGTGTGTGTGTGTGTGTGTGTGTGTGTGTGCGTGTGTGTGTGTGCGCGCGTTGTCTTGTCACACAGAGGGCCCGGATTCGATTCCCGGTAGGGAATCCTACTGGGTGTGGTTTTTTCGGGGTTTTCCTCACCTGTAACACAAATGGCAGGAAGCTTAGGGTCCTATGGTCCCCGAAAATCACCCGGCCATTATCATCATCCGTATCTTTATCATCATCCTTCACCGGTGTGGAAACAACTGAAAGCTACCACATCTGCCATTCCCTAGTAAAGCTGCAAAGCATAGCATTAAATGCTATGATTGCAGTGAAAGACCTGCCCTTGGGCAGAATTATTATGGATGGAGATATATATATATATATATATATATATATATATATATTCATGTGATAGACCTAGGGGTCTCTTACGGTCTCAATCCAATGTTTGAAGGATCTGCTGGTGGCTGGTAATTTAGGATTTTACGTGGTATTATTGTTTGGTTTATTCTTCTTATGTGAGATTTCCAGTCGTTTCTATATTTTTGTACATATTCCATGATTGATTCTGTTTGTAATTCTTTGCCATTTGGAACGTCCGCAGTATTACTCATAAAGACGATCAATTAGATGAAAACTTAAATTAGAAAAAAAAATCATATAGCAGTAACATCAGAAACTAAGATAAAATTAAAGGGTACGAAAGAAACCGACAATTACATTCATTTCTATAGTGTAGTTGATACAAATATCAGAATAAAAGCAGGCATAATGATTATGGTTCACAAATCACTCAGACAATTAATTCATAGTTAATAGTTATACATACTGGGACGAAATAATTATTCAATGAAGAATCAAACCTCTCAAAGGATATTCAAGTATTATTGGTTTATATGCTCCAGTAGGAGGTGAAGAAGATGAAATAATATATATATATATATATATGAAAAGAAAAATAAACGCTTGAACTGAGATTTGAATCCGAGATGAGATCTGTTTAAATGTTAGTAACAGAACCCTAGTCAACATGTGAACCAAGGGAACAACGGTCGAGCTACCATCTCGTGGCTACTATAAGAAGTAAGCATTTTTAAAGAGAATATTTATAATTAAATTAATAACATTATTAAAAGTATTTATATTTATCGGAGGATGATTATTAAATATTACATTTTTTAAATGCGTACTTTTCATACTAGCCACGAGATGGCTGCTCGATCAATAGCCTCTCATGATTGAGAATTATATGTAAGGAAGGAAAAATAAATGTTTGTGCTAGGACCCTGAGTGGACTAGTGGTTATGCCACTAACGTATAAAGTTCTAGATCTCGGGTTCAAATCCAGGTTCAGACGATTATTTTTATGTTCATGTCATATTTGGCCTTCATTGCAGTCAAAATTTAATTATAGCAAAATGGCACGTCATCTAATTAGTGATGCACATGAATGGATTAACGGGATTCCACCTGGTAACTCTGTCCCTATATAGTATGATATATATGTGTGTGACAGGAAGTATAACACCAGAATATGGTACATCAGTGTCGTGGATTTCAGTAACACCAACCCCTAAGACATAATTTACCAAAGTTATGCACAATATTATTTGTGTGTTTCTTAAAAAATTCTAATATTACATTTTGACCAGAAACTCATTTTTTGTTATTATAAATAATAGTTTGAGACATTCCTTTAATTCACTCCTTCACTGTTTAGTTGATTTAGCGTTCCTTGTTTCCTGGTACACTTAGTGCAAGAATAATAATTTATTAATAACCGTTCGGCTACAGCACGGAAAAAATATATAGACTATAGGCATATATATATATATATATCCATCCATTCATTGTAATTCTATCTTTCACTGCAATCATAGCATTTTGATGCTATGCTTTGCAGCTTTACTGGTGAATTATAGGTGTGGTAGCTTCCCTTTGCTTTCCACACCGGTGAAGGATGATGATGATGATGATGATGATGATGATGATTATAAGGATGATGAATGATTTTCGGGGACCGTTGGGCCTTAAGCTTCCTGACATTTGTCTTACAGGTGAGGAAAAACCCCAAAAAAACCTCACCCAGGAGCTCGTCCCGACCGGGAATCGAACCCGGGCCCGCTGCGTGACAAGGCAGCACGCTACCTCGAGACCACATCGGTGGAGATTATATATATATATTATATTTAATTTATTTATATTTTTCGGAACACTAAGTCTTAAACCAAAAGCTAGGGATGAAGAATAAAAACTTCAGAAATGAGGTTTTTGAGAGGCGTTGCTGGCTGCACAGTAGCAAATCGGAGAAGAAATGAAGATTTAGGAAGAGAAATATAACAACAGTAGTTTGAACGATGCCTATTAGTAGTAGTGTTTCTTCAATTTAAGGGTTAACAAAAGAATAATAATAATAATTAATAATAATAATAATAATAATAATAATAATAATAATAATAATAATAATAATAATAATAAATAATAATAATATTTACCTGGCTTTATTTTACCTGACAGAGTTAAGGCCAAATGGCTTTACTTCCACTCAATCAGCGAATAGTACGAGAATTATACAAAAATTACATTCTTATTACAATTTTAAGATATTATTAAAATACAGACTAAACAAAACACAATGATGTAATTCCATAAACCACCCAAATCGGACCAAAAATTCGACTTGCTAAGAAATTCGCTAAGTGTACTTTTTTATATTACGGTATGTGGTGCACTTCTGTGTTAGAATCCCCGTAATTGGCGCTAGCAATTAACGATCTAAAATTAAACAAATTTATGTTAAGAACATAAACATAATTTAGTAATATTATTGAATTGTGTTTACGTTGGTAGAAGCTGTAATTGGGGTGATGTTTTCAATGTTTAAGCTCTGTTTACTTCCTTATAGGTTTAAAGATATATTTCAGCTTTCTTACACAAAACGTTCCATCTACTGAATTTATCATTGAGAATATTCTAGGAGTGCGGCGTCTATAACCAACAAATCATTTGGTTCCACGCACCAATCCCCAGAATACGTTTTACTTTAGTCCATTTCATGAAATATTTAAAGCTATCTCAAGGGACCTATCCAAGGCCTCATTGAGTTAGAAATTTTTCATGAAACTTGATATTCTCTTCCCCTTCCTTGTGGAAACACATCAAGTAAACAGATCTTTGTACCTAGTCTCCAGCATTACAGAAAGTAGTTTATTTTTCTTTCATTCCATTTCTCTATTGTGTTAACTTTATTTTATTCCTTTTCTTTGCTTATCTCCCTTATATTCTCTTTGATTTTCGTTACATTATATTTATTTTTTTTAATTTTCTTTGATTAGGATAATCTCGTCTATTTCTTTTCTGTTCTTTTCGTTTATCTTTCTCTTTCTTGTTTTTCTTTCCCCTCTCGTTTTCTTTTTCTTCTTTGTTTTTCTTTTTCTTTTTTCTTTTTCTTCTTTGTTTTTGTTGCTCTTCTTTGTTTATCTTTCTCTTCTTTGTTTATCTTTCTCTTCTTTGATTATCTTTCTCTTCTTTGTTTTTTTCCTTCTTTGTTTTTTCACTTCTTTGTTTTTCTTTCATTTCTTTATTTTCTCTCTCTTCTTTGTTTTTCTTTCTCTTGTTTGTTTTTCTTTCTCTTGTTTGTTTTTCTTTCGCTTGTTTGTTTTTCTTTCTCTTGTTTGTTTTTATTTATCTTATTTGTTTTCTTTTTTTTTATTATTATTTATATTATTGTTTTTATATATATTATTTGTTTTTGTATAATTATTGTTTTATTTTATTTTTGTTTTAATTTATCTTTTTATTTTTTATTTTATTTATATTTTTGTTTTTATTTTTTTTTTTTGTGTTTTTATTTATTATTTTTGTTTTTTATTTATATTTTTTGTTTTTATTTATTATTTTTTGTTTTTATTTATATTTTTTGTTTTTATTTATATTTTTGTTTTATTTAAATTTTGTTTTATTTCAAATTTTTGTTTTATTTAAAATTTTGTTGTTATTTAAATTTTTTTGTTTTTCTTTACTATTTTTTTGTTTTATTTCTATTTTTTTGTTTTTCTTTCTATTTTTTTGTTTTTTCTTTATCTTTTTTGTTTTTCTTTCATCTTTTTGTTTTTCTTTCTCTTTTTGTTTTTTTTTTTCTTTTTTTTGTTTTTCTTTCTCTTTTTTTGTTTTTCTTTCTCTTTTTTTGTTTTTCTTTCTCTTTTTTTGTTTTTTCTTTCTCTTTTTTTGTTTTTCTTTCCTCTTTTTTGTTTTTCTTTCCTCTTTTTTTGTTTTTCTTTCCTCTTTTGTTTTACTTTATGTTTTCTCTTTTTCTCTTTGTGGATTCTATGTCAGGAGTCTACCTAGATAAATTGAGATAATAAACGAAAAACGCAGAAATTATTATTATAGTTTGAGAATAATTATGCCTATTTGAAGAAACTATATTTGTTGATTTATTAAAAATTTCGAGAAATTGCCTAAAATTTAATGAGAAGTTAAGGTAATTTTAACCTATAATTGTCATATTACATTCATTTGTCAATGTTCAGAGAGAATAGGCAAAATCCCTGGTGTTTGGGGGATTTATTTCGGAGTTTCCTTCTCCTAGACGGGTTGCTAACCAAAGCTTTGGAGTCTCTGCATTACTTTATGGGAGTGAAACTTGGGTAATGACCAAAAAATTACAAAGTGAAATACAAAGCGTAGAAGTGAACTTCAGGCTGCAGATAAAAGATAAAAGAACAGAATTAAATATATATTCACTGAATGATAAAATCAAAGAATGTAGAGATAAATAGTTTAGATACGTATAAAGAATGAATGTAACAAAATTACCAAAAGAAACATTAACTACAAGCCAAAAGGTTCAATGAATTTAGGAAGGCCAGTGAAAAGATGGACGGAACAGACAATGTTCCTAGCCCGTGAAGTGAAGGAAGAGAAGAAGACTATAATTTAGTAATGAATTAATGGATGAATAAATAATTAACTGCAATCTGATAGCGGAAATATGTATTATCATGTAGCAGTTACTTATTCTCTTTTGGAATATCCATAGGTGAACTCAGGGCAAGGGGAGAAAAGGAGCGTGGGAGGGGACAGGGCAGGGGAGGAGGGGGAGGGGAGGGAGGAGGAGAAAGGGCGAGGAAGGGAAGGGGAGGGAGGGAGGGGAGGAGGGAGGGAGAGGGAGGGAGGGAGGAGGAGGGAGGGGAGGGGAGAAGGGAAGGAGGGAAGGGAGGGAGAGGGAGGGAGGGAAGGAGGGAAGGAGGGAGGGAAGGAGGGAAGGAGGGAAGGAGGGAAGGAGGGACGGAGGGAAGGAGGGAAGGAGGGAAGGAGGGAAGGAGGGAAGGAGGGGAGGGAGGGAAGGAGGGGAGGGAGGGAGGGAGGGAGGGAGGGAGGGAGGGAGGGAGGAGGGAGGGAGGGAGGGAGGGAGGGGAGGGAGGGAGGGAGGGAGGAGGGAGGGAGGGAGGGAGGGAGGGAGTGAGGGAGGGAGGGAGGGAGGAGGCGAGGGAGGGAGGGAGGGAGGGCGGGGGAGGGAGTGAGGGAGTTGTTGGGTCGGGGTGATGTGTTCTTTCTTTCTTTCTGTGCTTTCTTTTGCTTTCTTTCTTTATTTCTGTGCTGTCTTTCTTTCTGTTTCTTTCTTTCTTTCTTCTTCTTTCTTCTTTCTTTCTTTCTTTCTTTCTTTCTTTCTTTCTTTCTTTCTTTCTTTCTTTCTTTCTTTCTTTCTTTCTTTCTTTCTTTCTTTCTTTCTTTCTTATATATGTTTTAACAAATTCTGAAGGAATGTAACTATATCGGTAATGTTTGTCTCATGAACTGATTGTTTATTTTTTATAAATCATAGTATTTAGATAAAGTAAAAAAGGTAAAGTGATCCCACTTGCAGGTCTCAGAAGGCCCTTCGAGTAGTAGGAGGTTAAGGCTCCCTCTTTTTCTAGACAATCGGCACTTGATGTCAGCCGGGTTTTCATCCCTACGTGACGGCCAGCTTTATCTCCAGAACAAGCGCGTGGTACTCATTTCCGTCAGAGCCTGAGTCGACCCCAAGGCCATTTGCCGCTAGAAAGTTTGAGTCAGTTTAAAAATCCTGACCCCACAGAGACTCGAACCGTCGCATTCGGGCTTGTAGTGTATTGCCTTAACTACTATGCTACGGCGTGCCCCCTCGTCGTATTTAGTAGACATTGAAAATGACCATTATATATTTTTTTATTTCGGAATTTATCCATAATACAATGGTTTTCCGTCACCCTCAAGAAATTCGCCTTCTCTATTTGTAGCGGTCCTGAACATCCTCATATGTAAGTGCCACTTCAGTCATACTTCTTCTCACTCCATCTACCCAACATTCTTTACGTCTTCCTTTTCTTCTTTTCCATCTATTCTCCACTCCAAGATCTTCTTACGGATTCTATCAGATGTACATCCTCTTGAGATGTTCGTACCATCTTAATTTGTCTTTCTTCAATTGTCTGTAACATATTTCTTTCAACTTTTATAATTTTCCTAATTTCAACGTTTGTATTTTTTCTAATCTGGACTTCAACGATTATCTTCTTCAGTACTTCATCTCTGTTGCTAATAATTTTTTTTAATTTGACATATTTTAATTGTTCATGTCTCTGATCCATATAACATAATACTTTCTATAATGGCCTTACAATCAAATTTCTTTGTTCCGTAAATTATGCTTTTACTCCATAATATTGGCAAGGGAACTGTCAACCATTAGATGCCGAAACCCACCTTGAAACCTCTTCCAGAGAAGAGCTGTGATATACAAAGATCGTTCCGAAAAAAAATCTGTCATTTTTTACTGTATGGCTGTAAAATCCAGCACTAAATCCAGCCAAATATATATATATATATATATATATATATGTAGTAAAACCTGTCTGTGAAGGAACATAATGGTTCCTTAAATATATTTCCGTCTTGGCAGTTTTCCTTCTTATAAAGGGTTCCCAAATTACAAGCTTGAATTTTCTCACGCAGTGTAAGGGTTTTACATGCACGCTTTAAATACATAACTTATTGAGCTGAAGTACAGACAAAATAGTGTTTGTAACACAGCACAGTTTACACGGCAATACAAAAAACGTTATTACACAAAACGAGAAGGAACTCAACTACAGGAAGACTGAAGAGTTTTCCAACTCCCTCGCAGGTTATGTAAGCAGGAAAGGAAAAGCGAGGGATTACCCGCTGTCACACAAAAGCAAGGGTATTCTCGCAATACAATGGCAACACAAGAAGATAAAACGATTTAATGCCGTAGCGCCATATGCAGAATTTTCACGTATGGTCATTAATACTGTAATTAGAACGTGGTTAAGAATAATTTTCCGTCTTACTGAGGTAAAAATTAACTATTGGTACTTTAAAAACCATTCCGTTTCCGCGTTATGATGGTTTCCGACTCATATTGGACGATTTTACATATAAAACCGTACCGTTCTGGAGATTTTGTTTTCGTCTCCACAGGTTTCCTTCTTATGAAGGTTCCGGCTATGACAGGTTTCACTGTAGATAAATGGAATTTGTTGCCTTTTTTTCAGAAGAAAGAAAATACATATGCATTTACATTGCGCACGGGTCTGCTTGGCCGTACGTGCATTATTTTTCCATGAATAAAAAATAAAACTATCATAATATAAACAAATACCTACAAATACACCTGTATCAAAAAACAATAACAGGCTACACATAAGTAAAATCTATGTCTACACTACATCACAATAACACATATTACACATTCAAGTTAACTGTTCAGGGGCGGAGGGGAAGAGTTTTAGCGCTAGTGTCGCCGATCTACTGAATCTGTGGAAGGGATGTTGGAGAAAACTGTGCATCGGATCACGTATTGAAATGTTTCAACTTCAAATGTTGGGGGAGAATCTCTAAACACGTGTGAAAGTTCTTAACATGGTTGTCAAATTAGTCATTTAAGCACGGAACGCTCAAGCGGTCGGATCATTTAAAATCACAGTATTTATCGTCTCTCTGTTACCAGCCTCACAATAGATCAGAAGTGGCAACATGTAATGAGAAGGGCAAGGAAGGGACAGCTCATTCCTAGACGTAACCCCAAAAGTAACAGGGTTGTCAAGTTAGTCATTCTGCCACTGACCGCGCAGAACGACGGATCATTAAAATACATAGTATTTGTCAGCTCTCTACCTGCCAATCAAACAACATAATACAAAGGACAGGAAGTGGCAACATAGTAAGGAATAGAAAGATAAAGACAGTTTGTTAGTTAACATATTTTCCGCCTGCACAAAACACTTGGATGGATAATATCTACACTCATCCATGAAAAGACCATGTGTATAAATAAATAAATTAAAAAGGTCCCATTCCGTACATTAATATTAAAAAAAATGCTAGAAAACAAATTAGGAAAAAATGCACCCACACACCTCCACACATATACACACCGCACGCTCATACCCCCCTCCCCCCGTCCTTGCAGACATCAAATACACTATCAGACTATTCAACTTATCAGTGTATATACACAGCATACATGACTGTTAACGCTGTAGAGACCGTATTTTTTTCTGAATCAGACTCGATACATATACAAGAACCAATTAAAAAATAAGGTCAATTCATTAACGAGCAAAATCTGTCCATCAGAAGAGATGGTTAACCTGAAGCAAAAATATATAGGCCTACTCGCAAATTGCTGCAGTTGAAATGTTCAATTGTTCTCAATAAAACTGAGTATGCGTAGGAACTGAAATAAAACTAGGAAAGTTTTCATTAAAATCAGAGATATCTGACCATTAGGAATGTGGGTTTAACTGCGAGATGTAATTTAAAAATCGCTGTAGAGAACGCCATGATTGTTTTCTCACAGCATAAGTAGATACCAACGATCTAATTAACAAAAATTATATTCCGTAAACGCTATAATTTAACCATAAATTTGATTTATTAAGGAATTTGCCTAGTTACGCAGTTCCCTTTTCTTTATTTTCCTTTTATTTATTACTTTATTTCCTTTTTTGATAGATATATAGATATCCTCAACTCGTGTCCAACACACGGTCGGGTCGAGGGATGAGATGAGATGAATCACCTATATTTATAGAGGTCTGTGAACTACAAGGGTGCAGGCCGTTCACTCCTGACGCACCATCACAGGGGCGGATGAACGAAGTGAAACGAAATAGATGAGATGAGCATGGCGAAATGGTGGAATGAAATTTGTGGCAGGGGAAAACGGCAGAAACCCCGAGAAAAACCTGCCCAAGCTCCGTTTCGTCTCATTTATTTTTACTTATTTTTCTTTATTTTCCTATTTTTTCTTTTCTTTCTTCGTTTTTCTTTTCTTTCTTCGTTTTTCTTTTTATTTCTTTTTTCTTTTTTTCTATCCCTTTTTCTTTATTTTTTCTTCTTATTTCTCTCC
The DNA here is from genome assembly GCA_030220185.1 of Diploptera punctata. Classification (NCBI taxonomy): domain Eukaryota; kingdom Metazoa; phylum Arthropoda; class Insecta; order Blattodea; family Blaberidae; genus Diploptera; species Diploptera punctata. The sequence continues at coordinate 1,295,799 of JASPKZ010001950.1, read as the reverse complement.
CTTTATTATCTTTTTCTTTCTTCTTCTAACTTTTAACTTGGAAGATTATTACAAAGTTTTAGAAAAATAAATTCAAAACCCTTTTAAATTTTAATATACTTATATGTACTTTCCTAAATAATACGATTCTACAGTCACGGTATATTTTGAAAAGAAAACATAACCGCTTTTTTACTTTTTGAAAAACCTTTTTAGATATTGTAGTTTTAAAGATCAAAGTACTCTTTGCCGAGAAATTCTGCAATTAGTAAAAAAAACACTTTTGTTATCTTTTGTTTCAGATATCTTCAGGCAGAGATTTCATGGCACAGAATATTATCTAATACTGGTGTTGCTTTTGTCTCACTAAAGGTTAAATAACATTAGTGTTTGTTCTCTTTTTTTACGCAATTTTCTTGTTTTTAACTAACTCTGAAATGGCGCAACGGCAGAGCTTGTTAACTTCATTAGAGTTTATTTTGTTTACGTGTAGATGGCAGCATTAGGTGGGCGTTCGTTATACATTCTACTCACTCAGTATCATTGTGTAAGCTCCATTTGTAATTTTAACTCCATGTTGCGAGGTACAGTTATTATATCTAGTGTGTTTTTATCTCTCTACATTCGTTTCTCTTGACATTTTGCCTATAATAGAATTACATTATTTTCAAGTATAAAACTGTTGCATAATAATAATATTATTTTATTTTTATTTATTTTAATGTTTACACATATTTCTGTGCCTAAAGTGTTATTTTTCTTCTCCACTCGTCTCTATCCATCCGCATATGCCCACCAGTCCTCTTGTTCTATTTCCAGATAATAAAAATAATAATAATAATAATAATAATAATAATAATAATAATAATAATACTTGCTTACCTACTTACTACTTACTTACTAACTGGCACTATCGAACCCGTAGGTTCATGGCCGCGCGGACATAAGCTCTCCATACATCCCTATCCTGAGCTAATGCCTTCCAATCATTCCCTGTATAATCCACTTCCCTCAAATCATAGTTCATGTTCTTCTCACACCTTGGTCTACCAACTGGGCGTTTTCCCTCCGGCTTTCCTACAAGAAGCTTCCTTGCACGTCTTTCATTCCCCCTACGCGCAACATGTCCTGCCCAACGCAGTCTACGAGACTTAATTGTTCTTATTATATCTGGCTTCCTATAAAGACCATGTAGTTCATTGTTATGTAGTCTTCTCCATTCACCTGTCTGTTCATCTCTCTTTGGTTCAAAAATTTTCCTAAGAACTTTATTCTCAAAAACTCGTAATCATAATAATCATAATAATAATAATAACTCGCACTATTAAACCCACTACCAAACAAGAAAGTAAAATCCAAGCAGCCGAGATGAAATTTTTAAGAAGAGTGAAAGGCTGCACTAGAATGGACCAGATAAGAAACGATGATATCCGTGAAGAACTGCAGATCTACTCCATAAAAGAAAAGATATTTAACAACAAGATACAGTGGAAAGAACATGTAGAAAGAACGGAAGAAAGAAGATTACCAAATAAAATCTTCCATTATTTTCCAAGAGGAAGAAGAAATGTCGGACGTCCTCGGAAGAGATGGTCTTAGATCTATTAGTGAAGACGGAACAGGCAACTCTTGCCTAAACCAGGAAGTGAAGAAGAAGAAGACTATTAAACCCGTATATTAATGGCCTCGCGAACATAAGCTCTCCATATATACCTATCCTGAGTTATGTTTTCCAATCATCCCCTGTATAATATACTTTCCTCAAATCATGGTTAATGTTATTCTGCCATCTCATTCTTGGTCTAACCAACTGCGCGTTTTCCCTCAAGGTTTTTCTACAAGAAGCTTCCCTGCCCCACTTTCATTCCCAATTCTTGCCACATGTCTTGCGTATTGCAATCTACGAGACATAACTGTTAATATACGTGGTTTCCTATAAAGGATATGTAGTTCACCGCTACCGTCTTCGCCATTCGCCTATCTGTTCATTTCTCTTTGGTCCAGACATTTTCGTAAGAACTTTATTTTCAAATACTCGTAATCTTTTCTCCTCCCTTAAAGTAAAAGTCCATGTTTCGTATCCATATAATATCCATCCATCCATCCATAGTAATTCTGCCCGAAGGCAGGTCCTTCACTGCAATCATAGCATTTTCATGCTATGCTTGCAGCTTTAATTATAGGTGTAGTAGCTTCCCGTTGCTTTCCACACCGGTGAAGGATGATGATGATAATGATAAGGATGATGATAATGATAAAGATGATGATGATGGCCATATGATTTCGGGGACCGTTTGGGCCTTAAAGTTTTCCTGACATTTGTCTTACAGGTGAGGAAAAACCCCGATAAAAACCTCACCCAGAAAAACTGCCCCGACCGGGGATCGAACCCGGGCCCGCTGCGTGACAAGGCAGCACGCTACCTCGAGACCACAGCGGTGGACCCATATAATATAACTGGGAGAATAATAGTTTTATACATTCTTAGTTCAACTTTTTTTCAGAGAAGTTGGGACAAGAGTCCCTGAAATGCATAATAACCTGCAATTCCAAATTGAGCCTATGTTCAGTTTATTTTTGCATCTTAATCCTATATTTAATTATTGTTCCTAGATATTTGAATAATAATAATAATAAACTAGTTTATAATATATATTGTATTCCTGTAAACAATATACTACACTCTTATTCTTTTCCCCCAAATATATCTTCCCAGTCCCGGTATTGCAATCTTTTCTTCGTGCATCTCTTTCTTCATCTCGCGCAGCCAAATTGTTCGATCTACCTCTGTCTCTTCTTCCTGATGGAATCCAATCCAATACTCTTCTTGGCAATATTTCACAATATTTCACAATATTCCATCATCATTTTACATTTCCATACAGTAACAATTGTATTTTACAAAATCTATAATTGAATTTTCCATACCCGTATCTTACCGAAACACACCGAAACAATTTTTCTGTTGTGTGCAGGATGTCTGGCTGAACGTTGTAAGAAATCCATTTCTAGTGGTAATAATTTTGGTCGCAAATTTTGACTTAGTTTCCAGATTTCTGTTCCATATGTAGCCAGACTTTGGACTGCAGACTGAAAACTAACTAACTCACTGGCTCTATCGAACCCGTAGGTTCATGACCGCGCGAACATCTCTATCCTGAGCTAATGATTTCCTATCATCCCGTATAATCTACTTCCCTCAATTCATGGTTAATGTTATTCTCCCACCTCATTCTTGGTCTACCAATTAGGCATTTTATCTCTGGTTTATAAGACAACAACTAAAAGTAGAGGAATTAAACACAACAATAGAGAAATACAGATCAAACTGGAAAGAACACTTGGCAAGGATGACTGAGAATAGAATACCAAAAGCAGCATACAACTATTCATCACGAGGAAGAATAAGTTTGGGAAGACCAAGGAAAAGATGGAAAGAGCAGCAATTTGGAGCCGGAACTGGCTAGTAAATAAGCCTAAACCGTGAAGAAGAAGAAGATCTCAGGTTTACCTACAAGAATCTTCCGTGTCCATTTTTCATTCCCATTCATACCACATGTCCTGCCCATTGCAATCTACGAGACTTAATTTTTTTTCTTTTACGTCTGGTTTCTTATAAATATCATGTAATTCATCGTTATGATATATTCTCCAGTCACCTGTCTGTGCATCTCTCTTTGGTCCAAAAAATGTCCTAAGAACTTTATTCTCAAATACTCGTAATCTTTTCTCCTCCTTTAGAGTACGTTTCCATGTTTCGCATATAATATAACTTGTATAATAATAATTTTATATATTTTCAGTTCAATGTCTTTTTAGAGAAGTTGGAACGACAAGAGTCGGACTACAGACTGATGTGTTTATTTTAGTTTTTATAAAAATATTCTCGTTCCATAATATTCAGTTTAACATGGCTGTAGCTATTCTTCCTTTGTTTATTCTATGTTTATTATAATGATATTGCATAGAATTTTCATTAATGCTGAGACGCCTATAGGTCATGAGATGTAAGTATATAATTAAAGTATCTAAATCTTAATGGCTGTGACTTGCTTTCAACGTTCAAAATTATTTCTTACTACGAGATGTGATACAAGGATGATGCCAACTTCCAGTCATAAATCCCAGAGATCAGATAACAAAATATTGTTATTGTTTAGCGACAGTTTCATATTTATGTCTCTTTCAGTTTTGTGTTTATAGTAAAATTGCAACCCAAATAATTAAAATTTGTTACTTGTCCTAGAGTAACAAGGTTACCAAAAACAGCATTTAACTATAAAGCAAGAGGTTCAAGGAATGTAGGAAGGCCAGTGAAAAGATGAGAGTCAGTTTTTCGGGCAAGTTACTTTGGCGGCCTTTTTGTATTTAAAATTACTGTTTTATTATTATTACTATTATTATTATTATTATTATATTCTTCTTCTTCCTCCTTCCAAGTATTAGGCCAAGGCCTGTTACGATCCTATAGAAAATTTTCCCTACAGCGTTTCTCGTATAAGACTTGAAAGCATAATAATAGTCCCTTCGATTGGTTGCTGGCCAAAGGAAGACAAGACCAGTGATGGGGCTGCCATGTTATAGTTGTTGTCATTATTATTATTATTATTATTATTATTATTATTATTATTATTATTATTATTATTATTATTATTATTATGTTTTCACTTTTTACGGACAGAACAGCTGTGATGCGGAACAGGCAATTTGCCTAGCCCGTGAAGTGAAGAAAAAGAAGAAGAAGAAGAAATTACTGTTTAGCAGCAAACTACTTACTCGCTGTCAGTCACATACTTAAATTTTACGCACTGTAAGTGTTCAAATTCATTATACCCTTTAATGGTGATTTTTCTATCTTGCAAAATCAAATGTCTAGTGTATTCACCGTATCCCGTATAAAATGTTCTTTTAAGTTAATTTTTAATCTGAATTTATCTAAACATAACGCATCATCATATTCTTGAACCATTATTACTTTGGTCATCCGCAAACAGAAATGTGTATGCCTATATGTTTTCTCGCCAATAGGCCCATTACAGAGCATTTTCTCTCCCAGAGTTTCAGGGTCCTTTGTAAATGCAATAATGTAATAATAATAATAATAATAATAATAATAATAATAATAATTATTATTATTATTATTATTATTATTGTTAAGATCTTGAACAAGATTTCCGGGCTGTTGGCAGTGGTCTAGAGGCTTGAACTTCAAGCCCCTAGACCACGGCCAATAGCCCGTAAATCTTCTTCAAGATCTTCATAAGAACTCCGACCGTGAAAGCCTAAGTCAATAAATTATTATTATTATTGTCATTATTATTGCCATTATTATTTTTTATATGCAGAATTTTAATGTTTACACATCTTTCTGCGCCTAAAGTTTTATTTTTCTTCTCCACTCGTCTCTATGTCCTCCAGTCCTCTTGCTCTCACTCCAGTTCTTATTTCCTGCATCCACGAGTTTCGAGGTCTTCCTCTCCTCCTTCTTCCAGGTGGACACCAATCCAATGTTTTCCTGGATAATCTTTCTTCTTGCATTCGTCGTTCGTGCCCATACCAATTTAATTGCTTATACCGTATATAATCTACTACTAGCCTATTATTATTATTATTATTATTATTATTATTATTATTATTATTATTATTATTATTATTATTATTATTATTATTATTATTATTATTATTGTTGTTGTTGTTGTTGTTGCTGTTGTTGTTGTTGTTGTTGTACAGGGTGGGATACGCAGTAGCATAGTTGGTTAGGTCTAAGGACATTCTCTGTAAACCGGATGGTCCAGGATTTGAGTCCCAGTGGAGGTCAGGATTTTTAAACTGGCCTAAATATCTTGACGGCACCATGTTCCTGGGGTCGATTCAGCTTCTAACGAAAAAGAGTACCAGACGCTTGCAGCTCTTTCAAGTCAACAAACTAATTTCAGGGATTCTATAGAGAAAATGAACCTCTGTGCCCCTGTGCTTCTAAAGCGTGCATGTACGAGATATCCAGGACAGAAATAAATAGCTGCTTCCACTTTCTGGTTATTTAAGGAACTTACCAAAAAAGACTATATATGCTGTATGTGTCCACCGCTGTGGTCTTGAGGTAGCGTGCTGCCTTGTCACGCAGCGGGCCCGGGTTCGATCCCCGGTCGGGGCAGTTTTTCTGAGTGAGGTTTTTATCGGGGTTTTTTCTCACCTGTAAGACAAATGTCAGGAAAACTTTAAGGCCCAAACGTTTCCCGAAAGCATATGGCCATCATCATCATCCTTATCATTATCATCATCATCAACATCAAACATCATTATCATCCTTCACCGGTGTGGAAAGCAAGGGGAAGCTACCACACTTTCAATTCCCTAGTAAAGCTGCAAGCATAGCATGAAAATGCTATGATTGCAGTGAAGGACCTGCCTTCGGGCAGAATTACTATGGATGGGTGCTGTATGTCATTATAATTTATTCACTATTTTTTTATTAAATGAATTTTTCTTGGAGTTTTAATGAACCGTTAAACATGTAATTCGGGCCGCCACTGGGCAATGTTTTTCATAGTGTAATGTTATATGTCCAATTATATTACTCACAAACATGTTGAAAATAAAATACTAGGGAGCTCTCATCAACTGTTTAACAAAAAAAAAAATCTTGGCTTGGAGATGAAGGTAGTTTCAAATTTCTATTTAGTTTTACAGTAAGTTAATAGCCTACGCAGTAAACAGGACTTGAGATAATTTTACCGTGGAACGAGGTGAAAAGAATTCATCTTTATGAGTGTCTGTGAGTCTGTCTGCTCTTTGTGGATTCAAAATCTACCGACTTGACCGACCTAAATGGAGGTTTTACCATAATTTACAAATAGTTTGGAACAATTTACATATATAACATATTACCGTACGCACTATAGGACTGGAGCTAAAAATAAAAGTGCATCGTTATGCTAAAAAGGTTCACCGCTGTGGTCTCGAGGTAGCGTGCTGCCTTGTCACGCAGCGGGCCCGGGTTCGATTCCCGGTCGGGACCTAGGTGAGGTTTTTTCGGGGTTTTTCCTCACCTGTAAGACATATGTCAGGAAGCTTAGGGCCCAACGGTTCCCAAAAATCATCCGGCCATCATCCCCATCATCCTTATCATTATCATCATCATCATCCTTCACCGGTGTGGAAAGCAACGGGAAGCTACCACACCTATAATTCCCTAATAAAGCTGCAAAGCATAGCATGAAAATGCTATGTTCATTCATGTAAATGCTACAAAAGTTCATTTTTTGGACGCTTAAATGGCTTCCACTGCCTAAACCATAACAAATACACCAAATTAATATCACACAGAATTGAATATCTTTAAAGAAACTACAAAAAAGTCCGTGATAATTTATCTTTTACGGATTAGCTTACTTGCAATAACTATTTTTGTTTTAAAGCTCATTGATGCCAAGGAGAACGGCGTAAGTAGATTCCCGGGCAATGCCAGGTAATCAGCACGGAGTTTCTAAAAATAATTACAATATAATTTTATAATTAATTTTATTTTTACTTATTCAACTAAACATAAAAACGCGTTTGATTTATTTAGGCGTAGCAGCGCACGCCAGCTATTAGTTAGTATTCTATACAAATACGGAATGTAATTAAACCGAAGAAATGTATTTGGATGTAGAGGAGATGCAGACAAACAATTTTAAATGATGAACACAGGGTCCCATGCAAAAGGTTATTACGTCGTCAGTCGTCATCATCGACTTCCAGAATGAAATGGGCTTAGTCCCATTCCGTCCTCAAAGTTCTCTCTCCATCTTAATAATAATAATAATAATAATAATAATAATAATAATAATAATAATAATAGTTTTATTTTACCTGGCAGAGTTAAGGCCTTGTCTACTACTCAACTAGGTTTTAAAAAATACTAAAATAGTTTTACATAAACGATTACATGTTATATATACAATACAATTATTATTTATAAAGTATTTTTATTTACTCTAGATTTAACGAATTAAGTATAATCTGTACAAGATATATAAAAAATGAGAAAAATTGTTAATGACATGGTATACATTTAAATAATTGAGAAAAATTAATTATTAGACAACCTGTAACTAATTGTATAAGCGTGACTTAAAAGTGCCAAGTGTGCGGCAACCCCTGATATCTTGAGGAAGGAAATTCCAGGAGCGGGCAGAGGTTACTGTGAAGGAAATAGAATAAGAGGAAATGCTATGAAGAGGGATTGTTAGCAGACTGTTTTGTTGTGACTTAGTGTCATTATTGTGGTAAGAAGATAACTTATCATATCTGGACGCCAGGTAACTTGGATTGTAGGAATTCAGAAGCTTGAAAAGAAGTGAAAGAGAGTGCAATTTATGTCTGTCAGTGAGACGGAGCCAAGAGAGGTTATTGAAGTGTTCGCAAATATGATCATAACGACGGAAATTGATTACGAATAGAAAGCAAGCATTATGAACACGTCCTCGGTCTTCCTATGTATCATGTTCCTCTAGAATTATTTGCGGTGTCATTCTTTGTAGCTTTTGGAACCAATTATATTTTATTTCTCTTACAAATTATTACAGTCGCTTTATTCTATTATTTCTATATTTCCCCGTTTATCAAAAATTGTATTTCCTACTATATATCTCAGTAGCTTCATATCTGCTTTTTTCTTTCGTCTGCTCTTCTAATAGACCAGGTTTCCTTGCCATACATTAAACAAGGTAATGAGTCATTACCGGATGTAGGGAAAATGCCTATAGTTATTTATTATAGATATTGTAAAAGTAGCTTCATATAAGTTCATACCAACGACCCTAGAGTTGTTTTCCATAAAGTTAATTTTGCCTATAAATGCCTACTTCAGCTTATAATGCCTATAAATGCCTATATGCAATTTTTTCTAGAAATTAACTCAGTATTTCAATGAATTCAATTGAAATGGACAAACTTCATGGCACAAATCATTTCATAGAAGTTTTCAAGTGTTTTTTACATATATTCACTTAGAATATTTTAGGATAAAGGTGGCAATAACCCAATAACCTAGCAGGTAAACGGTTTCCCCCTCAATGCACTCCCGTTAAGTAAATATTGTATTTTTTACCTCATGCATTCCCGTTAAGCGAAATAGCCCTATGCTATGTCCCGTTGTTTTATGCTCCGGCTCTAAGGCTTGGAGAAAAGTTATTTTGCTTATTTTCAGTACAAACATTGCTGAGTGACAAAGAGGGTGGACGGCTCAAGCTTTCTTTCTCTGTCTCACACCTGGTGCAGAAATCTTTAGGAGACTGGCAATATTATTTTTGATCTTGGTAACACTGAATTCAGTCTGCAGTCCTCATTTACAGACAGGTGCTTCAAAGACAAAGTGGTGCGGCAACTATATGTGATTTTTTTTTTTACATTTATAAGATTTTTTAAGATACCTATAGAGTGGACAACAATAAAAGACAAACTGACTAATTTCATGAAATAATTTGTTGCGGAAATATTCTCAAGTGACGGTTCTGCTCTTTGTAAAAAGGCAAAACAAATTCTAAAGCATTTCTGATATCTTCGCATGTTATTGGAAGCATATGTTTATATTCTCAACGTAAGACTGTAAAAAGTTATGTCGTTGTCCATTTTTGTAAGAGCCTATTTTGAATGTTTTAGCGCCTATATTAATGATTTTAGTGCCTTTTTTGCCTGTCTATTATGCATTTTTAAGTGCCTGACATCCGGACTCTACTAATGACATTGTTTTATAGAATGTCAATTATGTATCCTTTTTTGTTTAAATCCTATTGTTGTTCTATTGTTATTATTTTGATCATGCTGGTTATTTTTCATCGATATTTCGCTAAATATTTGAAGTTCGTGATTTTTTTTTGTATTGTCCCGCACCATACCCGACTAGTTTAGGGCATGATGCTTTGGTGTAGAGCTACGGTACATGCGCAGGTTCGAGTCCCCGTGCAAGAAAAAAAATTATCATGGAATTTGATCGAATTGGGACCGGTGCTCACCCCGCATTTGGGAAGCTACAATAATAAGCGGGTCCACGTAAATTCTCCACAATAAGATACATTTCTTAGAATTTATTAATTTACACCTATGAGAGCTGTTCAATAAACAATTTTTTTTTTTGGCAACAAGCCTTCACTCTTTCTCAGAATGTCGATGGACATTTCATAAATACAAACGGGGTGGATCATAAATATGGCTATACGTTTGATCGCGTTGTGTGATGAAAATATTACCATTACAGGAAATATGAAATTACCGTTGGAAAGGCAATTATTCAAATTACAACAATGGAATAAAACAAAACAGTGTAGAACTTACGTCATTAGTAAAATGGTGTTGAATGTGCAACAGCAAATTAAAATTGCTGCATGGGCAATAACATATGCAAATGATCGTGAGGCCGCAAGATAGGCAAGACGTGAGTTTAACGTAGCATTGCAGCTGTCGACTGTGGGTAAGTGGAGAAAACGGCTGCTGGAAACGGGAAGGATGCAGAAAATCAAACCTCTGGAAGGCCTCGCATTAGCACGAATGCAGAAATAACGAAGAGAATTGTGGAGGCGTTCGACGCTAGCCCACAAAAATCAACCTGCCAGCTGCACGTGAGCAGTGATTTGTTTTGTTTTGTTCTATTGTTGTAATTTGAAGGATTTCCTTTCCAATTATAACATCATATTTCCTTTAATAATAATATTTTCGTCACAAAATGCGATCAAACGTATAGCCACATTTCTGAATCAGCCTGTAGTTTAAACGTTAATTATAAAAAGAATATTGGAACAAAGCTGTCACTTTTACCACTCGAGATTATTCCGATTACGGTAGTATTGATCGGTTCCGGCAATGTGTTTTGTTGGAAATAATTTGGCACCATTTCGTTCTTCTTCCTCTACGCATGAAAGCTGGCAGCTTGCTGCGTGTTCATTCACTACAGGTCCGGAGTATGGTGACGTCCTTCCATCGTAGATGTGGTCGTACTAAAGGCCTTTTCTGATGAGGTGTCCAGTCACGTACTTTCTTTATTAATCTACTGTTCTTCATTTCATTTGCTAGTTTGTTCCAATTTATCAGTCCGGCTTACTTCGTGAATGTTTCTATGAGTAATGGAAAATTTTACATCTTGGAAGTGAGTTAGTAGCCCTTCTTCTTCGATGGGTATCTCTTTTAGTCGGGACCTTCGTCCATGACCTGCCAGGCATGGGAGGGCTTGTTGGTAGTTACACTACCACCTGTATACCTCTTGGAGTCATTAGGACTCACAAGCCCCACCACCACGTCAAGGTAGAGATACCGACGGTGGGGACCATTTCGTAATGGGGTTATATGTTGAAATTGTAATTATTTCAAGTTGATATTCATCATTTTAGCATAGGAGAAAATGGTATGAACATGTTTGCAGAATTAATACTAACAGATTACCCAGAAAAACTCTGAACTATCAACCAAGAGGAAGAAAAAGAGATCGGGGACGCCCACGAAAGAGATGGGCACAGCAGCTACAATACGTGGAGCTGGAACGAACCAGAAAGGTTCAATCCTTGCAAGAAGAAGAACAAAATTCATCATTTAGCCACAATCTGTCAAATTAATACATTTAATTGATATAAACCTAAGGTACTTGGCATAAATCAACGTAGGTTCCTTACATGAAAAACATATTAAACACAAAATGTCCACCACACTGCAGAGATGCTAACAACTAGCATTGAAACATTATAAACCAGGTTTCAAATAATCAATGTTCGCAGAAAAATGTCAATAAACAATATGCAGAACCGCGATTATAATAGTGGTTTTGAATAAAATCGTGATAGGAATTCTACCACTTTACTATATAGGCTAGTTACATATACCGAGTGATACATTACTTTTATTATTCGTTGCGGCTAGTTATAGCGGCAAGGAATATAACCACTAGACCACCTGCGCTTACGACTAGTAATTGACAGGAAGGGTTTGAAACCCGCGACCCTCGGGAAAAAAACCATTAGACCAGTGCGGTCGACATTAATTGGATAGGCCATATTTTAAAATATTGTGATCTTACTATTATAAACGCTTTAGTTCGTGTAATTTACTAAAGGCAACAAAACCTATTTAACTTTTAAATTTAAATCAGAACCAGCATAAAACACGCTATCCAAAACCATAAAATACCGAATATGTACCAAAAAATAAATTAGATACTTGATTGATGATTTCGTTTATAAAGACTAAATAATAATAAACTTACCTGAAGACGTTACAGCGAGTGTATAGTTGCATCTTGAACTGTCTTTTAAAATGTTTGCTGATAACCGGTGAAAATCACCTTTCTACACTAATTTTTACCTTGTAAATTCCACATACGAAACTATCACCTAAATTGCAGAATATAAACAACAAGGTTGGTTGAGTACTTATGGTAGCTACTCGCGATGCGAGATATTGCTGAGAGATGTGGGTCGCGCGCTAGAGGGAGAGGGGGCGGAGGGAGAGAGGGAGAGAAAAGGGAGAGGAGAGAGGGAGAGAACGCGGGGAGAGAGAGAGGGAGAGAAAGAGGGCGAGAGAGGGAGAGGAGAGGAGGGGGGAGAGAGGGAGAGAGAGAGAGAAGAGAACGAGGGAGAGAGAGAGAGCGAGTAGGGAGGGAGCGGAGAGAGAGAGAGGGAGGGAGGGAGGGAGAGAGAGAGAGAGAGGGAGTTCTATCCCTGTTATTTCTATCTTTAGTCGTTTTCTCTCTTATCTCTCTGTTTCTCTATAGTTCTCTTCTCTCTCTTTGTCTCTCTTTCTCTCTCTTTCTCTCTCTTTGTCTCTCTCTCTCTCTCTCTCCCTCTCTTATTACTCTTATTACTTTTTCTCTAAACATATCGTTTCGACAATAAACAAATTTCATTAAATATACTACATATTGAACATATACCAAAATACTTTGAACGTAGATAAAATAATTATAGACAACACGTTACAGAATTAGATTTAGTAACTCGCTGCTCTTAGAACACTCCATTCGGTTGTGTTCTAACTTGAGTATCTCGTTTCTAAACCTCTGCTTTTGTAACTAGTCGCCTAAATAACTATTATAACACCTGGATTTGCTAGGACTCAGCTACCATTCTAACCTACACCTCTATATTGTCTTCAGTAGAGAAATGTATTCTTTGTCACTCTGTGTATTTTCATTAGTCAAGTTTTCATCTGAAGTTTTGCCTCGTAAAAGAAATTTAGCGAACTTGAAATGAGTTGATTTATAATATTATAAACTTTACTATCTTCAAACATGTTAAACAAATCCCATTTTTACAACATCACATATACTAGTACCTTTTTCAGACTATAGATGGCGTTAGAGAACGAATATTTGAGAAAATCACATTCTATACATTGAATTTTATGACTCATAAAAGAGCATGGTATGTTTATTAAAAAATCGTAAAAAAGAAAAGTACAACAATAATGACTGTAAAATATGAAATCTAGAGTTTCCACATTGCCAGCTGAAATAAAAGTATACTTTTCTGTTAAAAATAAATCTTCTCAACTCGTGAGTTCGACTCAGGGCCGGGTCGAGGGATGAGAAGCTGTGAAGCCCTTTATATTGACTAAATAACTCATCCCCCAAATGGGAGTCAGTGACCTATCACATTTCAATGCATTTTGATTCATAGCTAATCACAGTCTTTTTCACCCCGATTTTATCAATTTAATTTTATCATATTAAAATCAAGCCCCTCCTTTTTAACATTCTGAAAAGGTCAGAGCATTATCTCGCAGTGACTGACTCTCTAAGAAATACGTTGAATATAACAATTTATATATTAAGATGTAATAATCCTAAAATGCAAGTGGCTCCCAGATTGTATATATAGTGCACGAATGTAACCAGATAACGTTTGCGGATATAATAGAAAAAAAAATTGTAGCAATTGATTATACCACAAAAAAAACACTGTTTGCACTTTCTTAAATGTATTATTTCCCAGGTATTTACGTTCCAGAAAAATATAATTGGCGTATTTACATCATAGGACAACAGAAATTAATAAATAACCTATAATGTTGGTTATAAACAGTTTGATGTGTTTCATTTTTTCTCTACTAGGGTGCATTCTTACAATATTGCGATCCTTTGGCAATAAATAATATGGTCCGGTTTCAGTTATGAACAAATTAAACATAATAAACGTTTCTCATTTGTTTTCAAACATCGCCGTTTGCATTATATATATATATATATTAAAATAACTATATTTAAATGATTTGTGGGTAAACAGCTTAATTTTATTAGTTAAATAGTCCTAACAAATGCCACTCTTGATATCAAAATTCTCTAGATAAATTGGAAGTCACTGGTGGCATTACTTATGAAGGTTCGTGAAGAATGAGGATACTATAATATTATAATGATATTGTGAAAAAAAATAACCAGGAATCGAACCGTGGACCTCTAGTTCTCCGTGTTAGTGTGCAGCCCACTACACCATTCTAGACTTGGCACAAACATTAACAATTCTCTCCACATAGAATGCTGTAGTGAGCTGAACACTAGTACGGAGAACTAGAGGTCCAAGGTTCGATTCATGGTTCAGACATTAATTTTTTTCTTTTCACAATATCATTATAATATTATAATATGATCCATTATTGGAACTGTGTTAAAATAACAGTATTGGAAAATGTTAAATAAGGATACCGGCCGACCACGCCTGACGCACCGTCACAGGGGCAGTTGAATGAAATGAATCCAAATGAATGAGATAAGTGTGGAGAGATGGTGGAATTAAATACATTTTTTCTAATGCCGCCAGATTGTCTTTGGACATTTCTGGGTTTCTCCCCTGATATTGGCGGGATTGTAATCCTGGAAAGCGGAATTATGTTACCCGTTATGTTTCACGATCATCCCCTGTATAATCTACTTTCATCAAATCATGGTTAATGTTATTCTCACACCTCATTCTTGGCTTACTAATTAGGCGTTTATCCTCTGGTTTTCCCACAAGACGTTTCCATGCCTTCTTTCATTCCCCATTCGTGCCACATGTCCTACCCATCACAGTCAACGACAGAATGAAAGTAGAGCGAATACCAATCATTTTACAATACGGGTCACTGACGGGAGAAGAAACATCGATATGTCGAAGAGGAGATTTGTAACGTTTCAAATGAAATATATGAGACCGGAACGAATCTTAAAGGCTTAACCAGTGAAATGTTGATGATTAAAATTAAATTCGACTTACTTTGATTAAAGTATGTACATTGCACAATTGGATTTTTTAATGAATTTGATTCGAAATTCATCACAATGCGTTCGTAAAAGCTAATTTTAACCATTGCAATAATAATAACTGTTACTAAATTTACCGCAACTAACTAACCCACTGGAACTATGGAACCTGGAGGATCATAGCCACTTGGGCCTATATATTCCCCATACATCCCTACTCTGAATCATTCTCTGTATAATTCACCCCTTCAAATCATTGTTAACGTTATTCTACCATCTAAATCTTAGCGTAGTAGCTATTAAGTGTTTTTCTTGTGGTTTTTCATCAAGATTATATATATATATTGTCCAGTGCCACCAGATTGTCTTTTATAGCATCCATCCATCGATAGTAATTCTGCCCGAGGGCAGGTCCTTCACTGCGATCATAGCATTTTCATGCTATGCTTGCAGCTTTACTAGGGAACTATAGGTGTTGTAGCTTCCCGTTGCTTTCCACACCGGTGAAGGATGATGATGATAATGATAAGGATGATGATAATGATAAAGATGATAATGATGGCCATATGATTTCGGAGACCGTTCGGGCCTTAAAGTTTTCCTGACATTTGTCTTACAGGTGAGGAAAAATTCCCGATAAAAACCTCACCCAGAAAAACTGCCCCGACCGGGGATCGAACCCGGGCCCGCTGCGTGACAAGGCAGCACGCTACCTCGAGACCACAGCGGTGGACATTTTTATAGCATTTCTGGCTTGAATAATAATAATAATAATAATAATAATAATAATAATAATCGAAGAAGGAATCCAAATAAAGCAAGTGAAACAAACTAAATATTTGGGAATAATTATGGATAACATTGAAGGTATAGGCAAAGAGAACATAAAACATATAATTGAACTGAGTAGCAGAATAATATCATCGTTAAATTCCATATGGTGGGATAAGCATATTTGGAAAGACACAAAAAAATGTATTGGTAAAACATTGGTAGAATCTGTTGCAATGTACGGAAGTGAGGTATGGACAATCAATAAGTACTACAAGAATAGACTAATAGCTCTAGAAATGGATTATTTACGAAGAAGTGCCAGAAAGTCTAGATTAGAACATTTCACAAATAAGGAAATTAGAAACATAATGGAAGCAGAAGAAAGCATAATTGAAAGAATTGAGGAGAAGGAATTAAAGTGGTTAGGGCATGTCTTAAGAATGGAAGATGAGCGATGGCCGAAGCAACTATAAGAATGGCTTCCGAACAGAAAGAAGAAAAGAGGGAGACCAAGGTTAACATGGAACGAAAACATGAAGACAATAATGCAAGCTAGAGGACTAAGCATCGAAGATGCCCAAGACCGTAGGCTTTGGAGGTTTGGCACGGGAAGACGGCAGCAGCTGTAAAAACCCGACGATAGATAATAATAATAATAATAATAATAATAATAATAATAATAATAATAATAACAATAATAATAGCAGCTTTGTTTTACCTGGCAGAGTTAAGGCCTTATGGCCTTGTCTCCCACTCAACCAGGTTTTGAAAAATACAACAAAATAGTCTTACATCTAAATTACAATAAACATTAACGATTATATGTTTTAAACTGTATATAAAATACAATTATTATTTATAATGTTTTTATTTACTCTACATTTAACGGATTAAATATAATATATAAAAACGAGAAAAAATTATTAATGACAGTATGAATTGAAATAAATAGAGAAAAATTAATTATTAGAACAACAGGTAACTGTATAAGCGTGATTTAAAAGTGCCAAGTGTGCGGCAACCCCTGATATCTTGTGGAAGGAAATTCGCCTGGAATTGGCGGCATGTCCTACCCTTTGCAATCTACGAGATGTAACTGTTTTATTGCATTTGATTTCCCATTAATATCATGTATCTCACTATTATTATAATCTTCTCCATTCACCTGTCTGTCTGCCTCTCTTTGGTCAAAAAAATTCCTAAGAACTGTGTTCTTAAATACTCGTATTCCTTTTTTTCCTCCCGTAAATAAATACATATAATACATGTTTCACATCCATGTATTATAATTCGAAGCATAAACGTTTTATTCATTGTGATGCTTTGTTAATCCGTTGCTCTAATGACCCCTTTGAATTATGCAGGCGGCGGGAACACTCAAATTTCTCCTTATAAAACAATAAAACATAAGTGATTTGGGTTTACAATTTCTGAATTACGTGTAGAGCTCGCAATGACTTCCTTAGACGTACTTCTTCAACCGATCGCTTTCCACACACATTTATGCATCGCTTTCTAGAAGGATCAGCCTCTCGAGGTTTCAATGCGAGAGAAATCAAGAGTGAACTTCCAGATAATTCAGATACTCACATATAAAAGGAATTTGAGTTGACAGCCAGTTGTGACCTAAAGACGGTGAGTGGGTTGTGATCTGAAGACGAAGACGAAGTGTGGATTTCTGTCAGTGTGAATAAGTAAACTAAAAGGTAAATTGTGTTGTATGAAATATTTTTAAAAAATCACATTCTTGTAGAGTGAATATTTGTGTAATACGAGTATATATAGAAGATTGGAGAATTTTTATAACTGGTGTGAAGTAAAATTAAAGAAATTCCACCTATAACTTATTCATGCAACCGATATGCGCTTCAATATTTTTAAATGTATTTATTTATTTTACCTGATGGAATTAAGACCATAAGATCTTCTCTTCCACTTCACCAAGGTTAAATTATTCATATAACAACAATTATGAATTATGTACATAATAGGCATAGGCTACACAATATAGAGTTGACATGGGAAAAAGTAATGATTAGTAATTCTAATAATAAAATAATAATCCATTCATAGTAATTCTGCCCGAAGGTAGGTCCTTCACTGCATTCATAGCATTTTCATGCTATCCATAATAATAATAATAATAATAATAATAATAATAATAATAATAATAATAATAATAATAATAATAATATAGTAACATGTAATTTGATTAAATAATTGGCTTTGTAAAGAAAGTGTAAAATGAAAGAATAGTATAAGTATATATGAAACACTGTTATATATTATATTGTCTTCTTCTTCTTCTTGTTCTTTCATCCAATGTAGACAAAGTGTCTGTTCCTCTTCAATGTATTGCCCCAATTGTATATTTTCATCTTTTCTTCGGATGTCCAACATTTCTTTTCCCAGTTGGGAATGAACCCTAGATATTTGAACTATTGTCATTTGACATTCTATTTATATGTTCATTACATTCTTCCCATCTATTATTTATCCAATTAATTTTTTTTGTCTATTTTATGACATTTCTGGCTTTCTCCCCTAGAATTGGCAGAATTGTAATCCTTTTCATAGGTTGGGGCACCAGAAAGGCGAGTTACGTTACGCCGTTGATATGATGAGTGATAAATGATAATGAAGCTCCAGGAGAATTCTTAATCTAATCTTAAGCTAAATTCCAGACCATGGGCAACCACAGGAATAATTCCCTTTTAAGAAAAAAATCGTGTGGTTTGACCGGGAATCGAACCCGAGACCTCATGAACAGTAGTCAGGAATGCTGACCACTAGCCCATGAGGCTGGTCCCAATTTGAAATTTGTTATATATATTATATTGTCGTCCACCGCTGTGGTCTCGAGGTAGCGTGCTGCCTTGTCACGCAGCGGGCCCGGGTTCGATCCCCGGTCGGGGCAGTTTTTCTGGGTGAGGTTTTTATCGGGGTTTTTCCTCACCTGTAAGACAAATGTCAGGAAAACTTTAAGGCCCAAACGGTCCCCGAAATCATATGGCCATCATCCTTATCATTATCATCCTTACCATTATCATTATCATCATCATCCTTCACCGGTGTGGAAAGCAACGGGAAGCTACCACACCTACACAATTCCCTAGTAAAGCTGCAAGCATAGCATGAAAATGCTATGATTGCAGTGAAGGACCTGCCTTAGGGCAGAATTACTATGGATGGATTATATTGTCAAAGGAAATATTTAATTAGGTTTTTTATTGAACCGTCTAAGGGTTTTTTTTTTAGATATTTTGGGATAAAAAGATTTCCTGTAACGCCTAATACTATGCGTTGCTATTCTTGTCACAAGGGTTTTATAATCAGAAACTGGAATTTATATTGCCTCTGCTCTAAATAGGGTCTACGTTTGTAGTAATGAATGTAAGGTGAATGTACCTGCAGACTATAGCGTGTAGCCCACAGCTCATTCTGTTGTGGTCACGGTGTTGGGTTATTTGCACAGCGGGCGCTACAGTCCTCTGTCGGGGGCAAAACGTACCTCATCTACCTAAACTTCACATGACATCGTACCATAATTCAAGTAGATAGTATATACATCAATACTACAACTACCGATTGAGTTCATCATTTGGGAGGTTCCTGGTTCAAATCCCGGTGCCTAACAACTTGATAGATGGTCCACCGCTGTGATCTCGGGGTAGCGGAACCGGGTTAGATCTTCGGTCGGGACGAGTGTCCTATGTGACAGTTTCTTTTCCCTCCGATTTTTCCTTCTTGCAAGACAAATGTCAGAAAAATATAAGGTCCAAATGTTCCTTGAACATCATCTGACTCTCATAATCATCATCATATTCGCCATCTTCAGGGTGAATGCATATTTCGTCTTATATTTTCACGTTGCATTGGAGAGGGCCTTAGGTTGAGGTAATAATTCATTCGGGGAGGTTATCCATGTCCTTGTGTGGTCTAAAAAGTGATCCAAAGATTAAAATCCCTCTGCCGACAAGTCGTGCCACTGTAACACGTAACTAGGTGTCGAGGCGTGGACCATGTCAATGTAGGCCCTGCCTATAAGGTGAGAGGTTAACGTACGATGGAGAAGAAGTAAAAACAAGCACTGGGTTGGAATTGCATTACCTGGACGCATTTAATCATATTTACCATTTCACAATCTCTATTCCTTCCTCCCTCTGCTTTTTAGTTAAATATCTCTCTCTCTCTCTCCCTCTTTACTGTCTCTCTATCTCTCATTCACTCTCTCACTCTCACTCTTTCACTCCCTCTCTCCCTCTCCCTCTCTCTATCTCGTTCTATCTCTCCCTCTCTCTTCCTCTCTCTTTCTCTCTCTCTCTGTTTCTCTCTCTCTTTCTCTCTCTCTCTGTTTCTCTCTCTCTCTTTCTCTTTCTCCCCTATCTATCTCCCCCTTTCTCCCTCCCTCTCTCTCTCTCTCTCTCTCTCCTCATCCCTCCACTCTCGCTATCTCTCTCGATCTCCTCCCTCGCACTCTCCTCTCCCCGTCCCTATCTCCCTCTCTCTATCTCCCTCTCTTTCACACTCTCTCTCTCTCTCCCTGTCTCTCTCTCTATTTCTCTCTCTCTGTGTTTCTTTCTCTCTCTCCTCTATCTATCTCTCCCCTCTCTATCTCCCCCTTTCTCCCCCTCTCTCTCTCCCTCACACTCTCGCTATCTATCTCTCTATTTCTCTCTCCCCCCGTCCCTACCTCCCTCTCTCTATCTCCTTCTCTTTCTCCCTCTCTCTTCCCCTGTCTCTCTCTCTCTCTATATCTCTCTCTATCCCTCTCTCCCTCTCTCTCCCTCTCTCTCTCCCTCTCTCCCTCTCTCTCTCTCTATCTCTCTCCCTCCCTCTCTCTCTCTCTATCCCTCTCTCTCTATCCCTCTCTCTCCCTCCCTCTCTCTCTCTATCCCTCTTTCTCCCTCTCTCTCTCTCTCTCTCTCTTTATAGGTACTTTCACGTGTTCCATGGCTCTCGGGTATTACAAAAACATGGCCTGTTAGAAGTGGATTTTTGTCTCTCAGTCTCGCGCCTTAGCAGTTTAAAGCATCAGGTCTTGGTACAGAGTTACGAAACTTGCGCGGGTTCGAGTTTCCACGGAAAAAGAAATGTTCTGTTTGATTAACACATGGTGGAAGTGAGGTTAGTTGCCGGCTGATAGTCAAGGGCCTTCTAGGGCTGTTGTACCATGGAGTTTAGAGAATGACGTACGAGTACGGGTAAATACTTTTATGACAACACGTCGGCATGAAGGGCCTCCTCAGATGAGTAAACAATGATCACTTTACAGTAAAACACGAACATTTAAGACACACACCTTCACTCATATATGTATACTCAACAAGGCCGTGAGAAAGATTTTTCAAATTTCGACTTTGAGTTGAACCCACACTCCTGATGGCCGGTGTAAGTGCCTGACACTTACTCCATCTGTTGGGAGGAAGTTTATTTTCAGCCAACTCTACATGCTTCCCCCACCTGGCGAAATATTTTGAAGTAGGCCTAACTATTTAATTTAAAATATATTCTATGAGAACTTCATTTTCATTTGTTTTTCTGTTATGACTCTCAAATTACAAATTCTATGCCAAAGCCAATCTACACTCTAGTTTGCGATTGAATGGAATATCTAGCATTCTTGTAAGTTTGAAAATTGTTTTATTAAAAATAAATGTTCAAACAAGGTATTACATGTCGAAACCTACCTTCCAATTTCTCCCAGAAAAGCGTTGTGATATACCAAGGTACTGTTAAAAAACGTATGTGCAATTTTTAACTGCAAGACACTAAAATCCGCTCCAAAGCTCTCATTTAAACTACAGAGATGTAATACAAATCCTGATTTGGTGAAAGGGATAACCCTGACAACCTGTCCGCTGGAATCTCCATTCATCTGTTTGTTCGTCTCTTTTTGGTCCAAAAATTTCCCTACGAACTTAATTTTCAAATACTCGTAATCTTTTCTCATCCCTTAACTTAAGAATCCATGTTTGGGGGAGAGTGGCGTGCTGGGATCTATTTCTTTAATAATAAGCCTATATTAAAAGATTTGGCACTAAAAGTTTTCGTACACTTACTCCATGAGGCAGTGCAACAGATGACATAAAATCTTTTTTTAATGGCGCATAGCCGGTTGATGCATAACATCATCCAATATAGATTATATTTATTTATTTTGAAAACTGATTGTTGCTGTGTGAAATTTAATACAATTATATTAAAATATTTTAGGGATCTATTAGAACGGATCGAGAGTGGAGTGAAAACATGCAAATTTTTTGGGTACAGTAAGGAAGTTGAGGAAATAGCAAACTTGGAGATCAATATGGATATATGTATTATCGATAATAAGAATCTCAATATGGTCTGTGTTTTCGATTTTCAAGTATATTATATAATAAGTAGTCTTGATAAGTTGAATAGCCTGATAGTGCATTTGATGTCTGGGAGGGTATGAACGCGCACGCGGGTGTGTATGTGTGGGGGGGTGTATGTGTGTTTTTTCTCTCTTTTTTTAACTTGTTTTGTAGAATTTTTTTAAATTACTAATATACAAAATGATACTTTTTTTATCTATACAAATAGCATTTTCATGGATGAGTGTAGATGTACATTATTGTGTACACATTTATCCATCCATAGTAATTCTGCCCAAGGGCAGGTCTTTCACTGCAATCATAGCATTTTCATGCTATGCTTTGCAGCTTTACTAGGGAATTGTAGGTGTGGTAGCTTCCCGATGCTTTCCACACCGGTGAAGGATCATGATGATGATGGTGATGATAAGGATAAGGGTGATGATGGCCATATGATTTCGGGGACCGTTTGGACCTTAAAGTTTTCCTGGCATTTGTCTTACAGGTGAGAAAAAAACCCGATAGAAACCTCACCCAGAAAAACTGTCCCGACCGGGGATCGAACCCGGGCCCGCAGCGTGACAAGGCAGCACGCTACCTCGAGACCACAGCGGTGGAATATATATATATATATATATATATATATTCATTATTTTGGTGCATTGTTTATGTAGGTGTGTAGCCATATAGGTATTTGATTATATTATGATAATTTTTATTTCTTTTATTAATGGACAAATAATACACGTACCGGCCAAGCAGGCCCATGCGCAATATAAATACATATGTATTTCCTTTCTTTAAAAAAAAAAAGGCAATAAATTTCATTCTTAGCTAGCTTACTATCGTAGAAAGTGCATCAACTTCGCACAGTAGGTTGTCATTGTTGGATTCTGGCTTCGATTTCTGTGCCTTGCAGTTAAAAAGGCAGATACTTTTTTGAACACTGCCTTGGTACATCACAAGGCTTCTCTGAGAGAAATGTAAAGGTAAGTTTCGGCATGTTTCCTTGTGAGAAGAAACTTTGGATAGAAGATATTTTGGGATGATGCTGCTCAGCTTATGATATTTCACAGTGGAAATATGTTATTAAATCAGTATTTAACCATTCATTACATTGCAGTAATGATGTGCTGTTTGTGATAGCTTGAGGCTATAAATAGTAAAAAAAAATAGATAAAATTTGAAACTAAAATAAGTTTGAAAGGTCATGCGTTGGCATATGCATATAATTTTAGAAAGTGAATTTGTTGGTATGAAGAATATTTCTCTATATATTTCTGAAGCGAATGCTGTGGTTAAACTCTCATCTAAAATACATTTAAATTAATATTAAAAGTGTTAAAATCTGAATATTTAATTTACGTATTAAATGTCCAATTTGCTCTAAATGAAATTACTGCATAGTGATTAGGTTTTTTTTTGTATGTGTTACTAGAGGAATTATTATTATTATCATCATCATCCGTCACGAATTAAGGCCTTTGTAGAACTGTTTCTTCCCAATCTAGCAGTCTTTTAAGAGGTTTACCTGGTCGACGATGTTCTTTGGGCCTATGTTGCATCATCATTTTTGAAATTCTTGAATTATCCATTCTTTTTAAATGGTCTAGCCAGTTTAATTTATATCTGTTGGGTTTTTCTTCTACTGATTCTGTTTATAATTGTTCTAAAATTTGTCATTATTTTTTTCGATCTAAAAGAGTGTATCATGCTGTCCTGAGAAAATTTTATTTAGAGGACTTATTTAAAAATTAACTCGCCAAGCATTGTCTAAGGAATTATTTCTGGTACATGAACTTGACGCAATCGTTCTGATCCTTCCGGCAGAAAATAAACTTTTCCATATAGGGAGTTTAGAATTGACATACATTTTTTGTCCTTCATGGACCTATTTCTTAAGGAGAAGAAAGAACAATAGTCAGATTTCGATGATTTTTGGAAATTGTATTTCGTGTTTTATTCCAATATCATGTACCAAGTTAAGATTCGAAAAATCGAAAATTGCAACCGGTAGGTCGATTTTTAATTTTTCGCTCCAGATTACTCTTATGGTCTCATTTTGTTGGTTAACGAACTATAGGCCTACCTGACATTTGTTATATATCGATTGTTATATGGTTCCGAAAAAAAGTTGCTCCAGCGTTAGACTCACACACTCACACACACACACACACACATTCTCTCTCACACACACACACACACACACACACACACACATATATATATACACATATACATCCATAGTAATTCTGCCCGAGTGCAAGTCTTTCGCTGCAATCATAGTAGTTTCATGCTATGCTTTGCAGTTTTACTAGGTATTTATAGGTGTGGTAGCTTTCCCGTTGCTTTCCACACCGGTGAAGGATGATGATAATGATAAGAATGATGATAATGATAAGAATGATGATGATGCCTAGATGATTTTCGGGTACCGTTGAGCCCTATGCTTCCTGAAATTTTCTAACAGGTGAGGAAAAATCCCAAAAAAAAAACTCACCCAAGAGCCTGTTCCGACCGGGAATCGAACCCGAGCCCTCTGCGTGACAAGGCAGCACGCTACCTCGAGACCAGAACGATGGACTTTTAGTCCATATGTCCCTCATTTTTTTACTGTGGGGTTCCTTTCTCACTTATGTCCATGATGTTCTAGATTTTTTTCCTTGGGTTTAACCTGTTCGTCAACCTGCCACTTGTGCACCTTAATTCTAAAGCTATCTCTGTTTATAATATATTCTGGAGTAATTCCTGCCAATTTTAATCCTTTTTTACTTCACAAATCCACGTTCTAGTACCCATTGGTGTTTTATTTCTATTTTCAAAGAATTCTAATATTTGTTTTGAAAGTCTATTTGAGTCCATTCTTTTAATATGTGCATAAAAATTTAACCTTCGTTTTCTAATATCACTCTAAATGTCTGTATGTAATTATATTTTTTTCTTTTTACTTTTGAGTATAAATGTTTCCCCTATGACTTGAGGACCCAATTGTTTTTTTCTTGTAATATTGCATTATTTTTTCACTATAGAATTTATTATTATTATTATTATTATTATTTATTATTATTATTATTATCATTATTATTATATTGAACCTATTAATATCTGTTTTGAGGAGAAATCAGTTTTGCTTGCATAGTGATATATCTAATAAAAACAATTTTAAAAAAAGGAATAACTTGCACTATTAAGGTAAACATTAATAGTTATGGGAGAAACTGAGCCTACGAGGTAATAAAACACACAACTGTCGTTTATGTAGGAATCTGTTATGACGGCATGAAATCAATGAGTGAGGGAGGTTCTCCTGGAATTGAGGCCCGGGCAGAAGCTATATACCTCATTGTTGCATCTCCACTTATTTGGAAACCCATGTCTCAGGGATTAACGATACTTCTAGAATTGCATTATACACAGGCTTCCAATCCACAAACTTTCTCAGCGCTTTCCGGAGCTTTGGAGAGTGCCTTTTGTTTATTCTATTCAACTGACCACAGCTTTAACTTTCAATTTGAAGTTTTTGTAACTAATGTGCGTAATCCAGGCAAAGAATGGGCTAAAGTTCGATTTTAAAACTTCACAAGGCAAAAATTTTATTTTATTCACATTCATCCTTCTACTTAAAAGCAGTTTATATGGGACAGGGTTATTATTTTCTTTCTTTCATTCTTATTTATAGAATGGAAGGTGTGCCAAACTAACAGCCCGAGAGTGCAGGCAGTCTCTCTATATTCGTACATTTCTACATAAGACAAGGATCTCCATTTACGGGAGTTACTTGACAAAGCTGATTTAGCTACGCTTACTTCCCTACAGATAAAGGCTAGTGTCGCCACAATGAGGACCTAGTAAGCAAATAAGGTACTACTTGGTTGGCAAAGTCTGATTAAATGTTGCTCAGAAGCTTTAATTTAGGCTTGAGATATTTTTATGAAAGCGAAAATTTTCAAACTCAGGACCCACGACTTAAAATCCCTCCTGGATGACTTTTCCTTTGTGTTCTTCAATTTTAAAAAAGTCGACCCCAGCCTGGATTGAACCCACGACCTTGAAATCGAAAGTAAAGAGATGCCTCTACAGTTGTTTCAATTAGTTTTATCTCCTTGCTTATAGATTGGTACGATAATAGATTTTTCCATTCATTTAGAAAAGCCATTTTTTTCCCAGATCATATTAAGTAACCGATGTCTCTTATCCATCAATTTTTATTCTCCTGATTTTATCAGTTCTGCTGGGATCCTATCTGAAATTGGGGACGAAATGTTCTCATGGGTTTTTGGCCAATGTAGAACCGGTGCCCACTCAGCTTCGTGAAGAATTTAGGTTGCTGCAATAACTAGCGGCTCTGTCTTGAGAAAACCTGCTATAACGGTTGGGGAACACGACATATAATCCACATTTCATTCCTAGATGATCGTTCTTCTCTGTCATTAACACACGTAACAGCGGAAGATCCGATATTCTAATTACATGTTACCCATATAGGTCTACTGGCTGAATGATCCTCCATTTCTGTGATTAACATACGTGGATGTGAAAGCAGCATCTAGCTGGTAGGCCAAAGGCATTCTAGGACTGTCACGCCATGGAGTTAGTACTGATTATCTTTCAATTTTTTTTAAATATTGATTTTAAAATCAGATCATAATACTGTACATAGGCCTAGTACATAGTCTAAGATCCGGCTGCAAGATTACTACGTTCATCGAGTGTATGAACAAAATCTATTTTTTTTCATAAAATTGTGAATGATTGAATACATTTTTGCGGAGTTGCCTATTAAAATTTGGCCGCCAGTATGTTTAATTAAAATATAATTAATTTATTCGAAAATATTGATTCACTTGTTAATAAAATAAATTATAATCCAGTTCGCAGAAATCGATGTACAGAGCTTGGAAAGTTTTGGTTGCCATTGCAAACTTGGCCGTAACCTCCTCGCAGCGGGAAGTAAAACCACTGCACTTTATGTATACTACGTACAATGTATATACAAAAACATATCCAAAAGGTAGTGTTAATATACATTATACCAAACAAATCACAGCATTTTAAACGAACTGAACTTCATTTGAAACAATACAAAACAATAAATACGTAATACCGCCATTTTATTACTGATTGGTGTCACAGCCTGTTGTAGCCGCCAGGAGGTTTACGGCCAAGTTTACAATGGCAACCAAAACTTTTCAAGCTCTATACATCGATTTCTGCCAACTGGATTATCATTTATTTTAATAACAAGTGAATCAAATTATTTCGAATAAATTAATTAATTATAATTTAATTAAACATACTGGCGGCCGAATTTTAATAGGCAACTCGGCAAAAATGTATTCAGTCATTCACAATTTTATGAAAACAATTGATTCTGTTCATACACTCGATGAACGTAGTAATCTTCCAGCCGGATCTTGGACTAATATTCCTTGCTTAGCGTAATATTCTTTAAAAAATGTTTTAAACAGGTACAAATAGAAATTTATTAGTGAGTTCCTGGTTAACAGAATCTTATTAGGTATTGTGCAAATGTAATTCATTGTACTCTACTAATAAAAGTATTTGTAACTTTCAGCCGTCTGGACAAAAATTATAGCAATGTGCGTGGGGAGGGGAAATGTAACGAGAGTTTAAATAGAATTGGATGAAAATATTATCGAATTCCGAAGGAATGAAGCTAATGAATTGGGCTCGGAAGTTGAGGACCTATCAAATGCATATAAACGACCTAAAACCTTGAAAAAGTATGTAAAAATGTGTTGCAGTTGTTAACGCGTGAATAAAAACAACCTCGTTGCCTTCAGCCTCTGCTCTCGCTAATTTTTCACAAAGTGACAACTTCTTAGAAAATTTGAAGTCGAAATACAATATTTCAGGCGGTCAATAGGGTGGTGGTTAAAATAACGTGATAGTTTGTGAGGCTTCAATAGTTTTGTTGCTAACCTAATGTGTTTGGAATGTGAAAAGTTTTTAGATTGTAAAACTAAACAGTGTTTTTAAAAGAAATTGAATGTTGATGATGTGATTATTATTCAAGAAAATGAAAATAGTTTGCAGTACTCTATACACCAATTAAATCAGTTATGCCAAGAATACAATTTTTAAAATATCAATAGAAAAAAAACAAAAATTATGGCAATTTGGGGAAATGAAGGTATAAGATCAAAAATCATAATAGACAACAAACCTCTGGAACAAGTAACAAATTTTAATTATTTGGTTTGTAATTTTACTGTAAACACAAAAACTGAAAGAAACATAAATATAAAACTGTCGAAATTTCAAATGATATGTGGAACTATACATAACACGTTAAATAACAAAACAAGAAGAGATATTAAATTGAAGTTTTATAAAAACATTGGCAGTTCCTGCATTACTTTATGGGAGGGAAACTTGGGTAATGACCAAAAAATTACATAGTAGAATACAAAGCGTAGAAGTCAACTTCCTTAGAAGAACAAAAGGCTGCACAAGATTGAATCGGATAAAGAATGAAGATATAAGAACAGAGTTAAATATATATCCTTTGAATGATAGAATCAGAGAATATAGAGATAAATGGTTTAGACATGTAGAAAGGATGAATATAACAAGATTACCAAAAGCAGCATTTAACTATAAGCCCAGAGGTTCAAGGAATGTAGGAATGCCAGTGAAAAGATGGACAGAACAACTATGTGGCAGAACAGGCAATTTGCTAACCCATGAAGTGAAGAAGAAGAAGAGAAGAAATGAAGTTGGAATTGAGACCAGATTCTGCGGATTCTTGAATTATACAAATTGAATCAATATAGTTAAAATAAGGCAAAGTTGCAAAAAAAATCGTTATGACTTTAAAAAGGCTAAAAAGGGTCAATAAACCAGAAAAACGTCAAGGAGGACAAAAAGGACGGATAAAACCCGCCTTTTTCAGACCTACAGTGACCCAAAATGTTTATATATTATGTTGGGCCTCGTCTTCAGACATGAAATTTAAAAAAAAATATTTTTCCTCAGCTACCGAGCCTTACTAATGAGTAGAGACCGGATGTTAGGGAAAATGGCTACAGTTATTCATTATAGATATTGTAAAAGTGACTTCATATAAGTTCATACCGACGTCCCTAGAGTTGTTTTCCGTGAAGTTAATTTTGCCTATATATGCCTATTTAAGCTTACAATGCCTATAAATGCATATTTGCCATTTTTCTCGAAATTAACTTAGTATTTCAATGAAATTATTTGAAATTAACAAACTTCATGACACGTAATATCATTGAGTCGAAACCTCTAAGTGACTGGCAATATTATTTTTTATGTTGGTAACACTGAATTCAGCCTATAGTCCTCGTTAACAGACATGTGCTTCAAAAACAAAGTGGTGCGAAAGTGTATTTGGATTTTTCCCCCCGTTTAGTACAGTTGTTTTACGATTCCTAAAGAACGGACAACAGTAAACAGTAAGACAAACTGACCAATTTCGTAAAAGAATTTGATGCAGAAATATTCTCAAGTGACGGTTCAATATTGTTTTGCAAAGTGTGTAAAATTTCTGTGAATTGCACGAAGAAGTGTCATGTTTCGCAGCACGTACACACTGCAAAACATACATAATGCTCTTTGTAAAAAGACAAAACAACTTCCAAAATGTTCTCTGATATCTTCGTATGCTACTGAAAAGCAAATGTTTATATTCTGTACGCAAGTCCATTTTTGTAAGAGCCTATTTTGAATTTTTAGTGCCTATATGAATGATTTTTAGTGCCTTTTTGCCTGCCTATTTTGAATTTTTTTAAGTGCCTAATATCCGGACTCTACTAATGAGATTTTCATGAAAAAATGTCTGATTTTTTTCACAGATATTCACCCATTCTATCTTATAAACACCGAAAATTAAATGACAAAAAATGTATTGACTTAGGCTTTCACGGCCGGAGTTGCTATGATGATCTTGAAGAAGTTTTCCGGGCTGTAGGCCGTGGTCTTGTGGCTTGAATTTCCCCGACGTTTCGCCAGATACTGCGTCTGGCATCCTCTCTGGCGGAACGTCGGGGAACTTCAAGCCTCAAGACCACAGCCTACAGCCCGGAAATCTTCTTCAAGATCATCATGACAAAAAAATATGTATAAACATATGGGCCTTATATAATTTCTTCTTCTTCTTCTTCTTCTTCACTTCACGGGCTAGGCAAATTACCTGTTCCGCTTCACAGTTGTTCTGTCCATTTTTTCACTATTTTTTTTTTCGCAACCAAACTCTCCACAACACAATTAATTTAAAAAGTAAGATTGAGTTCGTTAACCAGCAACTTCGGATCATTAGAAGTTGGAGTTCACCTGAAACGAAAATATAAAAATCTCTCTAGTCATTGTAATTTTCCATTTTTACACAACCAAACTCAGTACATGCTATTGAAATAAAACGAGGAAGGTGTTCTCCAAAAATCGGCAAAATTCAACCATTAGAACTGGGTGTTTACCTGAAACAGAAATTCGAAAATCACTTCTAGCAGCCGTCATGATTGCTTCGATTTTAGGCATAGTTTCGCTAATTCTTGATATCCATTCGTTTGATATTCTTTATGGCATTATCATCCCTATATTTTTTATGTCCCCCTTATAATCTTGTAGAGACTTATTATTTTTTATAAATATTCTTTTGACTGATATTTCATTTGGCAATATGTAAACATATTCAAACCATACTATTCTCTGAGCTCTAGTTTCACTTTTAATTGAATTATTTAGTTCCACATTGTTTTTAATTCTTCAGAAGCCATCAATATCTTTGGTATTACCAAAACATTCGTCTTAAAGTTTTCGTTTCGAAAATTAATAACTTTTGTTTCCTGGACTCTTTCAGTGTTCTAAAAGTGGCATCATAAAAGTTATATTTGTCACGAGAGTCGCATTGATTTTGCTAGCAACTTGGTTACAATAGATAACGTCATGATGGAAATTTAGTACGACTTGATCTCCTTAACCCAGGATCAATGAATTGGCTAATATGTCAATGTTAGCTACGTAAACAGAATTATATCCGTATACATAACGTCTGTTGGCGAGCGCTAAATTTTACTCTAGTGGACAAGTTATCAAATACGATTTGATGAAGGAAATTGCTTTTCTATAAATAAATAATGTTTCTCCATCAAGCGTGCAGTAGTAAAATATATGTATACTTTAATAATTTACATTTTTGAATGATTCCATTTTGCCTATACGTTTTAGGAGGTTTTAGGATAGTAGGATGGAAAGATCCAAAGAGAAAGTCCTCCGGGAGGGATTTAGAGCCGTGGGTCCCGAGTCTGATGATTTTCAGGTTCGTAAAATATCCTTAAACCTGAATAAAGAGGCTCTAAGGAACATTTACCGACATCAACGTCCAAGAAATACCTTAATTGCCTCTTATATGTCTCATTGAGATGTGTTGACCGCGTGCCATCCATGACATCTGCGAGCAAATTAGGTAATTAAAAATTAACTTGATCTAGTAACTCCTTATAAAAGATAGGCTATGGCTCAACAATGGGCTACGTCATTATTGATAGATATATAGATAGATTGATTTGGATAGTAGGAGGTTAAGGCTCCCACTTTAAAGACAATCGACATTTGATGTCAGCCGAGTTGTCAGTCCTGCATGACTGCAGTCTTTATCCTATAACAAACGTCAGGTACTCATTTCCCTTAGAGGCTGAGTTGACCCCAAGGGCATGATGCCGCCAGAAGGTTTGGGTCCATTTAAAAATCCTGGCCCTACCGAGTCAAACCCTCGACCTTCCTATTTGTAGGTAACATATAGCCTTAACCATCTTCGGTAAGGAGTGTCCCCGAAAGCTAAAGTGATTTCACTACATCCCTCAGGAGATCCCTAGGGTAGTGGGAGGAGGTTCAGGATTTCATTCTTCTAGACAATAGACTCGAGATATTAACCGGATGGTCATCCTTGTGTGTCGGCCGCATTTTTCCACAGAAGATTAGTCTTGTATTCATTTCCGTCAGAGGCTGAATTGATACCAGGGCCACGGTGCAGCGAAAAGGTTTAAGTCAGTTTAAATATCCTAATTCCACCCTGACTCGAATTCCGAAATTCCGACTTGTAGCGAATTGCTTTAACCAACTATGTTACGTGGCATAGTGTGGCCACACTGCCCTATTCTTGGCAATTTTTTTTAATTACAGTAGTTTGTATACAAATGATTGATATATCCTCTAAGGGCACCCAGTACTTATTTGGGTTTAAAAATCGATTTTTTTTTCTTTTTGCTTCAAAAAATTCAGGAAGGTCTATTTTATCGATGTGTAATATTATTTTGTCGATTTTTAACATTTAAATTCATAAAAATTCATTTTTAAAAATGGCGTCTCTGTGTTCTGCTAATGTGCACATTTTTGTTGCTTTTTTTTACATTTTTCGGTTACTTGTACTTTTCCACATTTTTGTACACTTTTTTTCTGAAACTCTGAAAGATAGGAGAACAATTTTTGGAACGGGTATGCAGTTTAAAGAGCTCTATAAGGTAAATTTATCTTTGTGCTATTTTTATTTTATTTATTTATTTATTTATTTATTTTACCTGATGAGTTAAGAACGTAAGGTCTTCTCTTCCACTTCACCGGGGTTAAATTATACATACATTAATAATTATGATTTATACATAATATATATAGACTACACAATATAAATTTGACAAGGGTAAGAAAGAAAAATAGTAATAATAATAATAATAATAGTAATAGTAATAATAATAATAATAATAATAATAATAATAATAATATAATAATAATAATAATCTATAATTAGATTAAGTAAATGATTTGGTGTTTGAAATAAAAAAAAAGTGTATGCAAAAATGTTAACAAAAAATTTTGGCTTTTGATTTTTTTTAATAAGTCACAATCCGTTAAATTAACTGTGGACAATAACGTAATCAATTTTGGAAACAATTGGAGAAGTAGTTTTGAGAAAATTGTACCGAGACAATACTTTTAGGAAGATACATTTTTTACTTTCCTTTTTTTTTTTTTTTGTATTTTAAATTACTCATGAATAAATATGTCCAAAAAGTTAACCAGAGTGTCATCATGTTCAGGAAGAATTGTTTAATTAGTTACATAATTTGCATGCATATAACTTAAGAATAAGCTGAGAAAATTATTTTTATATGTAGCATATTTTTAAACCAAATTGCAAGGAAATTAGTACCGCGTGCCCTTAAATATACATTTGTGATAATGAAGAGGTCGTTGCAGTGCACCTTACGTCACAGTGTACGTAAGAACCTGAGCCTAGGTAGGTCAGTGTAGGAAAAGCTGTGTACCTAGCGAGCGAGATAAGTACAAAATGGTGCTGTGTGCGGTTAGAACAACAAGCTGTGACTTGACTGTCTGCATTATCAAGTAAGAACATTTTCATGCAACTGTAATATTGATTAGTGGTTTTATGGAACGAAAAAGTAATTTACTTAGAACGTGAAGTTACGTTTATTAAGGTTTTAGCCTATATCATGTGCCGCATCATGACGTGTTAATTAAACACATACTTACCAAAACTATAAACAAAACGGCTCAACAGTACATTACCTTTACCTCCATTTTCCATAGTATATTCTTGTAATACTGTTACTCTATGTACTTCTGTCTTTACTAGCATTTTGTAATATTTTAAATGTTTTTCAACGATACTTATAACATTATTTTAGAATTTTAGGTATTTATTTGTATACGAGAAACGCAATAACATTACGTTATTTTTATTTATTTATTTATTTATTTATTTAGCTTCGTGGAGTTAAGGCCAAGATACAAGCTGAGTTTATTAGTTAACTAAGTATTAAAACAAATACTAGGCTCAACTGCACTTCTACTAGCGCTTGGTTTTACAGTTATATTGTTCTAAACTATAGCTCTTCTTCTGTATTTACTAACATTATTTAATATTTTGAACTTTTTCAAACAACTTTTATTACATTATTAGACAATTTTCAAGTATTTATTTAAATATGCAAATCACAGTATTATGACACTGTTAGACAATATTGTGATGCTGGGTTATCGCTGGTCGGATCAGCGTTAGGGAGTGATAAGTAAGTGCACACCCATTTTTAATAAACGTTTGGTAATTTTAATATTATTAATATATTTTTTTAACATAGATTTGGGGATTTATTGCAAATATTGGTCATTTAAATTTCATAGCAACGGATAGTAATCCAGGATGATAATAGATATGTGGTTCGATTATGGGTTATCGCTGGCTCTATAAACTCTGGAGCATGCGCACTGTTGTTCTATAGGACTCGGAAAATATTTCACGCTAGTTTAAATGCAGTTTCTCCCAAATACTATTTTATGCTAAGTTTAATAAAGTATCCGACTTACATAAGTATATTATAGGTGACATCCGAGTGGAGAAGTTTGTCTGCGATAACTTACGTAGGGGTTATATATACTTACGTCCGCGAATTATCTACGTTCGTCGCTTTCTCTTATGATAAAGTCTCTGAGAATATTCCTGAGACAAATAGGCCACTACGTTGAAATCTGGGTCTGTAGCCGGATATGTATTGAATTTTTAATTAATAAATTGACTGAAAAGCCATATTAATAATAATAATTAATTTCATTATCTTAGTCAAATATTAGATTTGTTCAAGTCGACATTAAAATTTGTCTCCTTGTGTGAGATCATTTTCAAGACATTTGACATTTCAAGTTATCCATTTTGTACGGTTGTTTATACTACATAGAAACCATTACAAAGGCAATTTTGTGTTTTTATCAAATATAATTAACAAATTCATAATTCCAATTTATGCTTAAAATATTTAAGAAGAAATTATAAGTTTCGCACCATTCACTGAAATCATCTCGTTTATTCAATGCAAAAAAAAACACAAAGTTGTCTTGGTAATGATTTCTATGTAGTACTAGCTAATACGCCTAAATAAATGAAAATTAATGTGCTTTTATGTTTAGTTGAATAAGTACAAGGAAAAAAATTATAAATTTATATTTTGTAGATACCCCGTGCTGATTACCCGGCGTTGCCCGGGAATCTACTTATCCCGATCTCCTTGACATAGCCTAAATGAGTTGAAATACGAAAATGAATGTGTTTTATGTTTAGTTAAATAAGTGTTACGTACAATTTATATCGTAATTATTTTTAGATACCCCGTGCTGTTTACCCGGCGTTATCCGGGAATCTACTCATCCCGATCTTCTTGGCATAAATGAGCTGAAAGACAAAAATTAATGTACTTCTTATGATTAGTTGAATAAGTATAGTGAAAAATAATTATAAATGTATATCGTAATTATTTTAAGATTCCCCGTGCTGATTACCCGCTGTTGCCCGGAAATCTACTTACCTTGGCTTAAATGAGCTAAAAGACAAAATTCGTTATTTTGAGTTATCCGTAAAAGAATACCCGCCATGTGCTGCTATGCTTGCATAGGAATCTACGTACTTGCTCCGATCTTCTTGGCATCAATGAAAGACAAAAATGGTTATTGTATTGTGAGTTATCCGTAAGAGATAAACATATGCTGTCGCGGACTTTTTTTGTAGAGCTTTTTGAGATATTCAATTCTGTGTACATTAATTTTGTGTATTTGTTATGGTTTAGGCAGCATAAGCCATTTAATTGTCCAAAGATCTATTTTTCACGTTTTCCACTACAAAGGGCAATTTTTAAGGGTGTAGGAGTTAAGTATCACAACTCTCTTATAGCCTATGTTCATCCCGGGAATCTCCTGAACATTTTGCAAAAACCCCAATCCCAATCGGATCAACGGTATGGCCGCGCATAAAGTACGAACAAACAAACAGTTTTATTGATTAGATAAACAATTATACAAAATGGATGACTGGAAATATCAAATGTCTTGAAATGATCCCACACAAGGAGACAGAAACGTCACTTGAGTAAATGTAACATTTAACTAAGATAACGAAATTAATTACTGTTCCGATTGATTGAGGGTGTTTCCACTTTTCAGCGGTTGCCCTTTTACCAGCCGGCTGCTGGCCCTTCACATCCACATGTGTCAATCACAGAGGTAGATGATCAACAGCCAGTGTAGGGGTGACATGTGGTTAGCATGTCGAGTCCCCCAGCCGTTATAGCTGGTTCCTCAACCTAGAGCCGCTACTTATTGTAGCTACCCAATTGCCTCACGATGCTGGGTGGGCACCGGTTCCATACTGGCCGAAATACCATGAGAAAATTTCTTCCCCCATGGAGACTCGAACCAGCGCAAGTCCCGTAGCTCTGTGCCAAGGCTTCCTACCTTAACCGCTCGGCTACGGTTACTTTTTTTTATTATTATTAACTACTCTCAGCGAATAATATTTATAAAAACATATTCAGTATATAATAATTATATTAATCAGAGATAATAGTACAATGATTAAATATAATAATGTCCCTATTAACACCTATAATTTCTTAGCCTCACAATATTAATTAATTGCCAAATAGTAATGATTTGTCTCTTTAAAGCCTTTAAATCTAGGGTGTCCACCGCTGTGGTCTCGAGGTAGCGTGCTGCTTTGTCACGCAGCGGGCCCGGGTTCGATCCCCGGTAGGGGCAGTTTTTCTGGGTGAGGTTTTTATCGGGGTTTTTCCTCATCTGTAGACAAATGTCAGGAAAACTTTATGGCCCAAACGTTCCCCGAAACCATATGGTCATCATCATCCTTCACCGGTGTGGAAAGCAACGGGAAGCTACCACACGTACAATTCCCTAGTAAAGCTGCAAGCATAGCATGAAAGTGCTATAATTGCAGTGAAGAACCTGCCCTCGGGCAGAATTACTATGGATGATGGAAATCTAGGGTCATAACATAAACCCTGCTCATATCTCAATTTTGAAGCAGGTCTTTTTTCAGTAGTTATCTAAAGTATACTAACAAGTAAGACCCAAATAATTCGTATGTCTTTTCTTTTCTGCGTTATATTCTTTGTATGTTTATACCATCTTGCATACAAACTGCCGCTTGAAAAATGGCAAGCTTTCTTTATCACAAAAGCAGGAGCTGTTAAAGAGACATCGATAAAGAGCGAGGTGAAACACGACTGTCATTGGTTGTAAAACAATATTAATTGAAACTTGAGTCGTCATTGACTACCGTTTAGAGCATGAATTAAAAAGTTGGCAAATACGAGTAACACTGACATAATCAGATGATCGAGCATCAGTTTGCAACTGATATCCTATGGAGATTAAATAAATGTGCAAAAAATATCGCACTTATACGATCGAAAAGGTCCAGGTATTTGTACAGAAATACCCTTGGTACACCAATGCCTTCTACAGTTCATAAAATCTTAATCCATAGACTTATAAGTCATCCACTGCGCTATAATTCATCCATAGTAATTCTGCCCGAAGGCAGGTATTTCACTGCAATCATAGCATTTGCATGCTATGCTTTGCAGCTTTACTAGGAAGTTATAGGTGTGATAGCTTCCCGTTGCTTTCCACACCGGATGATGATGATGGCCGGATGATTTTCGGGGACCGTTGGGCCCTAAGCTTCCCGACATTTGTCTTACAAGTGAGGGAACCTCCCCCCCAAAAAACTTCACCCAGGAGCCTGTCCCGACCGGGAATCGACCGGGCCCGCTGCGTGACAAGGCAGCACGCTACCTCGAGACCACAGCGATGGACTCTATAATTCATATTGGTCAACAAATCGATGAGGCGTAAGATACTAGAAACAAAGAATTTAAAAAATACACAGATTTTTTTTCGGAAGGTATCCCGAACAAAGACAATTTAAGATTTTGTTTAATGCGTTGTTGATATCCTCTGATCCACTTATTTCATCTCTATGGAAAATGGGGAAGAAGAAAGCAGTGAAGTTTAGCAAGGAGATCCTGGATATGCTTCAGCCACCGGGTATTTGTTCTGTTGTAGAAGACAACAGCGAACGAGACTAAAAAATCTCGAGGATAGTTATTTGTATTTAATTTCTAATCTTCTTTGATATTCGAAATCATACGTTTTGTTGTTACAATCTATCTATCTAGAATGGCGTAACAGCCCAATGTTGGGCCTTTGCATCTCCTTTGTTAGGAGTTACTAGACCAAGATAATTTAGTTACGCTTATTTCCCTAAAAATGTCATTTATGGTATACGGTCAACAAACCGACCCAATGAAACATCTAGTAGGCAACTAAGGTATTATAAGAAAGAATGAGGTCAGTAAATTTTCCTTTGAGGCCCCTTTATTTAGGCTTAAGGATCTTTTACAAGTTTGAATATTTTCAGACTCGGGACCCACTACTTAACGTCCCTCCCGGAGAACTTGTTCCTTAGATTTTTTCCATCCATCGACCCTGGGAGGGTTTGAACCGCGACCCTCAGGGACCAGAGGCAAGGAACAATATCACTAGAAAAATTACTTTTGTTAGCGTGTAAATGAAATTGAGACAATAAAATGCTTTTTGCCAAGAATAAGTGAATTTGGCACAAGTGTGCGGCGTGTTCCCAATCTATTTATCTTGCAAGCATTGAAAAGTTCGTTACGCAGGAACTGCATAAACTAAGCGAATTCCTCAGTATGTTGAATTATAAACAACCTTTGCCGGTTTACATAATGTACAGTGAGCGTTAAAAGTGTTCGTACAGTCAATAGTTATTTTGATCTACATATTTATTTTTCTTTAATTGACAAAGTACTCCTTCAGGGCATTCTTAAATAGTACCATAGTCCTAATACCCAAATAAAGTATGCCTCTGGAATCGGCCCGTGCGTTCTTTGCCGGGCAGGTCTAGGGACGATACCCTCTGCAGACGTTGTCGCAGAGAGCACGAAACCCTTGCACACGTCCTTGGGGCCTGTCCGTTTGGAGAATCACTGAGAAACATTCGGTACCACACTATTCGAAATATGATGGCAGAAGCCTTGCGAGATTTTGGATACACAGTTTATGAGGAAGTTCATGGTGTGGCCACTAATGGGAGTAACAGACGAATAGATATTATTGCATTTAGACCATGTTCTAAAATTGGTATGATATTAGATCCCACAATTCGTTTTGAGACTCATAGTGGCCAACCTGAGGAAGGTTGACTCTGAAAAGGAAGCCATATATGAGCAAACAGTTGACTATTACAAAGATAAATACCAATTAGATAGTATAACTGTAACAGGATTGATGATCGGGGCAAGAGGTACTCATACCAGGATTCTTAGCTAAATTTTGGAATAATTCTTTAGATTTGGATAGAGTGTATCTTTCTAAAATTGCCATCGCTGCCATTAGAGGATCAATTTCAATTTTAAGAAACCATCTTTACAAAAATTTTACTTTACAGAATGTACACTTCAATCAGGCCTACAATTTGAATTTTTTTAAATATATTTACAAAATGTATTTCATCAATTTAGAAAATTAATTGTCTGTATCACTTTGTCCTTGAGGCAATCCTCTAATGAGGAAAGTTTTATATAATAAAATATTATGCAACCGAACAATAATTTTAGGTTCTTCTGTTTTGTTTGTTTTCTGTATTCTGCAAAAAAAAAACTGCACTGATAATTTCAGGTTCTTCAGTTTCCCTCCCCCCCGTAATCATTTAACTGTTTTGTGTATTCTGCACAACTGTACTGGTTGTGAAGTCTTTATAAGGGAGGGGATGGGCACTGCACAGTAATTTCTCACTCTTAGAATAATAGCTGTAATATATTTTAATTTTGAAACTTTTTATAGATTTTTCTTACACCGATGTCCTCAACTAGAATAATCCATGTCACAATCTTCGTTACATCATTAAATGTCTAAGCTTTTCGAAGTCTTGGTTTCATCTTCAGATATCTTCTTGATATTGAAGAGCTTAAGAAATTGAATGATACAGTAAAACTTGTTTAATCCAGAACGTGTATAATGCGCAAATCTGCCCAATCTGAACACATATATTGGTCCCGGCGAAATAATAGTAATTTTACGTCCATTTATTTTGCATAAAACGGAATCTGTCCAACGCGGAAATGGAAGGATATTTCTACACAATTCATGAAAAAATTATAAAGCGGAAAGACAGAGAAATAAATTAGTTTCCATTACATTGAATTCCCGTTAGGCCAAAAAAAAAAAGCAATACGCCGGGTGAATTACGGATTCTATCTGTACCTGAAATTTTATTTCGGCCTCACTGCACACCCTTTATGCGAAATGCAAATACCTGTCTTACAAATAACCATTGCACTGTAAAATCATAAATTAGTTTAAGTTTTGAGACCGATCTTTCACAGGTAGCGTTCTGAATTTTACGGAATAAAGATGGTTTAAAACATATGCATCATTGTCATTAAACAAAAAAGTGAAAGTGATTGGAGGTAAATCTCCAAATTTCTGGCCCGATGCGATGCTCCAAAGTCAAGCTCTAGCCGTTGCTGCCTTTTTTAACTCTATATTTTGTAATTTTCTTGGGTACACTTTGTAATAATAATAATAATAATAATAATAATAATAATAATAATAATAATAATAATAATAATAATAATAATACTTACTTACTCACTGGCACTATCGAACCCGAAGGTTCATGGCCGCGCGGACATGAGCTCTCCATACATCCCTATCCTGAGCTAATGCTTTCCAATCATTCTCTGTATAATCTACTTCCCTCAAATCATAGCTAATGTTGTTCTCCCACCTCATTCTTGGCCTACCAACTGGACGTTTTCCCTCTGGCTTTCCTACAAGAAGCTTCCATGCACGTCTTTCATTCCCCATACGCGCAACATGTCCTGCCCATCGCAATCTACGAGACTTAACTGTAATAATAATAATAATAATAATAATCCATCCATAGCAATTCTACCCGAAGGCAGGTCCTTCACTGCAATCATAGCATTTTCATGCTATGCTTGCAGCTTTACTAGGGAATTGTAGGTGTGGTAGCTTCCCGTTGCTTTCCACACCGGTGAAGGATGATGATGATGATAATAGTGATAAGGATGATGATGACCATATGATTTCGGGGACCGTTTGGGCCTTAACGTTTTCCTGACATTTGTCTTACAGGTGAGGAAAACCCCGATAAAAACCTCACCCAGAAAAACTGCTCCGACCGGGGATCGAACCCGAGCCCGCTGCGTGACAAGACAGCACGCTACCTCGAGACCACAACGGTGGACTATAATAATAATAATAATAATAATAATAATAATAATAATACAATTAGCATGGTTGCAGATGTTCACAGATTTAATTTTTATGAATGAAATAAAGGATGTGTGCGTTAAATATGCAAGAGGGAAGTTGCTATTAATATAACAGATTCTGGCAAACTCTACAAGAATTAATGACTCTCATACCGCTGACAGAACCTTGAACTCTGTCGGAAGAGTTATTACACTATTCCACTCTATGTGCAACCGTGGACGTTATTAATCCCACTGAGTCATGTCTGCACATCATTTCCTCTGGTCACTGCGAATATGTTTGTATCAAATCTACGACAACATGTATTAATATGGTCGCTAATTGTGTTGACGGTCAAAATAGGAGAATTTGCCGGCCGAATGTTGGTCAAGAATTAAAGAAGTTACCATAATATTAAATTCCGGGCTATGTGGCCATGGTCCAAGACTGGTGTTGTTTCCAGACGTTTCCCCCTCGAATGCGGAGGGTATCTTCAGTGGCGAGAATTTCTAGGTAGTGTTACCTGGTCGGAGACTCGACTGTGAATATTGTGAACTGTTTCATATTCATATAACTGGAATAAAAGCAGTTTTATATGTATTTAAACAAGTTGAGACAATTTTATGCATAATGGTATACATTTCCAGAATTGAGCCTGTGTTAAATCTGTTTGAACACACCTTTCCTATTTGTAATTGCCGTTCCTAGATATTTCAAGCCAGCTACTTCTTCAAAACTCCCTCATTTGTCATTAATTGCCCATTTACATTATATATTTTTATGTGTGACCATATATTTGGTTTTATTGACGTGTACTTCCAACCACAGTTTCTTAGTGTTACTCAATAGTGTGTGCTTGTCAGCCTTAATATTTCCTCTCTCTCGTGTAAGAATAATATATTAACAGCATAAATTAACAGCTTATTAATAACATTGAGTTGTAGGCCTTCTTCATCCTATAAAGATTTAATGACATGCTCTAATACGAAATCGAATAGTTAGATGGCGTAGTGTATATTCTTACTTTAATCAATTGTGAATTTTAAAAAATCAACTATTTGTCTACAAAAAATCTATTATTTTACCCCCGTTTTTAGTTTATTTTTATATTTATTACTATAAATAATGTTTCCAAATCCAAAAACATATTTAATGGAAAAGTAAGGATGGAATGGAATTTTATCAATATTTCTATTTTTCATGTCATTTAGACGTATTCTTATAAGTTTAACTTTTTTAGGGATTCCAACTCCAGAAGAATACAGTATAACTTCTCCCCTTAATTTAATCGCATGCATTTTTTAAGTCTACATATATTGATGCACAGCGCCATTATATTTCCATTTCGTTTCTAAAATATGTCTTATACTAAAATCCTGATCTATTGTTTACCTATTTGTTCTAAATCCACATAGATCATCGCCTATTATGTCGT
This sequence comes from Diploptera punctata, assembly GCA_030220185.1. Taxonomy (NCBI): domain Eukaryota; kingdom Metazoa; phylum Arthropoda; class Insecta; order Blattodea; family Blaberidae; genus Diploptera; species Diploptera punctata. The sequence goes on along the minus strand of JASPKZ010001950.1, from coordinate 1,252,916 downwards.
CGATATAGGAAGAAAAATCGGGATACAAATATATTTGTTATAGTTTTGTACGAAGTTACATGTAATAAGATGTCCCTGCAGCAGTTCTTGTAATCAGTTTTATCTCCCTTCTTATTTATTGGTAGGATAATGGATTATTTTCATTAATTTGGAACAGTAATTTTTTATTCTAAATTAAACTAAGCAGCAAACGTACCTTTTCCACCAATTTTCTTCCCTCCCATTTTATCAGTTCTGTTGGGATCTCGTCCGAAGGCTTTATATCCCTTATGCAATTGATTCTGTGACTAATATTTCTGCTGTCCATAAATCATCCTCTTTAATATCCTGTTCTGCATGTAGGCCTATATTTAATAACTTATTTAAAAAATGTTTCCATAAATTTAATATATTGCTGGTATATGCAAACATATCCCATTTTAATTCCTAATTATATTTGTTCTGATTTGAAACACTTTCCTGTCTAACCTAATTCCTTGATATAATTCTACGTTTCTATTTTTTTCATTCATTTCTTTATTGTTAATTTCCATTCTTTATTCCCTCAATTTATTCTTTAATAACCTAGTGGTTACCAATTTGTTAAATTTACATAAATTAGCAAGTGTAACTAATTAGTTTTCTGCTAGCCTTCTTTTCTATAAATATCGGCACATTTCCCATCAAACCATTTATTATATTCCTACTTTTTTAAATAATCCACACTTTCTGATGCTGACAATTTAATAGTATCTCCTATAGTTCTCTTTTTTTTTTATTCATATCAGTTTTTTCTTCGGTTGCCACATTTTCGTCTGAAGATTCCAGTAGTTTAAATTTTGACCTGGTATTTTTGCCGACGTTCATAATTTCTGAAGTGTTTTTAAATAAATTTTTCAGAATCATCTTTGGCGTTTGTTCCTCTCATGACCTACAACCGTTGTCTGATTTCCACCCTAACCAGATGATGATCCGAATTTGTCTGTCGCTCTAACTGAACTAACATCGATGATGCTATACTGTGCCAGCGTTTATCCACTAATATTTGATCTATCTTTTCGAGTTTCATCATCTGGAAGCGTCCAGGTGTATTTATGAATATCTTAATGGAGACATATATTGTGCTCATAACAATAAGATTTTTTTTTATTTGGCAAAGGTGACTAACCTAACCCCAATATTGTTATTATCTTCATTGAAGACTGAATTTGTCTGTTGTTGGCATGAATGTGTATCTTCCCGTACCACTTTTGAATTAAAATATCCTAAGACTATTTTCATTACACAGCCTTATAATTTCATTAATCCCTAAATTGGCATTATATTCTATAATATACGTAGTTTAAAATATTTTAATAATGTATTATAATATCTTAATAAAGTAATGGAAAAAATGAATCGGTAGAATTTTTTTAATCCCTCCATGGTATCTTTACCTTGTCGTGGTGGAGTGGCTTGCGTGCTTAAATGATCCCGAGAACTATGTCGCCGGTAGCATTGCTGCCGATACGATTATTATCCATGCCGGACTGGTCGAAGCTGATAAGTCAGACGAATAAAGTGCCTTGGTCGAAAAAGTGACGATCTCTCACAATAAAAAATACAACCGTCAAGAAATGCGGACATGGGTTCCACTGGGGTAAAATTTTCCGGAGGTCAAATAGTCCCCCATTCGGTTATCCGGGCGGGGACTACTTCAGGCAATCCATGCTAAAGGCTCAAACCTCATATAGGAAAACGCCCAGTTAGTAGACCAAGAATGAGGTGGGAGAATAACATTATAATTTGAGGAAAGTAGATTTTATAGGGAATGATTGGAAAACATTAGCTCAGAATAGTGATGTATAAACAGCTTATGTCCGCGCGGTCATGAACCTACTGGTTCGATAGTGCCACTTTGTTTTATTTGAAATTAAGTTTTATTTAATTTTTATTTATTTGAGTTCGTGGAATATTGCCTCGATACCGTTATGATAAATTGATATATTTGGCGTGGAAGAGTTTTTTGCCATTATCTTTAAATTATTTAGAAAAAAAATTAATTAGTTAGTTAATTAGTTAGTTAGAATTATTTAAATTACTATCAAATTATACAACAATATACAACATGAATAATGACCCTAATAACTTACGGTTACTAACTTTTACATAAATGTCCTTAATTTTTACATGAGCCGGCATCACAAATTGAGTTTCTCCATTTATATATATATGTTTTCGGATATAAGAATAAATTTTATTTACAAATAAATGTTATACACAGTATTGACACCCGAATGAGCAAGTGCTCGTGCTCGGGTGCAGTTCAGTTACATGAATAATACAAATAGAATATATACATTTAAAGTTAGGGGCCAGTTTCATTTTTACATAAATTATGGCACATACAAATAAAAAATAATAATGTATTGGGAATTAGACTTATTCTAACAAGAGAATAAATGGAATGGAGAATGATATACATAAAATAATATAAATCATATAATGTAATGGATTATAACCAATAATAGAGACGAAAGTAATTAGTTATATATTGATTTATAATAATATAAGCAAAAACAGATGCTTTATATTTATTATTTAAAATATTCAAATGATTAATTTTATTCACTTAATTAATTGATAAATAATTAATTTAATTGCTTTTTAAAACTAGCTGTGTTTAGTTTACTTAGTTCTGGATTGGATCTAATTAATTGGTTATATAATTTGGGTCCTAGATATCTACTATGTTTAGATCCAGAAGTTGTATAAAATTTTGGAACATGTAGCAAAGAAGTAGTATTTTGTCTGGTACTGTAAAAACTTCGATTGTGCTCTTTAAATTCGTTTTTATTTTTATGAAAATAAGTAAGCTATGTATGCTTGAATATTTTTTTAATATTTGGCACGTTCAATTCTAAATAAATTAAATTTGTAGGGTAATCTAAAGGTTTCTGCAAGCAGATTTTTATGATTCGTTTTTGTAGTAATGTTAAGGGAGAAAGAATACAATTTGCGATTCCACCCCAACCTAACATTCCGTATTGGATTATCGATTGAACCAGAGCTAAGTAAACAGTTATATATATATATATATATATACACACACACACACACACACACACAAACACACACACACATTCCATAGACCAGCTAAGTATGACCATAAATTTGACTTGCTGAGGAATTCGCTTAGTTTGCTTAGTTCCTGCGTGACCGGACTTATTCTACTGTTTTCTTTAAATTACTAAATTAATTAAATCAATGTCTTATAGGATTAAATGCCAAATTAAGCATTAAATCAATCTTGTAATACCCATAATTTAATGATAGACATTCATTTTATTATGTTCTATCATCCCTAGAAGTTTGAGTACTGCATTTAGTCACACCTTGCATTATGAATATGTTGGATTTTTCTGCTACTATGTATCTATAATGTTTATGTTGGTAATTATGAAAATTAATGCATCTAGAAAAGTCAACTCTAGACTCTGACTTATATTTTTAAGAAGCAATCGTATCTTTTCGTGATATGTGACGTTTACTGCAATGAAGTTTAGAATAAAAGTGTTTGGTTGTTTGCCAGCTCTCTTTTGCAATTGGTGCAACTCCTCTTTCACAGTGAAATCACTATTAGTACTCTAGGTGCCAGAGTTTCTTTTGGACAACGTCCCACATATTTTCCTATATATATTTCCCTCATGTTTTTGTTTAAAAAAGCAATTAAATATAAATTAAAATAATGACTATTAAATTGACTGGGATCCACTATAGTTACAACATAGATTTATTATAATCAAGTCAGTTTTCAATTATAAGCGCCTTTTCTGACAGCCATTAGGTAACATATGTTTACTAGAGCTTGCCACCAAATCATAAGATGAAAAATATGGTTTGTAAATCAATAAGCTAATTGTTTAGCCAAAACAATCAGTATTATAAGATCATTATACTCCGAGAACAAATGCCAAATTAAGACGGTAAACAGACTTTCAGAAAAATTCCAAACATCAAAAGGTCTACTACAAGGATGTTGCTTATCACCAACGTTGTTCAAAATATATATTGATAATTGTACGAAAAATTGGTCAAGACACTGCAAATATATGGGAATTCAAAGAGAAGATAAATATTACCTCCACCATTTATTATTCGCAGACGATCAGGTGGTAATTTCTTAGGATCCAGATGATGAATCTTTCATGTTAAGGAAATTAGAGATAGAATAGAAAAAAATGGGGATTACAAATAAATTATAATAAAACAGAATATCATTCAATGGATACAACAGTTGAGCTAAAATTCAGGAAGAATACTTTATGTTAATTTTTTTTTAATATTTAGTATCTAGTTTAAATAAAAATGAGAATTCAACTACAGAAATTGAAAGAAGAATAACTGAAGGAAGAAGAATCATTGGTATGTTGAACTCAGTGCTTTAGAATAGAAATATAATATGCAGAATGAAGAAAAATATATTTCAAGTTCTGTTACAAACTATTTTATTATATGGGTCCGAAACCTGGACAGTAAGTATAAAACAAGCCAACAAGCTCTTAGCAGTAGAAATGTATTTTTGGAGGCGATCGACAAGAATTTCAAGAAGGGATAAGGTCAGAAACAGCACAATAAGGGAAATTATTCCGATTGAGGGTCTTTCCACTTTTCAGCGGTTGCCCTTTTACCAGCCGGCTGCTGGCCCTTCACATCCACATGTGTCAATCACAGAGGTAGATGATCAACAGCCAGTGTAGGGGTGACATGTGGTTAGCATGTCGAGTCCCCCAGCCATTATAGCTGGTTCCTCAACCTGGAGCCGCTACTTATTGTAGCTACCCAATTGCCTCACGATGCTGGATGGGCACCGGTCCCATACTGGCCGAAATACCATGAGAACATTTCTTCCCCAATGGAGACTCGAACCCGCGCAAGTCCCTTAGTTCTGCGCCAAGGCTTCGTACCTTAACCGCTGGGCTACGGCGCGGGACAGGGAAATTATGCAAGTTGAAAAAAACATACGTATTAGGAAAAATAGAAGATAAACGTTTGAAATGGTATGGGCACCTCATAAGAATGAAAAGAAGAGAGAATGCCAAAGAATATCCTTAATTGGAAAGCTAATGGAAGAAGTGGAAGAGAACGGTGGATGGAGTGAAGAGGAATATGGAAGCTTGAGATTTGAGGGAAGAAGATGCTTTAGACAGGAACCTCTGGCGACAAATCACTTTGGGTTGAAGGAGAAACACTGTATTGTGGAATATTCCTAAATAAAAAAAATAATAAACCAATGCTATTCTCCTACCTCATTATTTGCCTACTGGACACTTTCTTTTTGGATTTCCTACAAGAATTTGCTTGTCCCCCTTTCATTCCACATTCGTGCCACATATTCTGTCCATCACAGTGTACGAGACTTAACTCTTCTTGCTACATCTGGTTTCCCATAAAATCATGCAGCCCACTGTTATATAGTTTACCCATTCACTTGTCTGGGGTCCAAAAATTTTCCTAAGAACTTTTCTCTACAGTAGTAATATTTTCTCCTCTCTTAAAGCATGAGTCCATATTTTCCATCCATATAATATAACTGGAAAAATAACAGTTTTATATAGGTATTTCTAATTTGACTTTTCCATAGAAGTTGGGATGACAAAACTTCCTGTAAGTGTAACAACTTGCATTTCCAGGATTGAGCTTATGTTTAATTTTTTCCTGTGCCCAATTCCAGTTTGTAATTATTGTTCCTAAGTATTAATTAAATAAAAATAAAACTTAGTTTCATTTGATTTTCATATTTATTAAGATATATAGATATTAAGATATAGATATATAAGACAAATTAAGATATGTTCCTAAGTATTTAAACTCAGCTACTTCTTCAAACTTTTCTCTCGATTCGTCCATTACTTTCGCATTTTTATTAAAGTAAAGTGGATCCCCCAACAGACCCGGAGGTCAGTGGTGGGGTGTAGGAGAGGTTAAGGTTCCCCACTGTTTTTCCTAGACAATCGTCACTTTTTTTATGTCCAGCCGGGTTGTCAAGCCCTGCGTGACGGCCGCCTTTACTCCCAGAACAAGCGTCTGGTACTCATTTCCATTAGAGGCTGAGTCGACCCCAGGGCCATAGTGCCGCCAGAAGGTTTGGGTCAGTTTAAAAATCCTGATCCCAACGGGACTTGAACCCTCGACCCTCCGGCTTGTAGCTCAGTGCCTTAACCACTATGCTACGGCGTGCCCCATCCCATTTTTATTACATAATTTATTTGTATGTCTGACCATATATTCATTTTTATTGATGTTTACTTCCAGCTCCAATTCCTCAGTGTTTCTCATTAGAATGTGCTTGTTGGCACTTAGTACAACATTTTCTTCAAGCAAAATGTATCCAGATTTAACAACAATTACATTTTAAATGTATATTATAATATGATACATATGTTTATTCAAGACTGAACTGAAATAACTTTTAATATCCTATAATGAGAAAACTCTTTGTAGTAGTAAATTAAAGTCGTGTTCCCAATCTTGCTAACCAAAGCTATAAACCACGTCAAAATTGCAGTGAAGCACTGCATGCAGCTGTTCACAGAGTTTCTGGGTTTTGTGCCAAAAAAATCCATCCGCCAATTATAACCCTCAGGCAAGGCGAGGTGCAATACAGGTGGGAAATGGGACTACAACAGCCATAACTATAAAATTGCACTCTTCACATATCGTTTCTTTTTTCCAATAATGATGATGATGATTACGATGATACTGATAATAATAATAATATTAATAACTCGTTGGCACTATCAAACCCGCAGGTTCGTGGCCGCGAGAACATAAACTCTCTATACATTACTATTTACAGCTAATGCTTTTCAATCATCCCTTGTATCATTTATCTCCCACTCTTTTTGCAATATCTCTTGGGCTCTCTCGCACTGATTTTCCAATAAGAAGATTCCATGCTCCGCATGCATTCACCATTCGTGCCATATATCCTGTCTATAGCAGTCTACGAGACTTGTGTATTCGTATTATATCTGGTTTCCCATAAAGATCATGTAACTAATTTTTATGCAGTCTTCTCAATTCACCTGTATTTTCGTCTGTCTTTATTCTCAAATACTTGTAATCTCTTCTCGTTCCACAAAGAAATATTTATGGCCTAATTGGAAGAATTGCCATTATATATATCATGTTACTACTGACAGTACAACCCACTTGAAGCTCTCCACTTGTTCAACGGCCTCGTGAGGATTAAAGATGAGGCCATTGAACAAGTGGAGAGCTTCAAATACTTGGGTTGTACTATCAGTAATATTACATGAACTGCGGTCAAGAAGTAAAGCAGAGGATAGCAATGGCAAAAGAAGCCTTTAACAAGAAGAGAAGCATTTTCTGCGGACCGTTGGCAAAAGAATTGCGGAAGAGGCTAGTGAAGTGCTTTGTGTGGAGTGTAGTATTGTATGGTGCAGAGACTTGGACATTACGACGGAATGAGGAAATGCGACTGGAAGCTTTTGAGGTGTGGATATGGAGAAGGATGTAAGGTATAAAATGGACAGACAAAATAAAAAATAAAGATGTGCTAGACAGAGCGGGTGAAGGAAGAACGATGCTGGAACTCATAAAGAGAGGAAAATAAATTGGATTGGCCAGTGGCTAAGAAGAAAATGGTTATTACCTATGTTATATCCATCCATCCATCCATAGTAATTATGCCCGAAGGCAGGTTCTTCACTGCAATCATAGCATTTCATGCTATGCTTGCAGCTTTACTAGGGAATTGTAGGTGTGTAGCTTCCCGTTGCATTCCACGCTGGTGGATGATAATGATAAGGATGATGATGATGATGATGATGGTCTTATGATTTCGGGGACCGTTCGGGCCTTAAAGTTTTCCAGACATTTGTCTTACAGGTGAGGGAAAACCCCGATTAAAATCTCACCCAGAAGAACTGCCCCGACCGGGGATCGAACCCGGGCCCGCTGCGTGACAAGGCGGCACGCTGCCTCGAGACCACAGCGGTGGACTCTATTTTATATAATGAAAAAAAAAAAAAAGAAAAAATTGAGAGAAACTTTGAAGAAGTGACTGAATCCAAATACCTAGGAACAATAATTACAAATAGGAATGAGATGCACGAAGAAATTAAACAGGCTCAATTCTGGAAATGCGTGCTATTATGCATTACAGGGACTCTTGTCGTTCCAAGTCCTTTCAAAAAACTTTAAACTGAAAATATATATAAATATTATTCTGCCAGTTACATGGATGCGAAACATGGACTCTTATTTTAAGGGAGGAAAAAGGACTACGAGTATTTGAGAATAAAGTCCTTAGGAAAATTTTTGGACCAAACTCATATCATATATATATATATATATATATATATATATATATATATATATATAAAAATAGAAAGAGAGAGAGAGAGAGAGAGAGAGAGAGAAGAGAGAGAGAGGAGAGAGACAGAAAGAGGGAGAGAGAGCTACATTGAATTTTCCTTTTTATGAATCAATATTGCCGATGAGTAACACTAAGAAATTGGGACTGCAAGTAAATATAAATAGAACTAAATATATGGTCACACATAGAAATGCATTATGTAATGGAAATGGACGGCTAATGACAAATGAGCGAAATTTTCAGTAAGTGGCTGAATTCAAATACCTAGACACAATAATCACAAACAGGAATGAGATGCACAAGGAATTGTACATAGGCTCAATTCTGGAAATGCGTGCTATTATGCATTACAGAAACTCTTGACGCCCCAACTCCTTTCGAAAAACAATAAACTGATTATATATAAAACTATTATTCTACCAGTTATATTATATGGATGTGAAACATGGACTCTTACTTTAATGGAGGAAAGGAGATTACGAGTACTTGAGAATAAAGTTCTTACGAAGATTTTTGGACCAAAGAGAGATGAACATACAGGTGAATGGAGAAGACTACATAACAGTGAACTACATGGTCTTTATAGGAAGCCATATATAATAACAGTTAAGTCTCGCAGACTACGATGGGCAGGACATGTGGCATGAATGGGGAATGAAATACGTTCATGGAAGCTTCTTGTAGGAAAACCAGAGAGAAAACACCCAGTTGATAGACCAAGAATGTGATAGGAGAATAGCATTAACTATGATTTGAGGGAATTAGATTATACAGGGGATGATTGGAAAACATTAGCTCAGGATAGAGATGTATGGAGAGCTTATGTCCGCGCGGTCATGAACCTACGGGTTCGCTAGTGCCAGTGAGTTAGTTATGAAGTAGGCCTTATGTGAGGTATGTATAGCTGTTTTATATATATTTAAATGTTTATATTTATAGAAAGGTATTATGAACAGTTTTTATTAAGAGTATTGAGCCTTTATTTTAGTTTCAGCTAAAATTAGGAATAGGGTACATAATTAATACCAAGGGATTAGGTCGAAACTAATTAGATAGTTTGCAACTCCTATTTAAATGTGACAGTTCTGAAATTAGCTCTTTGCGATCGTATGTATAAGAGCATTCTTAATATCGCTTACGTTAAAATGAGTCACCACCAAAATTTATATTTTAGTTTTATCAACGTAATATTGAAATTAATGTACTCAGGCTTGCTGTTCACATGCAATAGTTAATACAACTAAAGAGGAACCCAAGATCCACTGGTGCACTAAACCATGTTCAATATTAATCAATTTCGTGGTAAAATTACGTTGATGTGATAGAGTATATAAAAAATTATAATGTACAGTTTTATTTTTTTAAATTATGTACCTTGTATGCAATCTTCCGATTGGCAGGATATGTGGCACGAATGGGGAATGAAAGACGTGCATGGAAGCTTCTTGTAGGAAAATCAGAGGGAAAACGCCCAGTTGGTAGACCAAGAATGAGGTGGGCGAATAACATTAAGTATCATTTGAGGGAAGTAGATTATACAGGGAATGTATAGCTGAGAATAGGGATGTATGGAGAGTATATGTCCGCGCGTCCGTGAACCTACGGGTTCGATAGTGCCAATGAGTTAGTAAGTTGTATGCAATCTCCTTAACTCATAAAATTATTAAAATATTGTAGGTCTTTCGGGGCCAGTCCCATCCTCAGCAGAAGGTTTTTCGTTACTCTTCAGTACTTGAATAGTAGCTGGATAGTAACGAACTCCTTCTGCTGAGGATGGGTTTAGTCCCGAAAGACCTACAATAGTTTAATAATTTTAACGGTTGAGGATACAACAAACAAGGTACAGAAGTTTATAATTTTACTTTATAATTTTTATTTAAAAAGCTACAAATCGAAAGGTCGAGGGTTCGGTTCCCGGTGAGGTCAATATTATTAAACTGAGTCAAGCCTTCTGGTAGCCTTCTGGGGTCGACTCAGCCTCTAATTGAAACGAGTACCAGACGCTATTTCTGGGGGTAAAGGCGGCAATCACGAAGGGATGACAACCTAGCTAACATCAAGTGCCAATTGTCTAGAAAAAGTGGGAGCCTCAACCTCCTACTATCCCGAGGGTCTTATATGGGCTGTAGTGGGATCAATTTAATTGTTTATATAGGCTAATCTAAATCATTTTGTTACTTAGGCAATCTAGGAAAGAGAGATAAATCTTTCTCTATTTGAAATTCCCATGTACCCCTTTCAGCGAATTTCCATTACATTACAACAGCATTGCTTCTACTAACATGACATTATTGTTGTATTGCATGCGAACAGGTAGTCTGAGTGCATTCATTTCAATATTGCATTTGTACTTCGCTTACACGGCATTGAATACATTCCCATCATAGTGCCTTCTTAGTAGAAGTTATCATGTAATGTGCATAGAAGTTCACTAAAAGGCTTACATAGGGAATTTCTAATAGAGAAAGATTTGCACAATCGTTTAGTGCGCCAGCGCGTAAAGGTAGATATCTAGGGTTCAAATCACGGTTTAAACTGAACTTTTTGGGATTCTCTGCCACGGTACCGCGTGTATAAATTCAAGTTAAAAAAATGGAAAAACGCACAATTTATTGTTGCAGTATGTGATTAAATACCGGAGAGAAATATATGTGTTATTTTCCCAAAAAAGAAGTGAGAAATAATAATAATAATAATAATAATAATAATAATAATACTTTATTTATTCTGGCAGAGTTAAGGCCATAAGGCCCTCTCTTCCACTCAACCAGCACAAATACAAATAAATATTCGACAAATATAGATATACACTATACTAATTATAAACAGTTAAAGATACAATAAATGTAGCAATGTAAATGTCATGTACAAACAACATTTTATAGGGTAATAACAATAATGATACGATAATAATAATAATAATAATAATAATAATAATAATAATAATAATAATATAAATATGATACATTATACTGGAAACACCAATTAATATATATATATATATATATATCTTACACTGGATAATAATGAAGTCGAGTTTAGAGCATATATAAATTTAGATTTCTTTTAAAAGATGCCAATGTCCGGCAGCCCCTTATTTTGCCTTAAATTGAAGTGTGAAGTTGAGCTGAAAGTACCTAAAATCATAATATTTACAATGAAAAATATATATAGAATACAAAGCGTAAAACTGAACTTCCTTAAAAGAACAAAAGGCTGCACAAGAATGTATCGGTTAAAGAATGAAGATATAAGAACAGAGTTAAATATATATCCATTAAATGATAAAATCAAAGAATATAGAGAAAAATGGTTTAGACATGTAGAAAGAATGAACGTAACAAGATTACCAAAAGCAGCATTTAACTACAAGCCAAGAGATTCAAGGAATGTAGGAAGACCGGTGAAAAGATGAACAGAACAACTGTGAGGCGGAACAGGCATTTTGCCTAGCCCGTGAAGTGAAGAAGAAAATATATATTAATCATTGGTCAAGCAGTCTAGCCAACATATCATAGAATACGTTAACAAACAGTGAACGCTAAACATATCTGGTGTACACCAACTCGTCCATTTTCTCATCCAAACTTGTCCAAACTAATCTGGTGTACACTAACTTGCCCACTTCCTCGCCTTAACTTTGCCCACTAATGTAGGTGACTCCTGGGATAAAATATTCTTATACGATGTGAGTAAACATGTTACAATTGGTACTAGAGGAAACGTGTGTTATTACGTTGGCCAACACGACGCTAGCAGTCACTTGTTCTCTAATCGCATATTCATGCGTGGTATCCTTGTCCAAACTAATCTGATGTACACTAACAATCCCATTTTCTCACCCTAACTTGCCCACTAATGTAAGTAGACTCCTGGGATAGTATTCCCTTATACAATGTGATCAGAATAGCATCGGACAGCAGACTGGGTTTTCTGTCAATACTAAATACCAAAACAGACATGAGATTTTAGCTTCCCAATACTAAACCCAATATTTTCTTGGACAGGAAACAATTCTCAATTAAAGAAATATGCAAACATAATAGCATCGCACAGCACAAACTCCGCGTCTGCTATCCAATACTACAGTCAGATTCAACCCAGGAAGTTACTGCGTGTTTGGAATAAGAAACTGGGTTGCCATTTTAACAGTATTTTCTTGACAGAAATCCTTAAATAAAATTGAAGTATGCAACACAGCAGGTACAGAGTTGTACGTTGCAGCCGTCCAAGCCACCCCTCTTAAAGAAAAAACAGTTACCACTTGTCACTGAGCTCGTGCGGACCTGTACTATCCTGCGTGAAAGTGTCGACTCTCATATTTACAATAAAACAAGTCTGCATGCCGTAAAAGAAAAACTCTGTTTTTAAATGTATAGTTCATACATTTGGAAAAAGTACTGCTAACCTTGCCCCTCCGCCCCTCCCTAAACAAACAAATACCGATATTATGAGTTTGGCAACATCTACCTCCTGTACGTAGGCGGACAATGGCTTAGCCCATAAGGTCTGTAGTAACTTCCTGGGTTGAATTAGAGTATATACTGATGGTACTGTATGTGAGAATTTATGTTGAAATTTTGTTCTAGCGGGAACGTGTGTTATCGCATTGGCCAACATGACACTAGCAGTCAATTATTCTCTGATAAAATATTCATGGGGGTATCCTGCCATAGAATAGCCGAATTGTTTCTCTTTAGTTGTATAAAGTTTTATGTTGGTGAAAGTTACATATGGCAAATTGTAATAGTTAATTTTCCATACTCATTTTACTAACATAAACATACCACATTGGAGACAGAATGATATAAAACATTTTATAAGAGAGCTGTGCGGAATTGTAGAGAAGATATCTTATGTATTGCTCAAGTGGGAGTTCCCGTCATACCTGACTAAGCCAAAGGATAAAATTAAATTCTATCTGGATGTTAAAAAGCCCGCGAGGTCCTGGAATAATGTGACACATAACAGACATCTGTTGGCTCCTGCCTCATTCCTTGTAGCCAATTCTAGTTTCTATCATTTTTATACTTTCCGCACAACAAATGTTTTCTGTCATCGACACCATGTTTGTTTTCAACGACTATTTATTATTCCTTACAACAACAACCTATTTTATACAGCTTCAGACACTTTCATTGCAAGTTGTGCACGACGTACAGTATACGAACTTGAATAATGTATTTGTTTCCGATCTTCACTTGTATTATACAATAAACTAGGTAATACCCGGCGTACGCTGCTACGCCTAAATAAATGAAAATTAATATGCTTTTATGTTTAGTTGAATGACTGAAGGGAAAAATAATTATAAATTTATATTTTTAGATACTCCGTGCTGATTACCCGGCGTTGCCTGGAAATCTACTTATCCCGATCATCTTCACGTAAATGAGCTGAAATACGAAAATTAAGGTTTTATGTTTAGTTAAATAAGTATAGGCAAAAATTTATAGGTTGAGGAACCAGCTATAACGGCTGGGGGACTCGACATGCTAACCACATGTCACCCCTACACTGGCTGTTGATCATCTACCTCTGTGATTGACACATGTGGATGTGAAGGGCCAGCAGCCGGCTGGTAAAAGGGCAACCGCTGAAAAGTGGAAAGACCCTCAATCGGAAAAATTTATATCATAATTATTTTTAGATACCCCGTGCTGTTTACCCGGCGTTGTCCGGGAATCTAATCATCCCGATCTTCTTGGCATAAATGAGCTAAAAGGCAAAAATCAATGTACTTCTTATGATTAGTTGAATAAGTAAAATTAAAAATAATTATAAATGTATATCGTAATTATTTTAAGGACAGGTGAATGGAGAAGACTACATAACAATGAACTACATAGCCTTTATAGAAAGCCAGATATAATAAGAACCGCTAAGTCTCGTAGACTGCGATGGGCAGGACATGTTGCGCGTATGGGGAATGAAAGACGTGCATGGAAGCTTCTTGTAGGAAAGCCAGAGGGAAAACGTCCAGTTGGTAGACCAAGAATGAGATGGGAGAACAACATTAACTATGATTTGAGGGAAGTAGATTATACAGCGAATGATTGGAAAGCATTAGCTCAGGATAGGGATGTATGGAGAGCTTATGTCCGCGCGGCCATGAACCTACGGGTTCGATAGTGCCAGTGAGTAAGTAAGTAATTATTTTAAGATTCCCCATGCTGATTACCCGATGTTGCCCGGGAATCTACTTATCTCGATCTTCTTGGCATAAATGAGCTAAAAGACAAAAATCGTTATTGTGTTATCCGTAAAAGAATACCCACCATGTGCTTACACAGAAATCTACGTACTGTACTTGTCTCGATCTTCTTGGCATCAATGAAAGACAAAAACTGTTATTGTGAGTTATCCGTAAGAGATAAACATATGCTGTCGCGGACTTTTTTTGTAGAGCTTTTTGAGATATTCAATTCTGTGTACATTAATTTTATTTGTTATGGTTTAGGCAGCGTAAGCAATTTAAGCGTCCAAAGAGCTACTTTTTTTCGCGTTTTCCACTACATATGGCGATTTTTAAGGATGTAAGGAGTTGAGTATCACCACTCTCTTATAGCCTATGTTTATCCCAGGAATCTCCTGAACATTTTGCAAAAAGCCCCAGTACAATCGGAATAGCAGTATGGCCGCGCATAAAGTACGAATAAACAAACATTCATTTTTATATATTAGATAAATGAATCTTAGTTGAATAGCCTTCTAGTGCATTTGCTATCTGCGGTGTGGTGTGTGCGGTTTGTGCTATTTTGTAGCAAGTTTTTTTTTTTTTTTATGTACAGATGGTATACAATAAGAACTTAAATATTGTATTTATATTCACTTGTATTATCCATATATAAAATATAATGTTTGTTTGTGTGTTTGTTTGTACTTTATGCGCGGCCATATCGTTGATTCGATTGTGATGCGTTTTTTGCAAAATGTTCTGGAGATTCCGGGGATGAACATAGGCTATAAGAGAGTTGTGATTGTCAACTCCTACACCCTTAAAAAACGTAAAAAAAGTCCCTTTTCGACGCTTAATGGCTTACGCTGCCTAAACCATAACAAATACACAAAATTCATGTACACAGAATTGAATATCTCAAAAAATCTACAAAAAAAGTCCGTGACAGCATATGTTTATCTTTTACAGATAATTCACATTAGCCATTTTTGTCTTTCATTGATGCCAAGAAAATCGGGATAAGTAGATTCCCGGGCAAACGTGCGCTGCCATACCGTTTATCGGATTGTGATGGAGATTTTTTAAAAACGTTCAGGATTTTCCTGGGGACGTTATTAGGCTATAAGGGAGTTTTAATCCTCAGGCCTTTCACCCTTAAAATCACCTTTTGTAGTGAAAAATGTAAAAAAAAAGTCGTTCTATACGCTTAAATGGCTTACTATGCCTAAACCATAATATGTAAACCAAATCAATGTACACAGAATTGAATATCTCAAAAACTCTACAAAAATGTTCGCGACAACATATGTTTATCTTTTACGGATAACTCACAATAACCATTTTTGTCTTTCATTGATGCCAAGAAGATCGGAATGAGTAGATTCCCGGGAAAGCATAGCAATCATAGCATTTTCATGCTAGGCTTTGTAGCTTTACTAGGAATTATAGGTGTGGTAGATTCCCGTTGCTTTTCACACCGGTGAAGGATGTTGACGATAATAATAAGGATGGTGATGAAGGCCGGATGATTTTCGGGGATCGTTAGGCCCTAATATTCCTGACATTTATCTTACAGATGAGGAAAAACCCCGAAAAAAGTCCTCACCCAGGAGCCTGTCCCGACCGGGAATCGAACACGGGCTCGCTGCGTGACAAGGCAGCACGCTATCTCGAGACCACAGATATTATAAAAAATTAAAATATTTTGCGACAGCACTTGACTCTACAAGTTTCGGAAGTCGTGGGACAGGTACAATTACCTAGAAAGACAGAGTTTAAATTAAGCCAAGAGAGAGAGAGAGAGAGAGAGAGAGAGAGAGAGAGAGAGAGAGAGAGAGAGAGAGAGAGAGAGAGTGTGTATCATTGTTGCAAATACAATGCCTGTTAAGTTTTGGTTCACAAAAAATGTAATTCTACTCATAAAAAATAATTTAAAAAAGTCTTGATCCTTAATCATGCGGGTTGACAGACTGTCTGAACCAGCTGTTGATATCCTTGTTTCACGTCATCTGCTAAGAAATACGTCAGTTCCTCTATCCGCAATATACACATCATTATCAAATTGTAATTACTTGCCTTACCCCCATGTGCCCTTCTATAACGTGGAATTATGGTCCACGGTATTTCCGAAGATAAAATATCTAATGGAAGAAAAATAATGCATAATATTCCTGGGGATTCTATGCTGCCATGTCACCAACATAAGTTCAAATAAAAAAAACTTATAAACACACAGTTTATTGTTGCATGAAATGAGTATATATATTCATCCATCCATCCATAGTAATTCTGTCCGAAGGCAGGTCCTTCACTGTAATCAGAGCATTTTCATGCCATGTTTGCAGCTTTACTAGGGAATTGTAGGTGTGGTAGCTTCCCGTTGCTTTCCACACCGGCGAAAGATGATGATGATGATAATAAGGATGATGATGATAATGATAAGGATGATGATGATGGCCATACGATTTCGGAGACCGTTTGGGTCTTGAAGTTTTCCTGACATTTGTCTTACAGGTGAGGAAAACCCCGATAAAAAACCTCACCTAGAAAAACTGCCGCGACCGGGTATCGAGCCCGCACCCGCTGCGTGAGAAGGCAGCACGCTACCTCGAGACCACAGCGGTGGAGATATATATATATATATATATATATTTCAATGTTATAATTAATTTTTTTACATTGAGCAAAGCAATCTTAATATGACATAAGAAAATAAATGCTTGGACGGGGATTTGAACCCGGACCTCTGAATTTATACTTCAGTGCACTACCGATTTCGCTATCCAAGCAAATCTAGTAATAGCGAATATATATATATATATATATATATATATATATATATATATCCATCATCCATAGTAATTCTGCCCGAGGGTAGGTCTTTCACTGCAATCATAGCATTTTCATGCTATGCTTTGCAGCTTTACTAGGGAAAGGTATGGTAGCTTCCCGTTGCTTTCCACACCAGTGAAGGATGATGATGATAATAAGGAAGATGATGATGATGGCCGGATGATTCTCGCGGACCGTTGGGCCCTAAGCTTCCTGACATTTTCCTTACAGGTGAGGAAAAACCCCGAAAGAAACCTCACCCAGGAGTTTGTACCGGCCGGGTATCGAACCCGGGCTCGCTGCGTGACAAGGCAGCACGCTACCTAGAGACCACAGCGGTGGACGAAATATATATAAAGAAAAATAAATGCTTGTACTAAATTTGCTTGGGTAGCATAATCGGAAGCGCACTGAAGTATCAATTCAGAGGTCCGGGTTCAAATCCCCGTCCAATCATTTATTTTTCTTATCATGTAATATATATATATATATATATATATACACACACACAACACGGATTTTGATATTTTCAAAAAAAATGTGAAAATTACCTTAAACTAAATTGAACAGTTGAGTTCAAAGTAAATAAATCAGCATATTAGCAATCTAAAATACGTATTAGTCATTGCTCAGACAGTGTAGCCAAATTATCACTAAAACTCGTTAACAAACAAGTGAACGCTAAACTAATAAGGTGTAGTAACTTACCCATTTTCTCACCCTAACTTACCCACTGATGTACAGTAGTTGAACTCTTGGGATAGAATCCCCGTATATGCGAGCAAACATATTGGCAATTGGCTCTAAGGGAACATGTGTTATCACATTGGCCAACATGACGCTAAAAGTAACTTGTTCTCTGATCGAATATTCACCGATGACACGGTGGCATATTTCGTAAACCTGTAGGTTCAATGACGCTCGTACATAAGCTCTCCATACATCCCTATCCTGATCTGATGTGTTCCAATTATCCCCTGTATAATCTATTTCTCTCAAATTATGGTTTATGTTATTTTTGGCCTTGCTACTGAGTACTTTTTCTCTGATTTTCCTCATCATCATCATCATCTTCATGTTAGGCCGTCGGCCTGTTCTGCTCTCAGAATTCATCTTCCCATCGTCTTCTAGGACATCCCACATCTCTATAGCCTTGAGGTTGGTACAACAGCCTAGAAGAGTCCATTCTTAAAATATGTTCATGCCCTTTTTGTTTATAGTTTTGTATTTTTTCATTTAGATTAAAAATTGTTGGTTCTTTCCTAATTGTTTCACTAGGAATGTGGTCTCTTAAGAGAATATCCTGCAACGTATCTCAGGAACTTCATCTCTGATGTTTCTAGTAATCTTCTTTCTGATCTATTCATGGCCCAATTCTCTGATCCGTATGTCACAATGGGAACTGCCATTACCTTATAAAACTTTAGCATTTTTTTTTCTGGTTTTCCTACAAGGAGTTTTTAATGCCCCTATTTCATTCTCCATTCGTATAACATATGCTATCCATCGCAGTCTACGAGACTTACCTGTTATTATATCTGATTTCGTATGCATGTAATGTAGTTACAGGTAGGGATATTCAAGTATAGTACAAGACTGTTGTTGAACCTGATATTTCTTAAAATCCAATTATAAGTGAGCGAGTTTGGGAAGTATTGATATTTCTCGAACGTTGTGCTGCTCCATCTCATAATTAATCTAAGCTAAAACTCTAGATTTGTTTGCTTAACTTGTTTGTTTGGACTCGAGTCATACAGCTCTCTAATGCTAGTCTGGAATAAGTTTATTTCATTCTCTGTTTTTGTACCAAAGTTCCATCTAAGTAGCTCCTTCAAGTATACATTACAGAAGCGGTTCTCGTAACTGTCTTTTGTTTCTTTTTTCCAACTCTTGCAATCTTGTTCTATATCCGACTTCATTATAATCTTAACAAACAGAATATACAAACCACTCCACTCGTCAAACTAAGCTATACATGATTCTTATATACTATTGTTGCCCATATGCTGGTTTCACTACTAAATACAGGGTGAGTCTAAATTTCTATTACAGAGTTTGAGAATTTTATAGAGGGGACCAAGACAATTAAATTTAACATAGGAACCCATGTCCGGAAATACACACAAAATATCACTACAAAACATGTTGCTCTCTCCGACTCCTGCTGCCTGTCGTCTGGAACCACTTACAAGAAGGGCTCGATGTGACGACCACTGACTTCAATACAGATGCGGTACCTCCGTACCATGTTCTCGTACACACGATCGCCAATCTGTGGTCCTCCAACATCCGCCGCATCCATAACTCGTGCTACGTAGTAGGTCTTCCTCGGATTCTACACGGGTATCGTACATTAAGATTTTTCATGTGACCTCACAGGTACAGTTCACAGACGAAGTGTATGAATGTAGTAGGTATTATTCATACTCAGCACATTATATCATGAATGATTGTACTATAACTTACCATCATTTAGACGCTGAGCGGGCGTGTTAGTTCTGAGTCTGACGGACACACTTTAAAATTTTAATCATCACCCTTGCCTCACAGTGAACTACGAAACATTAAAATATAAAGTAACCAAAGAATAAGAAGAGCAAATTTAATTACCGTAAAACACATAATATATAACACAAAATTGAATACGCCTGAAATAATCTACAGATGTGAGTGACATCATGGACTGTTCCTAAATTCTCAGATAGTAAGCCATTGTATCGCCTGCAATTTTCCGTGCCCCTTTCGTCCCTTGCTTTCATTCTTCTCGTCTGTGGACTATAGTAGTCTAATGGAGTCAAAAGTCGGGAGAAAGTTCAGGCCAAGCAATCGGTCCTGCCATTGCATAGAGTTTCGCTGTACAATATCATGTCTGCGTGTTCTGCAAACTTGTATGCTATGGATAATAGCAACACACTACCAATGAAGTACGGACACCTTGAATTCTGCTTGTACTGTCATGAAAGATTACTACTGTACTGTGGAGGTATAAACGGCTCTGGGCGGATCACAAACTCAACTGATTAGCACATAAACAAACTCGCAGTGGACATGGGACATCAGGTGAGCGGGGACTACCCGAGCCAAGGCTATCCTAGAAGTGGCACCGAAAAAACGTGTGAGGTGATTTTGCGTGTAGCGGAAAATAGGTACGTTTCCGGACACGAGTTCCTATGCTAAACTTAAATGTCTTGGTCCCTACTGCAAGTCCTCAAAGTCTGTAATGGGAATTTAGATTCACCCTGTATAGATTTGTTTTTACTGCTCTTCAGTTGCGAAATTTAACCGTCGATGGTGAGTGGAAAATATATTTATTTTATATTCTCAGAGTTTTTGGCTATTCTGTGCCAGCGTACCACCAGTAAATATTCGATCGAAGAACAAGTGACTTTTAGCGTCCTGTTGGTCACTGTGATAACACATGTTCCCTCTAGAGCCAATTGAAAACATGTTTGCTCACTAACTAACTCACTCACTGGCACTATCGAACCCGTATATTCATGGCCGCGCGGACATAAGCTCTCCATGCATCCATATCCTGAGATGTTTTCCAATCATCCCCTGTATAATCGACTTCCCTCAAATCATAGTTAATGTTATTCTCCCACCTCATTCTTGGTTTACCAACTGGGCGTTTTCCCTCTAGTTTTCCTACAAGAAGCTTCCATGCACGTCTTCCATTCCCCACTCGTGCCACATGTCCTGTCCATCGCAGTCTACGAGACTTAACTGTTCTTATTTTATCTGCTTCCTATAATGACCATGTAGTTCACTGTTATGTGGTCTTCTCCATTCACCTGTCTGCTCATCTCTCGTTGGTCCAAAAATGTTCTTAAGAACTTTTTTCTCAAATACTCGTAATCTTCTTTCCTCCCTTAAAGTAAGAGTCCTTATTTCGCATCCTTATAACATAACTGGTAGAATAATAGTTTTATATATTACCAGTTTAACGTTTTTCGAAAGGAGTTGTGACGTCAAGAGTCTCTGTAATTCATAATAGCTCGCATTTCCAGAATTGAGCCTAATGTTTAATTTCTTTGTGCATCTCATTGACATGTTTGCTCACATGTAAGGCAATTCTATCCCAAGAGTACACCTATATTAGTGGGCAAGTTAGGGTAAGAAAATGGGAAAGTTAGTGTTAGGTAGGCAAATTAGTGTTAGTTTAGGCAAGTTAGGATGAGAGTACAGCAGATTATTTTTTGTTCATTTGTTTGTTGGTGGGTTTTTGTGATAGTTGGCACTGTCTGAGCAATGATTAATAAATATTTTACAGTGTAAATATGCTGATTTTAGGGTACTTTGAGATCAACTTCTCACTGCATTTTAAGGCACTTTTCATATTTTTGGGTGGGAAAATCAGCGTACATATTTCTTTCAGGTAATTATTCACATACTGTAACAATAGATTAAGAGTTTTTTCTGTTTCTTTATTTGAATTTATATTGGTGGCATGGTGGCATAGATTTACAATGTCTTCAACATCTTGAATCAGAGCAAGTCCCGTAGTTCTGTACCATGCCTTAAACCGCCCGGCTACGGCGCGGACCCATTATCTACACCCCTCCAGCAATATAGAAAATATTGGCTTAAGCATGCAAAAAGAATGTTACCAGAATACTCTGACAGATGCTTCACGACATACCCCAGGAGAAGAGACCTACTGGAATACCTCACAAGAGATATCTGGACACTATAACAGACCACTAACTAACTCACTGGCAATATCGAACCCGTAGGTTCATGGCGGCGGAGATGCAAGCCCTCCATACATCCCTATCTCGAGCTACTGTTTTTCAATAATCCTCTGTATAATCTACTTCCCTTAAATCATGGTTAATATTGTTATCTCGCCTCATTCTTGCTCTACTAACTAGGCGTTTTCCCTCGGGTTTTCCTACAAGAAACCTCCATGCCTCTCTTTGATTCCACATCCGTGTCACATCGCAGTCTACGAGGTTTAACTCGTCTTATTATATCTGGTTTCCTATAAAGATGTAGACTAGAGTAGATGTTCACGCCTAGTTTTGAATTGCGACGCTAGCAATCTAAGTTTTTATAGAGGGCAGTTTTATAAAATTTGAATTCACTTAAGAAATGTGAAAAGAGCTGGTGTTCCAGAAAGTGTGATACATTATTGATACAACGTATGGATATTGTTGTTAAAACGTTGGAATATGCCCTCATTAGTATTCCATTTCAGCACAAGCAGAACATGTTGAAATTTTAAACATTGTGCAAAATTAGAAATGTTGTTTTCTCGAGTTTTCTCAAGAGCAAAGTAAAATGCTTTCATTTATTTTTCAAATCACTTTGTCTATCTAAAGGATAAATGAAATTGCACTCTACCTTTACTGCAGCTACAATTATATTATCAATGGTGATTTATTAATCAAAACTAGCTCACTGGCACTATCGAACTCGTAGGTTCATGGCCGCGCAGACATAAGCTCTCCACACATCCCTATCCTGATCCAATGTTTTCCAATCATTCCCTGTATGATCTACTTCCCTCAAATCATGGTTAATATTATTCTCCACCTCATTCTTAGTCTAACAACTGGGCGTTTCCCTTCTGGTTTTCCTACAAAAAGCTTACATGCACCTCTTTCACTCCTCATTTGTGACACATGTCCTGCCAGTCACAGTGTATCAGTTCTTATTATATCCAGCTTCTTATAAAGGCCATGTAGCTCACTGTTATGCAGCCGTTACAGCTGGTTTTCTCAACCTAGAGCAGCCACTTATTGTTGCTACGCTAATTACTCATGATGATGGGTCGGCACCGGTTCCATACGGGCCAAAATTCCATGAGAAACTTTCTTTACACATGGGGTCTCCAATTCAGTTCAAGTTTTGTAGCTTTAAATTATTCGCCTTAAATTATTCGTTATGGCACGGGACCAATAATAATAATAATAATAATAATAATAATAATAATAATAATAATAATAATAATAATAATAATAGTAATTGTGCTAATATACAGATTTTCAATGTTTACACATCTTTCTATGCCTAAAGTTTTATCTTCCTTGTCTACTCGTCTCTATTCATCCACACCATTTCCTCCAATCATCTTGTCCTCATTCCAGTTCTTATTTCTTGGATTCACGAGTTCGAGGTCTTCCTTTCCTTATTCTTCCAGGTGAACACCATTCCAATGTTTTTCTGGGTAACCTTTCTTCTTGCGTTCGTCGTACATGCCCATACCAATATAATTGCTTGTATCTTATATAATCTACTATTGAATATCAAATATTCATTTTTTTTCTCGTATGACAGTATTTCTTTTTTTTAATACATATTCTAATACTAATGTTAATACTAATGTTAATAATAATGTTAATAATAATAATAATAATAATAATAATAATAATAGTAGTAATAATAATAATAATAAATAAGAAGAAGAATAAGCATAAGTATAATAAGTCCACCGCTGTGGTCTCGAGGTAGCGTGCTGCCTTGTCACGCAGCGGGCCCGGGTTCGATCCCCGGTCGGGGCAGTTTTTCTGGGTGAGGTTTTTATCGGGGTTTTTCCTCACCTGTAAGACAAATGTCAGGAAAACTTTAAGGCCCAAACGGTCCCCGAAATCATATGGCCATCATTATCATCATCATCCTTCACCGGTGTGGAAAGCAACGGGAAGCTACCACACCTACAATTCCCTAGTAAAGCTGCAAGCATAGCATGGAAATGCTATGATTGCAGTGAAGGTCCTGCCTTCGGGCAGAATTACTATGGATGGATGGAAGTATAATAAATAATCATAAGAATAAGTATAATAAATAATAATAATTATTAGTGTAATAATAATATAACTATTATTATTATTGCTATTATTATTTTACAGATAATTGGCGTTATTTATCTCCGTATTTCTGTCTGTCTAATAAGTCCTTTTCTTCCAATCCCTTTCCGTTCATACCTTCCTAGATATAAATTTTCCAACTGATTCCACTTTCTATCACTGTTATCACTTTATATCACTCTTAACACCCTTCCGAATGTTATATTTCCTATGTCTAGGCCTTCCATATGGATTTCCCAATAATAATGAAAAATAATTATGTTGTTAACCATTTTAACTACATGACGGGTCTATCTCAATCTGCTGAACTTAACAGGACTCCATAATTTCAATAGTAATAATAATAATAATAATAATAATAATAATAATAATAATAATAATAATAATAACGGATAATAATTAATATAAACATGATGAAGAACTTTTAATTCAATTTCGGCCATTATGGGACAGGATACGAGCTAACGGCTTGAGAAATTTGGATAGCTACAACGAGTAGCGGCTTCAGGTTGAGAAAAACAGCTGTAACGACTGGGGGGACTCAGTATGTTGATCATATCACTCCAATCCTGGCTAGATAATCGCTCACCTCTGTGATTAACACATGTGAATATGAAGCCGGCAACCGTCTGGTAGGCCTGTCGTCCCATGTCGAAGAAACTGAAATATTACTTACGTGAATGTATGTAAAAAATGCAGATAATCATGCGAGAGTTCATATATTACTGTCGTAAGTATTGCCAGGAAGGATTTCCAAATTATCGATAAATTCACTCCTCACTTTGTGACATCGTGAATTTATCTAGAGGATTTAGAAATCAAGAGTGGCATTTACTAGGACTATTTAACGAATAAAATTAAGCTGTTTACTCACAAATCATTATTTAAATATAGTTATTTTAAAATATTTATATATTTAATGTAAATGGTGATGTTTGAAAACAAATGAGAAACGTTTATTATGTTTAATTTGTTTATCACTGCAACCAGATCATATTATTTAATTCCAAAGGATCGCAATATTGTAAGAATGCACCCTAATGGAGAAAAAATTAAACACATCAAACTGTTTTTAACCTACATTATAGGTTATTAATTAATTTCTGATGTCCTATGATGTAAGTATGTAAATTATATTTTTCTGGAACGTAAATACCTGGGAAATAATACGTTTAAGAAAGTGCAAACAGTGCATTCTTCATTTTGTGGTATAATCAAATGGAAGAAGCAGCAGGGAGAAACAAATTAATTAAATTAATTTAGAACATCCTCTCCAGAAACAAAGTGCAGATAGACGATGGAGTTTCAAAAACAGAGCAGATTGATCAGACAAACGGCCTACTCCAAGGTGACCCGTTGAGTCCCCTACTTTTCATAATAGCAACAGCAAACATAACCACAGAGATAGAAACAGAAAACGTCCAAATCTTGGCATATGCTTATGACATATTGATTACATCCCAAGACATCGAAAAAGCTCAAACAGCGTTCGACAAACTGGTAACATGGGCCGAAAAGAACGACCTCGAAATAAATGAGAAGAAAACAGTAAAAGTGTCCTTCAGGAAAGGAGGAAGACTCGCAGCGAATGACTGCATTCGGTATAAGGGAGACCCACTGCAAAATGTAAATCATAAACCACTTCAAATATCTGGGGATCACACTGCAGTGCCGAGGTGACACCTTCGACAAGCACATCAAAGAACGCACCTTAGCGGCCAGAACAACAACGAACAGTACTAAAAACCTGAGTAAACTATCCCTGGAGACAGCAATGACAATCTTCCGCTTAAAAATTGCACCAATCATGACCTATGGAATAAAAGTGATTTGGAAGAACCTAAATAAGGCAAACCTAGAGGAAATAGTCAAAGCACACTTTTTAAAGACAGCGCTTAGCGTATCAAAATACACGCTTTCACGCCTAACATACATACTGACAAGGGAACCCATCTTCATAGAAGAACTCCACCTGGATCTTCTCCTGCCGGCAACAGATGCCTACAGAGAATTGCTGAGGGAACTCAGCGAGAAGAGAGAACAGATATGGCCTGAGTTCTACGCAACGGAAGCGATGATCTACAGGGAATGGGCAGCAGCCAGATACGACCTCAGACACACCGTGACGAGTGTCGCGGTCCATGGTTTCCATCACAGGATATGCACAACAGTGAAGCGCCATAACCCAGAAGAAAAGTGCAAGTACAAACTATGTGGGTCGCACTGCGACCGATATCACCAATTGCAGTGTAAAAACATAGGAACATCGATAACAAACTTCTGTAAGACATGAAAACAATTCTTTCTACATGACCATTGGCTGCAATAATACCTATTATTATTATAATCAATTGCTACAAATGTTTTTCTATTATATCCCGCAAGCAGTATCTGCTTACATTCGTACACTATATATAAAATCTGTGAGCCACTTGCAGTCTAGGATTCTTACATCTTAATATATACATTGTTATATTCAACGCATTTCTTAGAGAGTCAGTCACTGCAAAATAATGTCTGACCTATTGTTAAAAAAGTGGAACTTGATTTTAAAGTGATAAAATTAAATTAATAAAATCGAGGTGAAAAACGACTGTGATTGGTTGTAAATCAAAATTCATTGAAATATGATTGGTCATTGACTCCCATTTGGGGCATGAGTTAGATAGTCTTAATAAAATATGGTAGCACTTTGAGATTTTAGAGAGCACATTTGGATTTCTTCATTACATGTTGAATTTCTCATGAATTAGGAAAACCGTTATGAAGTGTAGTTAGTAAACGTGGAGTTAAGTAGTTTAATGGAAGCACTTTGCTTTAAGCAAGTTAT
Organism: Diploptera punctata; assembly: GCA_030220185.1. NCBI lineage: Eukaryota > Metazoa > Arthropoda > Insecta > Blattodea > Blaberidae > Diploptera > Diploptera punctata. The sequence continues at coordinate 1,225,902 of JASPKZ010001950.1, read as the reverse complement.
TTTGAGTGCATGAAAGAGAGGAAAGAGTCTTAAGAAAAAAAGAGAGAGAGAGTGAACGAGAATTCAGGAGTGGATCATACAATTAAAACGTAATAATTCCTCTCCACTGCACAAATTGCCTTAACACAAAAATAAACTCTGGAATCCATTAATGCACCTCTTAATAATACATTGTGAAAATGCTTGACGATATAAGCGCTAATTTCATTTTAAATGCGTAAACTATTAACAGTGTGTTATAACTAGAGTCCGGCTGTTAGGCCCTTAAAAATTTCAAAATAGGCAGGAAAAAAGGCACTAAAATCATTAATATAAGTAAAGTGATCCCACAACAGGCCTCAGGAGGCCTTTGGGGTAGTAGGAGGTTAAGGCTCCCACTTTTTCTAGACAATCGGCACTTGATGTCAGCCGGGTTGTCAGCCCTGCGTGACGGCCGCCTTTACCCCAGAACAAGCGTCTGGTACTCATTTCCGTTAGAGGCTGAGTCGACCCCAGGGCCATAGTGCCGCCAGAGGGTTTGGATCAGTTTAAAAATCCTGACCCCCAACGGGACTTGAACCCTCGACCCTCCGGCTTGTAGCTCAGTGCCTTAACCACTACGCTACGGCGTGCCCCAAATCATTAATATAGGCACTAAAAATTGAAAATAGGCTCTTGCAAGAAACTGACAACAACATAACTTTTTACAGTCTTACGTTAAGAATATAAACATATGCTATCAATAGCATGCGAAGATATCAGAGATGCTTTTGTAATTTATTTTGCCTTTTTACAAAGAGAAGAACCGTCACTTGAGAACATTTCCGCACCAAATTCATTCACGAAATTGGTCAGTTTGTCTTTTTTTCTGTTGTCCGCTCTTTAATAATAGGTATCATTGCAGCCAATGGCCATGTAGAAAGAACTGTTTTCATGTCTTACAAAAGTCTGTTATCGATGTTCCTATGTTTTTACACTGTAATAGGTGATATCGGTCGCAGTGTGACCCACATAGTTTGCACTTGCATTTTTCTTCTGAGTTATGGCGCTTCACTGTTGTGCATATCCTGTGGTGGAAACCATGGACCGCGACACTCGTCACGGTGTGTCTGAGGTCGTATCTGGCTGCTGTCCACTCCCTGTAGATCATCGCATCCGTTGCGTAGAACTCAGGCCATATCTGTTCTCTCTTCTCGTTGAGTTCCCACAGCAGTTCTTTGTAGGCATCTGTTGCCGGCACGAGAAGGTCCAGGTGGAGCTCTTCTATGAAGAATGGTTCCTTTGTCAGTATGTATGTTAGGCGTGAAGGCGTGTATTTTGATACGCTTAGCGCTATCTTTAAAAAGTGTGCTTTGACTTTCTCTATTTCCTCTAGGTTTGCCCTATTTAGGTTCTTCCAAATCACTTCTATTCCATAGGTCATGATTGGTGTTATTTTTAAGCGGAAGATGGTCATTGCTGTCTCCAGGGATAGTTTACTCAGGCTTTCAATGCTGTTCGTTGCTATTCTGGCCGCTAAGGCGAGTTCTTTGATGTGCTTATCGAAGGTGTCACCTCGGCTCTGCAGTGTGATCCCCAGATATTTGAACTGGTTTACATTTTGCAGTGGGTCTCCCTTATACCGAATGCAGTCATTCGCTGATAGTCTTCCTCCTTTCCTGAAGGTCATTTTTACTGTTTTCTTCTCATTTATTTCTAGGTCGTTCTTTTCGGACCATGCTACGAGTTTGTCGAACGCTGTTTGAGCTTTTTCGATGTCTTGGGATGTAATCACCATGTCATCAGCGTATGCCAAGATTTGGACGTTTTCTGTTTCTATCTCTGTGGTTATGTTTGCTGTTGCTATTATGAAGAGTAGGGGACTCAACGGGTCACCTTGGAGTACGCCGTTTGTCTGATCTATCTGCTCTGTTTTTGAAACTCCATCGTCTATCTGCACTTGGTTTCTGGAGAGGATGTTCTCAATTAATCTAGTTATTTGGTTTCTCTCTGCTGCTTCTTCTATTCTTCTTATTATCAGCTGCCTGTTTAAGAGGTCGAAAGCCTTCTTGTAGTCTATGAAGATGGCATGTAGTTTTCCTCTCGGTTGTTCTAAGGCTATTTCGATGCTCTCTTGTAGACATTTAATTGCTTGTGTCGTCGATTTCCCTTTTACGAACCCGAACTGTTGTTCCGGTATGACGTGGGCTGTCATCGCTCTTAATCTCTCTGTGAGTATGCTGGTCATTATTTTTAGTGTTGTGCACTCTAGGGCTATTCCCCTGTATGAGTTTGGGTCCTTCGTGTCTCCTTTGGCTTTGTACAGCACCTTCAGCGTTGCTATTCTCCACTTGTCCGGAATGCTGTCTTGCCTTAGGCATTCGTTGAAAAGCTCTGTCCAGGTGTCTGCGAGAGCTTGCTCTGTTTCTTTGAGGTGTTCGAAGGCAATTTCGTCAGGTCCGCAGGCTTTTCTGTTTTTCGAACTTGCAATGTCTCGTCTTACTTCCTCTCTAGTGAAGAGGCAGGATTTCTCCACTTCTTTCCTTCGTGTGGTTTCTGGGCGTGTTTCTTTGGCCTGCAGTACTTCTTTAAAGTGTTTCTCCCACGTATGTATTGGTATATCTCTTGGAAAGGATGGCTGTTTTGGTGAGGTCACTTTATACCATTTTCCTCTGCTTTTTCTATTATTTTTTCTCTTCTTCCGCCTGGTACGTTTCTTTATACCTTTCCACTGTTTGTTTATAGGCTCTCCTGGTATGTTGGTATTCGTGTAGGTCTTCGTGTGTTTTCGATAGTTTTGCCTTGTGGAGTGCTATGATCGCGGCTCTCCTCACTACGTAGCATTCTTGTTGTCCGCTCTTTAGGTATCTTAAAAAAACTGTCCTAAAGGTAAAAAAAAGCCACATACACTTGCCGCACCACTTTGTCTTAGAAGCACCTGTCTGTTAATGAGGGCTGCAGACTCAATTCACTGTTACCAAGATCAAAAATAATATTTCTAAATCACCTAAGGATTTCAGTTCTCGGTGTGGGACAAAGAAAGCTTGAGCCATCTACCCTCTTTTGTAACTCAGCAATGTTTGTATTCAAAAGAAGTTAAGAACTTTTCTCTAAGCCTTAGAGCTGGAGCATAATACAATGGGACATAGCTTAGGGCTATTTTGCTTAACGGGAATGCATGAGGTAGAAAAATACAATATTTACCTAAGGGGAGTGCATTGACGAGGAAACCACCTACCTGCTAGGTTACTAGGTTATTGCCACCCTTACCCTAAAATATTCTAAGAGAATTTATAAAAAGAACACTTGAAAACTTCCATGAAATGATTTGTGCCATAAAGTTTGTCCATTTCAATTGATTTCATTCAAATACTGAGTTAATTTCGAGAAAAATAATCAAATAGGCATTTATAGGCAAAATGAACTTCATGGAAAACAACTCTAGGGTCGTAGGTATGAACTTACATGAAGTCACTTTTACAATATCTATAATAAATAACTATAGGCATTTTCCCTAACATCCGGTCTCTAGTTATAACAGTTATTGATATTAAATGTGAGATGGCCTGATATAATGTCAAACCAAGAACAGTGGCGCAAAACTGAACAAGCATCTATCGAAAAACAAATAAAGGGGAAAAAATGGCGTTGGATTGGACATACTCTCAAACTGAAATACAAAGATGCGAACTGGACTAGAATTCTCGAGGCTCAAGTAGGAGAGGAAGGCCAAAAATAACTTTGAAGAGGACTACTGAAGGAGAAATACGCGAAAGAGGAAAGAAATTGGTTGGAGGTGAAAAGGTTGGCAAATAATAAAGCTAAATGCGGAAATTTCACCAAGACTCTATGCTCCAGCGAGGAACGAAAGGAAATAATGATGATAGTTATTCATACAACGACTAAGGATCGCCCAGAACACTTAGCGAGTGTCTAACTCAGAGATTGGGGATTATTTATTTATTTTACCTGATGGAGTTAAGACCGTAACGTCTTCTCTTCTACATCACCAGGGTTAAATTATAATAACAAATATGAATTATGAATAATATTAATTATGAAGTGCCAGTTAAATGCAGAAGATGAAACATTGTTTTGAAAGGCCTTAATATTTTTAACTACCTGTACTTGAAGCTTTCTAACGGAACTTTATTTTAGTTCAGGACGACTGATTTATCAGGTACTAATTTTATATGTTTAATATTTTACTACAAGATTATTAATAATGTATAAAAAACATGGGCTACACAATATAGAGTTTACAAGAAAAGAACAAAAAATATTAATATTAATGATAATATTAATAGTAGTAGTAATAATTGTATTGTATTGTAAGCCCATGTTTTCCCTTTACAGAGATTTAGGCGCTCTCCCCCTACAGTTTTATTTTTTAGAACTTATTTATAGGTTATGGAACTCATACATTAAAATAGATTATTTTAAGTCTAGTAACACTCGAAAATCCGGAAAAATGCACGAAGAAGAATTTGAACCATAGTAATTTAGTTACGCTTGTTTTCGTATAGATGTCATTTTTGAGTGGTCCGTGGTCAGCGTTCCGCCTCATACTGACATCTAGGAAACCAAGGTAGTACTAGGACGGGAAAATGCGGTAAATTTTGCTTAGAGGCCTTTTCATTCAGGCTTAAGGATTTTTTACGAGCCTGAATATCTTCAGACTCGGGACCCACGGCTTAAAGTCCCTCCCGGAGGACTTCCTCCTTGGATTTTTCCGTCCTAAAAAATCCATCGACCCCGGCCGGGTTTGAACCCGCGACCCTCGGGACCAGAGGCAAGGAGCATAACCACTAGTCCACCGCGGGCGATAGTAATAATAATAATAATAATAATAATAACAATGATCCATCCGTAGTAATTCTGCCCGAGGGCAGGTATTTCACTGCAATCATAGCATTTTCATGCTTTGCTTTGCAGCTTTACTAGAGAATTATAGGTGTGGTAGCTTTCCGTTGCTTTCCACACCGATGAAGGATGATGATGATGATGATAAGGAGGATGATGATGATGGCCGGATGATTTTCGGGGACCGTTGGGCCCTAAGCTTCCTGACATTTGTCTTACAGGTGAGGAAAAACCCCAAAAAAAGCCTTACCCAGGAGCCTGTCTTGACCGGGAATCGAACCCGTGCCCGCTGCGTGACAAGGCAGGACGCTACCTCGAGATCACATCGGTGGACAATAATAATAATAATAATTTTAAGATTTAAGATTTATTTATTTAGCCTGGTGGAGTTAAGGCCATGTGGCCTTCTCTTCCACTCACCAGGACAAACATATATTACATAAGAATATAACAATCTTAATTAACTCTAATATTAAACACTAAGTAAAAATTTGATCAAAAGATAATATCTAATATACATATTACGATCTATAATACAACCAGTTAATATTAGTTAAAATTAAGACTAAAACTAATAATAAAATGTATACAAGCAAGACATATTAAATTTTCCCTGTCTAGTGTATATAAAAAACAGGAAAATAATGAGATATAGAAAACTAATTTTACGATTATACAATATTTAAAACAAAACAAATAAAAATATTTGTTATTCTTAATATTATTTACATAAATAATTAAATATATTAATATTGCTAAAAGAATACTATCAGTGAGGTGTATAAGTTAGTTTGTTATTAAATAATTCTTTAGTTTGTTTTTTGAAGGATGTTATAGTTTGACAGTCTCTGACATAGGGTGGAAGGGAATTCCATGTTTTGGTAAGTGACACCGTAAAAGATAATGAATAATATACAGTGTGATGAGGCGGGATATGAAGGACAATGTGCTGATGGGATCGAGTGTCAAGATTATGTGTGTCGGATAGTCTGATGAAGCGGCGTGATAAATAATTAGGCGATGATGTGTGAAGTATTTTATAGAGAAGGGATAAGGAATGGACAGTTTCTACGATCTCTTAGACGAAACCACGATAATTGTTCCAGGGACGGTGTAACATGGTCAAATTTGCGAATACCACAAATAAAACGTGCGCAAGAATTATGAACACGTTGAAGTCTTTGAGTGGAAATAATATTTAAGTCTGTAAAAAGAGTGTCACAATAATCAAAATGGGGCATTGCAAGTGTTTCTACTAACATTTTCCTAAGGGCGAATGGCAAACAATTTCGTACACGATTTAATGAATGTATTATTGAGAAGACTGTTTTGCATGTATGGTTTATTTGTGTATTCCAATTTAAGTTTTTGTCAATAAATACTCCTAGAATTTTTACTGTCTCACTATAAGAGATTTGAACTCCGTTTAGTGACACATGCGAAACTGTGTTTAGGTTAATTGTAGATAATAGTCTCTGATGACCCATAATGATTGATTGTGACTTTTTAGGATTTAATTGCAGTCCATATTTAACTGTCCAAGTCATTAGTGAGTCAAGATCCTCGTTAATTTTGGCAACAGCGTCATTTAGTGAATATTTGTCTGTGTGGATGTAGATTTGCATGTCGTCTGCAAATAAATTATGTTTGCAATGCTTTAGGGAGTTAGATATGTCATTTATGTAGATTGAAAAAAGCAAAGGTCCAAGTACCGAACCCTGTGGAACCCCAGCTTTACGGAAGGACCAAGAAGAACATAATGTATGATTTCCTATAACAGATTGCTGGCGCTCATGAAGGTAGGAATTGAACCATTTCGTGGCACTATCAGAGAGTAAGAGGTTTTTAAGTTTATGCAACAATAAGTCCAAGTCTACCGTGTCGAATGCTTTACTAAAGTCCAGTAATGTAAGAATGGTAAGTTTTCGATTATCAGCAGCTTCGCGTATGTCTTCGCAAATATTTAGTAGAGCAGTATTTGTATTGTGTCCTGTCCTGAAGCCTGACTGAAATTGATCTAGAAGGTTGTAATCATTTAGGTAAATAATAATATATAATTTGATTAACAATAGAAGGAATGAATGTAATTAACATATAAATAGAATGTCAAACGACAGAATAGTTAAAATAGCTAGGGATAAATTTTCAACTGGGAAAAGAAATATTGGACGCCCGAAGAAAAGGTGGAATGATACAATTAAGGAAATGCATTGAAGAGGAACATACACCTTGTCTACAATGGATGAGAGAACAAGAAGAAGAAGAATTTGATTAAGTAACTGGCTTGGTAAAGAAAGTGTAAAATATAAAATAATATATATATATTTATATATATATATAATAATAATAAATAATAAAAAATAAACAATATTAAAAAACCTCATAGTGTTATTTCCTATCTACATAACTTAATATATATATATATATATATATATATATATATATATATATATATATATATGTTTAGAAGACTGTTATATATTATATTATCTAAGGAAATATGAAGTGAGCTTTTATAACTGTTTCTGAATCGGGCGGTCCTTGATATACGTGGGGAGGGAATTCTAGAGTCGAGTGGCTGAAACCAGGAAAGATAAGAATGGGGAGATATTTTTTTTTTTTTTTTTTTTTAATAGCTTTATTTTACCTGGCAGAGTTAAGGCCTTAAGGCCTTGTCTACCACTCATTCGATGTTAATGTATAGCTAGAGTTAAATTTTCTCTCGAACGTTTAAGTTTCGGTTGGAAGATAGTGTAAGGAAGCTAGTAGGAATGTAAAGAGGTGATGAGTGTTGTATAAGAAGCAGAGGCAATGTATCTTTCGCTCGTCTTCCAATCGGAGCCAAGACAACATTTCGAATACTGGAGTTATGTGGTCTGATTTACGGAAGCATAACGTGCACAAGCATTATGAACTCATTGCAGTCTTTGTCCGAATGTAATACGTCTGTTATGAGTAAGTCACAAAAATCGAAATTCGGCAAAATCAAAGTTGATATAAGCACTTTTTTCTATGAAGAAGAAAGAGGCTACGTACTCACAGCGACAGTGCGCTCACACAAACATTGCAGCACTGACTACAGATAAGAGAAAGTACAAACCAGTTCAGTGCTGTGTCTTTCAAAATGCGTATTCTGTAGTAGAAATGTGCTGGTGATGTAAAATAGTACATAATGGATTGAAAATTGTATACAAAGAGAGGCGCGCTCACACTGAGTGTCTAGACGCCTGGGGCCTGGTCTAACTAGCTAACAAACTGGTATTGTTGAACTCTGAGGTTCGTGTCCGCGCGGTCATAACCTCTCCATACATCCCTAATCAGAGATGATTTCCCATCATCCTCTGTATAATCCACTTCCCTCAATTCATGGTTGATGTTACCATCCTATCTCTTTCTTGGCTTACTATTGGTCGATTTCATTCTGTTTTTCCTGAAAGATGTTTCTATGCCCCTATTTCATTCCCCATTGGCGTAACATGTTCTGTCCAACGTAATCTATAAGACCTAACTGTTCTTAATACATGCGATTTTCCTATAAAAATCGTGTAGCTCATTTTTATGTAGTCTTTTCCATTCGCCACTCTGTTCTTTTTACACAAATTTTGTTAATAACTTTATTCTCAAAGACATGCAATCGCATTCATTTGTTTAGTTACTTGATTATGCCTGAAATTTAAATTTGTCTTTTTATGGAAATTAGACTGAGCAAAAAAAAAAAGAAACTTTTTTTTTTGTCTCAGAAAGAAAAATATGTTATTCTGATAGTATTTTTTCTCCTGCATTCAAATATGATAACGGTTTTTCTCCATCACGCAAGGCTTCCGAGAGAACAGGCATTTATAATCTCAAACACTTTAATATTTTCTATATTCGTAACTACACAATACTCGAACATTCGGACTCGCCTAGAAAGTAAGAAATTACGATTTTCTGCTATATTTCGCCTGTGGAGCATCTCTCTTGATGGTCCAACAATAATCGGCCGGCATATTAGGATTCCATTTGCCTTGATATCCCTTTTCCATAGTTGAAATCTCCTGATGAAAGTGTTCTCCGTGCTCATCGCTCACTGCACCAAGATTTTCCGGGAAGAAATGTAGGTTTATTAAAAAGTAATTATTTAAAGCCATTAATTGAAATTGAAATAAAAAATAAAAAAACTGTAGGTGATGGAGAAATTCCGAATTTATATTTGAAAACACGATAAAAAAACTGCATTAAGTACAACTATTGGTAGTCATGAGACAAAAATCATGTTGACCAGTGTTATTAGACCTACTATTGCTTCTGATCCTGAGGGTCGCGGGTTCAATCCCGCCCGGGGTAGATGGATATTTTAGAATGGATAAATCCAAGGAGCAATTCCTCCAGAAGCCTGGGTTCCAAGTCTGAACATTTGCAGGCTAGTAAAAAAATATTTAGCCTGAATGAAGAGGCCTCTAAGCAAACTTTACTGACCTTCTTCGCCCTAGTAAAACCTTAGTTGTCAACTAGATGTCTCATTGGGTTGGCATTGTGCGCTTTTCACTATTATTAACTAGCTAATACCCGACGTGCGCTGCTACGCCTAAATAAATGAAAATCAATGTGCTTCTATATTTAGTTGAATAAGTAAAATGAAAAATAATTATAAATTTATATTTTTTAGATACCCCGTACTGATTGCCCGGCGTTGCCCGGGAATCTACTTATCTCGATCTTCTTGACATAAATCAGCTGAAATACGAAAATTAATGTGTTTTATGTTTAGTTAAATAAGTTATAGGTACAATTTATATCGTAATATTTTTAGATACCCCGTGCTGTTTACCCGGTGTTGCCCGGGAATCTACTTATCTTGATCTTCTTGGCATATATGAGCTAAAAGACAAAATTCTTTATTGCGAGTTATCCGTAAAAGAATACCCGTCATGTGCTGCTATGCTTGCACAGTAATCTACGTATTTGTCTCGATCTTCTTGGCATCAATGAAAGACAAAAATGGTTATTGTGAGTTATCCATAAGAGATAAACATATGCTGTCGGGGATTTTTTTGTAGAGCTTTTTGAGATATTCAATTCTATGTACATTAATTTTATGTATTTGTTATTGTTTATTCAGCGTAAGCCATTTAAGCATCCAAAGAGCTACTTTTTTTCACATTTTCCACTAAAAAGGGCGATTTTTTAAGGGTGTAGGAATTGAGTATCACCAACTCTCTTATAGCCTATGTTCATCCCGAGAATCTCCTTATTTAACAACACGTTCTCAAAATAGGATATGGGCTCATCACAATTTAGGAACAAGATCACAAGACTCTTCTTTAATTTTGATACCACAGCACAGGACATGTCTATACTCTGAATCTTACACAATATATATGACTAGAGCATGGAACTCATTTCCCAGTCATGTCAGGGACTGTCAATCGCTATCATTATTTAAATCCAAATTAACTGGTATCCTAAGTTCGACATAATGAAAACATTAACTGCATAACAACTATATAGAACATTCTATAAATAATCATCTAGTGCTACTTACTTTATTTTATATCATTTTATTATATTCTATGTTTTTGTTAGTATTAGCTAGTATTAGATCACATCATCATTGTATTTTGTTTAGTCTGTATTTTAATAATATTTTAAAAATGTAATGTGTGTGTAATTTTTGTATAATTCTAGTATTCGCTGGTTGGGTGGAATAGAAGGCCTTATGGCCTTAGCTCTGCCAGCTTAAATAAAGCATTATTATTATTATTATTATTATTATTATTATTATTATTATTATTATTATTATTATTATTATTATTATTATTATTATTATTATTATTATTATTATTATTATTATTATTATTAACATTTTGCAAAAAGCCCCATCACAATTGGATCAAGGTACGGCCGCGCATGAAGTACGAACAAACAAACAAATATTTTTATATATTAGATTATCGAGGACTAGAATCGTCGGTATTTTGCACATTGTGCGCTTTTCGCTATTATTTATATTGGGTGGGTATGTTGACCTCATACCATTCATGACACGTTTAGAGAAATAAGCGTAAGTAAATTAACTTGGTCTAGTAATCCCTAACAATATTGAGCTGTTACGTAATTGTAGATAGATTAGACGTACTAATGTAAACTTCTGAAATATCTATAAAATAAAACACAAAATTCTAAATACAATATTAATGTTTGGTTTTACTCGGTGAATCACTGCCATCCCACGCTGTGTGATTATCATATTGTATTTGGCTTGGTTACTCAGTGTGTTACAGATATTTTCGTCAGTCGCAATCTATTTCGGTTCGTTAAGTACGTTGGCGTAGAGTAATGACGTCACAACGTCCAACACATGTCATGTTTTTTTTTTATCTAGGATAAACCTTTGTGAACATGTGTTCCGCTAGTATTTTGCACCTGCACATATATTCAGAGTGTAGATCAATTAAACAGATGGAATTTATCATGTTATCGACTAGTTGCAGACAAACGGTAGAGACAAGAAACCCAGTGTCTTCTGCAAAATATATGAACTATACAATTGTTATTATGCATTACAGAGACTCTTGATGTCCCAACTCCTTTCAAAAAACGTTAAACTGAAAATATATAAAACTATTATTCTACATGGGTGCGAAACATGGACTCTTACTTTAAGGGAGGAAAGGAGATTACAAGTATTTGAGAATAAAGTACTTAGGAAAATGTTTGGACCAAAGAGAGATGAACAGACAGGTGAATGGAGAAGACTACATAACAATGAATTACATGGTCTTTATAGGAAGCCAGATATAATAAGAACAGTTAAGTCTCGTGTACTGCGATGGGCAGGACATGTGGCACGCATGGGGAATGAAAGACGTGCATGGAAGCTTCTTATAGGAAAACCAGAGGGAAAACGTCCAATTGGTAGACCAAGAATGAGGTGGAAGAATAACATTAACTATGATTTGAGGGAAGTATATTATACTGGGAATGATTGGAAATCATTAGCTCAGGATAGGGATGTATGGAGAGCTTATGTCCGTGCGGCCATGAACCTACGGGTTCGATAGTGCCAGTAGGTAAGTTAGTACAATTGCTAACAACTAATTAGATTAACCCTCAAATTTATGAACCGCAAATCAACTTAATGTTATTTTGAGTGCTATTGCAAGCAACACTAAGAAATTGGGACTGGAAGTATAAAACTAAATATATGGCCACACATAGAAATACATTATGTAATGGAAATGGATAGCTAATGAGAAATGAGGGGAAATTTTGAGGAATATGGTTGAATTCAAATACCTACAGTCAGATTCAACCCAGGAAGTTACTGTGTGTTTTGAATAGGGAACTGGGTTGCAATTTTAACAGTATATTCTTGAGAGAAATTCTTATATAAAACTGAAGATTTGCAACACAGTAGGTATATAGTTGTAAGTTGTAGTCCTCCAAGCCACCCCCTCTTAAAGAAAAAAACAGTTACCACTTGTCACTGAGCTCGTGCGGAACTGTACTATACCGTGTGAAAGTGTCTACTCTCATATTTACTTATAAAACTAGTTTGTATCCCGTAAAATAAAACTTATGTTTTTTAAATGTATAGTACATAGATTTGGAGAAAGTACTGCTAACCTTGCCTCTCCACCCCTCCCTAAACAAATAAATACCGTTATTATGAGTTTGGCAACATCTACCCACTGTACGTAGTGGGACACTGGCATAGCCCATAAGGTCTGTAGTAACTTCCTGGGATGAATTACTGTGTAGAAACAATAATAATCATCATCATCATCTTAAGGCACGACAACTTCAAAAGTGAAAGTTTTGGCCTTCTCAACAATCCTCCTCCATGCCAATCTGTCTCTTGCCATATTCAAATTAGTCACTTTCATTTTCTTTAGATCGTTCATTGTGTCATCCTCCTATCTGATCTTCGGTCTTCCTACAGCTCTGCCTCCTATAGGTTTCCATTTGTAGAGTTTTTTTAACCAGTCTCTGATCATCCATTCTTATCAAATGTCCAAGCCAACCAATTCTGAGAGATCTTATATGGTTTACTATGTTCTGATTTTTTATTAATTTGTTTAGTTCGTAATTTTTTTTGATTCTCCAACAGTTATCAGTCCCTCTATTTGGTCCAAATATCCTTCTTAAAATTTTTCTTTCAAAAATTAGTAATTTCTGTTTTATTGTTTCTTTTAAAACCCACTTTCACAAGCATATGTAACTACTGGTCTAATGATTGTTTTGTATAACCTTATTTTTGCAGTTTTTTATATTAATTTGCTTTTAAATAAGGTTCTATTTGCAATATAGGCTTTATTCCCATTTACCAATCTTTCTTTAATTTCCTCTTCTAATGTATTATGTACATTTACTTTTGTACCTAAGTATTTAAATGATTCTACTGTGTTAATTTGTATATCATAAATTTGTAAAGGAACAATAATCACAAATAGGAATTCAATGCAAAAGGAAATTAATCATAGGCTCAACTCTAGAAATGCATGCTATTATGCATTAAAGAACTCTTGTCGTCCCATTTCCTCTAAAAAACATTAAACCAAAAATCTATAAAACTGTTATACTTCCAGTTATGAATGAG